>JASEVX010000014.1:32322148-32368099 GCA_031761405.1 Serripes groenlandicus
GTGGGAGAAACTTAAAGCATCTCAGTAAAATCCAGAACCAGGATTTGAACCCCAGACCTCTGGATTGACAGTCCAGCGTGTTAACCACCAGACCACCATTCCACTGACAAAAATTACACAGTCATCTGCTATAGATGTGTTGTATGTGGGAAAGGGTTAACATTTTGACTTAAACTAACCACACAAATGGAGTACAATTATATAAATAAGTCGAGAAGGGCTTTCTTTACATAAAGTACATTGATCTAAAATCGAATGAAACTATTTTAATCAATATTGTGCTAGTATTTATAGTACAACCATTATTATTATCATTTTAATTTTCATTATTACTTTTATGACCACTTCTACTTTACAAAGGACGCATATTGTTCTTTTCCTGTGATGATTTTTGTTTAATAAAAGATAATCACATTTAAACTAACAATGAAATACATAAATAAATAAAAGCACTGCAGTGCTGACGTCCTAGGGGCTGCTAGAAGGTTGAATTTTTCGACGCACGGGCCCTACGGCCCCCGGTTAATCCGCCACTGTATATTTCACGTGACTTCTTTAGTGGGGTGGGCGGAGCCGAGCACGGGCCGTATGGGCCCCCGCTAAATCCGCCACTACATTTGCCACGCTTTTTCTTTGTTTACCATTAATGTTTCTTTCGACCCCCCCCCCCCCCCCCCCCCCAACCCCGGTTAATCCGCCACTGTATATTTCACGTGACTTTTTTTTTTCCCGTCCCTCTTCGCGAATGTTTATAATGTTAACAATCGTCCATATCCCATTCATTTCTCAAGCGTTGTTTGCTGCTAACAGCAATTGGCAGACTGCCAACTCCGAAAAATGGTATTACTACTATGACCAAAGCCCCAGGCCAAAAACGCTATAAAATCGCCGGTTTATCAGACTATTGGACACTTACGTCAATTATTCTTTTGCGATATCATATTTCGCTATAATAACGTGAATAATAAACGGCTATTAATGCCAGGTACTTTTTTTTCTTCGTTTTATTGACACTCCTTTGTCCTTGTATGGCGGAGAGACCTTTGTTTACACTTTCCGATAGTCTAGGTACTTTCCTCAGACAATCCGTTAACGAAGAGAGTGAGAACAGACGAAATTAACTTAAGTCCTGTCATATCGACGAGAAACGTCCCGCGCGGAAAAAAGGGATCTCGTTTCATATGTGGATGATAAAAGTTCAAGTGAGTCAGAGCATGTTTGCAGTCGCATAAAAGCAATCTCTGTCTTCAGTTATTTTTGAAACGTGTTTTACGCCACTTTCAACCGTCGTGTAGTCATATGACGTTGAATCACCGTGCTGATGTTTATCCTTAAACGTACGTATCGGTTGTAATGTTATCCTTACACGTACGTATCGGTTGTAATGTTATTCCTACACGTACGTATCGGTTGAAAGGTTATCCTTACACGTACGTATCGGTTGTAATGTTATTCCTACACGTACGTATCGGTTGTAATGTTATTATAACACGCACGTATCGGTTGTAATGTTATCCTTACACGTACGTATCGGTTGTAATGTTATCCTTACACGTACGTATCGGTTGTAATGTTATTCTTACACGTACGTACCGGTTGTAATGTTATCCTTACACGTACGTATCGGTTGTAATGTTATCCTTACACGTACGTATCGGTTGTAATGTTATTCTTACACGTACGTATCGGTTGTAATGTTATCTTTACACGTACGTACATGTATCGGTTGTAATGTTATCCTTACACGTACGTATCGGTTGTAATGTTATCCTTACACGTACGTATCGGTTGTAATGTTATCATAACACGAACGTATCGGTTGTAATGTTATTCTTACACGTACGTATCGGTTGTAATGTTATTCTTACACGTACGTATCGGTTGTAATGTTATTCTTACACGCTCGTATCGGTTGTAATGTTATCCTTACACGCACGTATCGGTTGTAATGTTATTCTAACACGCACGTATCGGTTGTAATGTTATCCTTACTCGAACGTTTCGGTTGTAATGTTATCCTTACACGTACGTATCGGTTGTAATGTTATTCTTACACGTACGTATCGGTTGTAATGTTATCCTTACACGTACGTATCGGTTGTAATGTTATCCTTACACGTACGTATCGGTTGTAATGTTATTCTTACACGTACGTATCGGTTGTAATGTTATTCTTACACGTACGTATCGGTTGTAATGTTATCCTTATACGTACGTATCGGTTGTAATGTTATCCTTACACGTACGTATCGGTTGTAATGTTATCCTTACACGTACGTATCGGTTGTAATGTTATCCTAACACGTACGTATCAGTTGTAATGTTATTCTTACACGTACGTATCGGTTGTAATGTTATCCTTACACGTACGTATCGGTTGTAATGTTATTCTTACACGTACGTATCGGTTGTAATGTTATCCTTACACGTACGTATCGGTTGTAATGTTATCCTTACACGTACGTATCGGTTGTAATGTTATTCTTACACGTACGTATCGGTTGTAATGTTATTCTTACACGTACGTATCGGTTGTAATGTTATCCTTACAGGTACGTATCGGTTGTAATGTTATTCTTACACGTACGTACTGGTTGTAGTGTTATCCTTACACGTACGTATCGGTTGTAATGTTATCCTTACACGAACGTATCGGTTGTAATGTTATCCTTACACGTACGTATCGGTTGTAATGTTATCCTTACACGTACGTATCGGTTGTAATGTTATTCTTACACGTACGTACTGGTTGTAGTGTTATTCTTACACGTACGTACTGGTTGTAGTGTTATTCTTACACGTACGTACCGGTTGTAATGTTATTCTTACACGTACGTATCGGTTGTAATGTTATTCTTACACGTACGTATCGGTTGTAATGTTATTCTTACACGTACGTATCGGTTGTAATGTTATCCTTACACGTACGTATCGGTTGTAATGTTATCCTTACACGAACGTATCGGTTGTAATGTTATCCTTACACGTACGTACTGGTTGTAGTGTTATTCTTACACGTACGTATCGGTTGTAATGTTATCCTTACACGTACGTATCGGTTGTAATGTTATCCTTACACGTACGTATCGGTTGTAATATTATTCTTACACGTACGTACCGGTTGTAATGTTATTCTTACACGTACGTATCGGTTGTAATGTTATCCTTACACGTACGTATCGGTTTTAATGTTATTCTTACACGTACGTATCGGTTGTAATGTTATCTTTACACGTACGTATCGGTTGTAATGTTATCCTTACACGTACGTATCGGTTGTAATGTTATTCTTACACGTACGTACCGGTTGTAATGTTATCCTTACACGTACGTACCGGTTGTAATGTTATTCTTACACGTACGTATCGGTTGTAATGTTATCCTTACACGAACGTATCGGTTGTAATGTTATCCAGTTAATCATCAGTGGTGAGGAGTGAAATTACTACTACTTCCATGTTTAAGCATTTGGTATGGATTGGTCCGCGATCAAACCCTCGCCGTGCCTGCTCTCGGGGCGGACGCTGCAAAGGTGCTGAACTCCAGAAAATAAATATTATAGTCAAACTTTTTAAACCGTTCATATAAAATATTAGAATCATAATTGTGTGATAACATCAGAGTAACAATTTCACTTTCCAGTACAATAAACATCTAAATATTGATCGCTTATGCTTTATTTTACTGGGTATACATAAGTAAGCCAAATTGTGTAAATGTTCATGACAGTTTTTTAACATTTACTGCCAAATTAGTTTGTAACTACTTATGATTTACTTTGTCGTCACTATAAACAATATTTGCAGATGTTTCAACATTTCACAATTTTGATCACCATCTGGAGATCAGCACCTTTAAGCACTGAACCGTTTATGCTCTCTTGGCAACTAGAATAAGATTCTATTTCAACAAAAGAATAATATTCCAGGCGAATTAAGGAAGTCAATGACGAGATAAAGGGCGTCGAGATAAAAAAAAGAACCTTTCATGTACACTTTGCAATCTTTGTTTGTTTTGTTTAGATTTTACAAACAACACGATTTAAGCACTGTACCATTCGTGCAGTTTTTGCGACTAGACTATTTAAATGTTCTCTACCAACAACAGATGACGATTTCAGACAAACTGAAGGAAGGCAATGACGTAATAAAGGGCGTCGAGATAATAAAGAACCTTTAGTACATTTTGCATTTTGCAATCTTTGTTTGTTTTGTTTGTATAGATTTTACCAACCGCACGATCTAAGCACTGTACCATTCAGGCAGTTTTTGCGACCAGACTGTTTAAATGTTCTCTACCAACAACAGATGACGATTTCAGACAAAATGAAGGAAGCCAATGACGAAATAAAGGGCGTGTGCAAATAGCCTCGAACCCATAGTGGCGCGAATTATCTATATGGGAAACCAGCTCATCGGGGAGCTCTCACTCTCTCTACCCGAGATAAGTTTTATTGGGGTTTTACGCCGCTTTCAACTTTATTTCAGTTATATCCCGGCGACTGTTCACTTATTCATGATCCCTGGGTAAACAAACTAGTACTAGGCTAGAAAATGTGCCTTGCTCAAGGGCAGTCCACGATGATCGTAGTGCCGCCGCGGCTGGGGATCGAACCCGGGACACACGGTTTCAATTCCCCGACGCTAACCACTCGACCACGGCAGATTCTCCAGATATGGAAGAACCTTTCGTGCAATCTTTGCTCTATTCAATGATTACACTTTCATTTATAGAGATTTATCACGTTTTTGCTGTGAGGATTTCAACGTCGTTTGCTGAAGATGTGTTGTATGAGGGAAATGGTCCTAATACACATACTGGAATGAAACAGAAATACTCTACTCGTAATGTCTATACATACATGTACATGTAAAGACACGATATGAATCATCGTTGGAAATAACAAGACAGCTGCATTTGACCAAGATCACCTTTTTATCGGAATGTTTTCATACTACGTCGTTTCACGCTGATTCACTGACGTCAACCATTGTTAGAGGAAATGTCGAGACAGGGAAGAACAATTTCGTACAGACGTATTAATCATCTCCGAGTCGTTGGGGAGTCCGGACACTTCACTTATGATACCTTTAATGTCGATGGATTGGTAGGCCGTTCTTGAGTGTTTTTATATAGCCCTTTTCCTACATACAACACATCTCAAGCAGACGACTTTTACCACATTCATGCTAAACAATGATAACTCTCTATAGTTTATAAAGTATCATATTTGAATAGGGTTGGACATTTTGTGGCAAAAGGCGAAATTGCTCATTATGAGATATTATCTCCTTTTCACACAATGTTTTCCAAAGTTGTATGATGCAAAGGCGTCGGGAAGCGACTGATTGTTGGAAAGGGGCAGAAGACGACTAATCCATTAAAAGAAGCACCAAGTGAGAAATTTCATTATCAACGCTTTCTGACGGATGTTGAAAAACACACCAGTTAATGGTTCCCTATTGGTAAACAGTTAGCCCTTTCTCAGAGACATATCTTTACTCCTCTGCAGCAGACGACTTGAGAAAACTTGGTGATCAGCTCGAATATAAGTCAAAATTAGAAGATTAGAAGAATCGCTTTGACAGTGTTTTACAATTAACGGTACCTAAACTGAATCAAATAAATATACATGTATCAATCAGATTGCCATTAGTATATATCATTATATTGCAATTATAATTTAACCCTTTCCCTCATATAGACGCTTTCTGACGCCACCGCAGCTGACGGCTTTTTGAAAACATAGTGACAAAAGAAGAAATTGCACAAAACGTGCAATTTCTCCTTTTGCACAATGTTTTCCACTTTTTGTCATAGGTTATCCATTCAATTATGGAGATTTTCTATTTTTTGACAAAATACGTTCAAAGTCGTCTGCTGCAGAATTGCCGTATGAGGGAAAGGGTTAAAGAGAGAAAATGACTTTCAGGGGAAACAATGACACGAAATTACAAACTTTAAGTAAAACAATTTGGCTAGAATGTCGAGAATAAAACTTGAAATCAACAGGAGATTAACATAACGTAAAGCATTCCTGTAAGGCGTTTTTGGCCTGGGGCTTTAGCCCGTGGTCATAGTAGTAATACTATTTGTTTCGGAGTTGGCAACCTGCCAATTGCTGTTAGCACCAAACAACGCATGAGAAACTGAGTGAGAAAAATAGTTCATCATGGATTCAACAAAACTGCATTTAAAGGGTTAGGATCTCCCCCATAAAGGAACATCAGTGAAAAACTTAAGGCGTGAGTACTCCAATATACGTTTAAGAAATGCTTCAGAAATTAATGCGCCGAGAGGGCATATATTGCCGGACGCTTGTTAACAATATTAACATTCGCGAAGAGGAACGGGGAAAAAGAAAGAAGTCACGTGAAAAATACAGTGGCGGAGTAGGGTCCATGCGTCGGAAAATTAATGGTAAACAAAGAAAAAGCGTGGCAAATGTAGTGGGGGTCCATATGGCCCAGCCCGACTCCCCCCCACCCCACGAAAGAAGTCACGTGAAATATACAGTGGCGGATTAACCGGGGGCCGTCCAACCTTCCAGCAGCCCAAGGCCGTCAGCACTGCAGTGCTTTTATTCACGTAGTTACTGTCCCATGGTTATATTACACGGTGTTATACACCAAGGGCCGTGATATTTCTCAGTAATATCATCACGTGGTATTCGATGACATTTCTTATTAAGCTTCTTAACCAACCATAGGTCTGCATGTTCTTATGGCATTCCAGTTTGACAAGGTTTTTTAAAGAGTTATAGCCCCTTGATTGATTATAAATAATAATCATTTAAGGGGCTATAACTATTTAAAAACACTTTATATGATTAAAACTCTTTAATAACCGAATTTTCGACCACTTGGTCATATTTTCATATTGTACTGACGACGTCTCCTCATCACAACTTGATCTATTCGAAACAAAGATGGACTGCACATACATTTCTGTTGTATTTATTTAATCTTGATAAAGACCAAGTGGACGAAAATTCGATTATTAAAGAGTTTTAATCATATGAAGTATTTTACTGAATTTCTTCCCTTTGGAAGACATAATATACAAAGTATTTAAAAACATTTTTTATTAAATATACTGTTCAAAACCAACATTCGTGTCCGAGCTATTTATCAGTTTCTGCTGAGTGAATTTTAGAGATGTAATAAAGGAAGCTTCTATTCCAAGAAGCGCTCTTGAGCAAGGCACACTTCCTAGTGTAGTACTTGTTTGTTTACTCAGGGATCATGAATAAGTGAACTGTCGCGCGTTATATGACTGAAATAATGTTGAAAACGCCATAAAACCCAAACACATCAAACAAACTATTCCAAGAGGAAAAGATGCAAACCTTTCGCTGTTATTTCTCAACAAGCGCTGGTTGGACTTCAATTAAATGTTATAGGAACTTTGTGTGTGAACTGACAGAAACTGTATATCCTTATCGCATACCAATTTAACAGAGTTAAGGCACTTTATAATATAATCCATAGCAACAGTTTATCGTCTGCGCTATTTCTCCGCAACCGCTTGGGAAAAAAATATTGTTATTAGAAAGTTATTACTTAGAAGAGGAGATCATTATGGCGTTCAAGTTGGAAAGTTCAAAGCTACGAACCCTTAATTATAACACAGTGTCTCTAAACCAACAGGGTTGAATTCAGTGATATTTTATATAAAGCTGCTTTACCAAGAATAGATGGGTATAGTCTTATAGCATTCCAGTTGGAATGATTTTGCAAAGTGTTTGGTCCCCTTAATTAATATAGGGATCCGCCTGTACGTATGTGTTCCAAGGACTTCTTTTCTTATTCGATGTATATTAAACTTTACACATATACGATATAGGTCAAAAATCAATGCCATTTTGACCGCATTAGTGTCCCAGCGACTTCATTTATCTTCTATATGTAATGAAACTTAATACATATGTTCACAAGCATCGTCTCGTGTACGAGTTCGCATTTCGACGATATAGATTAAAAGTCAATGTCATGTTGACCGCATTAGTGTCCCAACGCGGTCGGCGCTATAGCGACTTCATTTATCTTCCAAATGATATCTAACTTAATGCATATGTTCACAAGCATCACCTCTTGTACGAATTGGCATTTCACCGTCCTAGTTCAAAGGTCAATGTCACAGTGATTATATCAAATGTTTGTACGAAACGACGTCATTGCTCAAGCATTTTCATTTGAGTTCGTAATTCATCCATAGTCCATACACAAGTTCAGTAATGGGTTTGCGTCTTATCGACATAGGTCAAAGTCAAGGTCACAGTGACTTTAATACATGTACATCTGTACGAAAGGACACTTCCCTTGTTATACGATGAAATACCCATAACCAGACCATGTACGGCTGTAGTTACGGCAAACATAACTCATAGCCTGTGATAACTCGACCTGGTGGGATATTAATCACATTAAGTGATACATTTCGTTATTGATTCTTTGGAGCGATATTCTGTCTGTCGTGGCTAGAATAACCATTATTTTTGTCCTAAACAAGAAAACCTACTTCAGTGGACCACAGTGAAATATGTATTAGTAATTCAGGAATCTGCCGTGGCCGAAATGTAAGGGTCGGGGATTTTGGAGACGGGCGTACATAGTTCGATCCCCAGCCATGATGGAGGGCCTTTGGGCAAGTCACAATACCTAGCCTAGTACTGGTTGGTTTACCCGGGGATCATTAATAAGTGAAACTGTCGCAGTGGTATAACTAGAATAATGATGAATACGGTGTAAACCTTAATAAAACAAAGTATTAGTAATTCAGTTTTAAAGCGGCGGTCACATCTTACGGTCACGCACGTAGTTGACCGTAATGGGGGACGACCGTAGTTGACCGTAGTGGACCGCAGTTAAACGTTTTAAACGTAGTTAGACTTAGTTAACTGTACTTCAACGTAGTTATAAATTTAATTTGAACTTCAAGAAACCCATGATTTGGACGTGGTTAGCACACAATAATTGTTCAACATGTTCAAAATATCTCTACGGTGAGCTTGAATGCCAATACCCTACTGTGACCGTAGTTTGAACGTTGTTAACCGTAATGGACCTTATTTGACCGTAGTTTACCGTAATTGTGCGTACTTCGAACGTAGTTAACACGTAGTTGTCCGTAACTACACGAAGTGATACCCTAGTTAACACCCTATTTCTACTTAGTTGACCGTAGTGGCACTACGGTGAACTACGTTCAAATGTACTACGTGCGTGACCGCAAGATGTGACCGCGGCTTAAGGATATTTGTCAAACGATTCTGAAACTGAGTTCGTCTAGTGCAGCGGATATCTCGTAAAACACGTAAGCTATTTATGAAAGGAATCGTTACCATATGGCTTGACTGAGTTGACCAGTGATTAAATGTCCATATCTCTCTTAAGCTTCCAACGATCGGTCAATATATTTACTCCAGTGGTAGAGAGATCTCACCGACTTATCTTGTCTATGTTGCTTGTGCACTCAAATACTTAAGTAATCTCCGTCATGGGTTTCCGTACAATCGTCGTATAATCTCCGCCCTATTGAATACTACGGAAATATACGGAAACCGGTGATTTAAATGATCACCGTATGTGAAATACTTCTTAACCCTTTCCCCATATACAACAACTCTTAGAACTG
Organism: Serripes groenlandicus; assembly: GCA_031761405.1. Classification (NCBI taxonomy): domain Eukaryota; kingdom Metazoa; phylum Mollusca; class Bivalvia; order Cardiida; family Cardiidae; genus Serripes; species Serripes groenlandicus. Next base: position 32,331,785 of record JASEVX010000014.1, read on the forward strand.
CAGACGACTTTGAAAACATAACAAAAATACGGAAACTTTCTGTAAAGGGAATTATAATTATTGAAAACATTGTGGCAAATGGAGAAATTGCTCATTATGAGCAATTTCTCCATTTGCTACAATGTTTTCAAAAGATGTCTTCGGCAGGCGTCAGAGAGAGTCTATATGTGGGAAAGGGTTTAATGCTTCCTTGGCTTATAAACGAATACTGCATATCCAGATCACACCTTGTAGATGCGCATGGTAATCTGGATCTACACTGATCGTGAATATCATACGGTTGGTTTTCCTGTATGTCCGTGTATACATGTATATACCGTATTAATCCATCTTTAGATTCATTATAGATTTAACATAGATTCGCCACATTTATTGAACTGTATTAATCAACCAATTCAATAAATAAAATAAATAGATTCAGCTATATTGATTCATCATATATTCAACAGTATTGTTCGGTTCATACGTTCCGTTCTATCACTACATTTCCTTTTTCGTCGTATATTTTAAATAAATAAATGAACTGTTGTTAAAGTATCTTTTTGATAGAATATAACATGAGTCTGACATAGAAGTAGAATGATCTTGTATCCAAGAAAGCATTCTTCAATGACAAGAACTGCACAGTGGTGCAGTGTTAGAGCGTCGGCCTCTCGTACAAAAGGTCCCGGGTTGGAATCCCGTTATGAGCGATTTCTACCTTTGGGATTTTTCCACGAAAACGGCGCGAGTACTGGTTATGTTTCCAGAAAGCAGACATCGAGCGCGATTAAAATAAGCTTAAAGCTTGTTTCGCAATCGATGTAAAATAAAAAAAAGTATAAATGTATTACACTAGTTAAGCAATGGAGCTATACACGAGTAAAGAAAAAAATTCTATATGAAGGGAAAACCCCTCAAAACGTCCTGTTTATATTAATACATATGTGAGCTGTTAGACATTGAGCAGTACTTTTCGATAATGTATCACAGAAACGTACAATAACTTCCTAACCGACACCATTTCGAGGGCTTGGCGTGAAACGGTTGTAACTAAAAACCTATTTTGAAAATCCTGGTTTAGGGGCAAATTTGACCCCTTTGTAAACAATGGAAATGTAGGTGCCATTGCTCAATGGCACCTAAATTTCCATTGTTTACCAAGAAAAATGATTTAACGCTTATAAAGACTTAATAGTGAGGTGATTAACCTTAGTAAAATAATACCAAATTTAGTTACAACCGTTTCACGCCAAGCCCTCGATGTGTTTGTTTGTATGTATTATCAATCATATCACGGCGTTTTCATCAGTATATCAGTCATATCACGGCGTTTTCATCAGTATATCAGTCATGTCACGGCGTTTTCATCAGTATATCAGTCATTTCACGGCGTTTTCATCAGTATATCAGTCATATCACGGCGTTTTCATCAGTATATCAGTCATATCACGGCGTTTTCATCAGTATATCAGTCATATCATGCCGTTTTCATCAGTATATCAGTCATATCACGCCGTTTTCATCAGTATATCAGTCATATCACGGCGTTTTCGGGTAATTTACTACTACTGCCGGTATAATCTATATTACCACTTAGCGCAACAGTGATAATAATATCCCCAATTCTGAACTTCTGGAGGAAGCCATTGCAACCGATTTTAAATTCTTTGGTATGAAAGGCCCTTCGACTGAAATAAATCATAAATGAGAACCCCCAACTCGGACATCATTCATTCCGACGTTTGACGAAAGTCAATGCGACAAAAGGCATGCGTCTACAACCAATGATCTAACAATTGATGTGGAACAGAAGCCAGTGCCCGGAAAAAAATGTTGTGTGGAGAGCCTGTGCATAAAAGCAAGGAAGCACATAGGTAGGCAGCTGGCCGACGTGATATGACAGAAATTGTTGAAATATCAAAAGCAAAAATCATTTCACGTACTTACCGGTACTAATAGAGTGGCACTCAGTTATTGTCCTTTACAAATGTTGTTAAACACCTAGTTCACAAAATGCTGGCCACTGGTTTTATATCCTAATGTATAATAAATATATGGACCGCGCCAAGCGAATTGGAGTCTTAATAAAACTCATCGTTTACAACATTTAACCCTTTCCCGCATATATAACAAATCTGCAACAGACAGCTCTGAAAACAAATTGACACAACCTGAACAATTCTCGTTAAATGAGAGTTCAGCTATCATTTCGAGCAATTTCTCCTTTTGCCACAATGTTTTCAAAATTCGTCTGCTCTTCTGCTGCGTCTGGCGCCAGAAAGCGTTCACATTAGGGTAATAAACACATTGGAATAAAGTTAGAGAAGCTACACTCGTAGTGTTTTGCCAGAATATGTAGTTAGTTAGGTATATATATCATATATGCGGGCGGCGCGGACTCGGGTTAGACTGTGCGGTTACACACGGTCGTCTGAGTCTTCGCTGTACGCAGATGCAACAAGACCCCGAAATCATTGGACGCGGCTCAAATCTAGATGTGGTGTTTATGTTAAGAGGGTACATTCACTGTATACTAAACAGGCAGGCGACTGTAAATGTGCTACGTCAATATATTAGGGGTCTTGTTTCATCTGCATTATCATCATCATCATCATCAATAGCAGCAGCAGCAGCAGCAGCAGCAGCAGAAGTTTCATCATCATCATCATAATTATCATTATTATTATCATCATCTTCATCATCATTATCATTATTGTTATTATCGTCATCGTCATCATCATTAGGCTGAGATGCTGAAAGCATTTTAGCAATGCAAAATAGGACAACTAGACATTGGTAACTCTTTGCTCCAGAATAATGAATTTGTCCGCCTCACTTGTGTAGTGGTTAAGATTCTGGCAAGTACCTTCATCATCCGAAGAGACCGTCTCGATGGTGAAGTGGTAGAGCGTCCGCTTCGAGTGTGGGAGGTCGTGGGTTCGAACCCCGGCCGGGTCATACCGAATACTTTAAACATGGTAGTAATGGTTGCCCTCATTGGCGCTTAGGGTTGTGGGGTTAGCATTACGACTGACTGGCTGATGTCAGGATAAATGGACCAGTAGTACTGGTAATTTACCCAGGAAACGTCGTTATATAACTGAAAACTGTTGAAAGCGGTGTAAAACACCAAACAATCAATCAATCAATCAATCATCATCCGCAGAGATATAACCCAAACGCTTTAAGTCCTGCTGGTTTTCGTCTTGGCTTTGATCATGCAATGTGCACAATTCGGTTAGACTCTACTTTCCCTGACAGGGCCCGAATATGATAATTAGAAGTGTTATATGCACATGTTAAGAGTAGATACAAAGAGGTGAAAATACATAAAAACTTGTTTTATAAGACCCGTAAAACGAATAGATGATCACCCGACCTTGATTTATGTTGACTACTTTGTTCTGTTATTCTCGACTTTTAACAGTGTTTGCTTTACCTGCTCTGTTCGATTCTAAATACATTTAGCGAAAATTCGTGCAGTCTTATATAAGAAGACTGAACATATCTAGGCAAAAATATGGAATCTCCCTATTGAACATAGTTGAAGACACTGCTCTTTATGAGCATCTTTTCCCTTTGTAACACTATTTTGTCTGCTGCAGAAGTAAAAGAAAACGTGTGTATAGAGGACATGGTTAACTCCCTTTTGTAAAGAGTGTGACTTAGATCGGACGTACGATAAGTGTCGCAAAGCCGTGCATCACATGTATCACAGTTGGAGTGGTATTTCCTGAAGTGTATATTTTCGATCTAAATTTGGCTGCATCACACGAACACTGGATAATATACACAATACTAATGGAAAATTTTATTGGTAGCTATGGCGATCAGTGGTTTATTGTTTAGTGTTTTATGCCGCTTTCAATATTTGTTTAGTTATATCACGGTGTTCCATTGTTAAGTTACCAGTACTACTGCTTCATTCATCCTGTCACCTGTCAGTCGGTCAGCCGTAATGTTTACCCTGCAACCCTGAGCGCCAAAGTGGGCAGCCATTTTAAAAGTGGATCAGTGGACATCCGAATTATCATCCATTTACGCACTTTCTGGTCAGGACCTTCGCTGTTCGTACAAGCATTTCCGAAGCTTCCTGGGAACGGTTATGACCAAGATCCACCGATACAAGTATGCAATTTAGCAATAAATGCCATTAATTCCAAGGTTTCCAGTGACACTGTTCAAATGTTGTTAACGTTTACTTTGTTAATGCAAAGGACATGCACGCGTACGCAATACATGTAAACATGCATCGCAATAGATCATTAAATGCAGATGTATGCATGCCGAAAGCAAAATTGCCCATATTCGTTTATTCACGAAAATAGAACTCGGATATAATATAGATTGGATGAGTGATTGTTTGGTGTTTTACGCCGCTTTTAACATTGTATCAGTTACATCACGGCGTTTCCTTGGTCATTTACCAGTTCTACTGGTCTATTTATCCTGACGCCAGACAGTCATGCGTAATGCTAGCCCCGCAACTCTGAACACCATCGAGGGCAGCCATTACTACAAACAACATGGCCGAAGATCTCGGCCCAAGTAGAACAACAGTTCTAAACATCCAGCAACGACGTCGAGGGTTTCAATCACACCCAAAAGTATATTTTTGGAAGATTTTGCATTAAAGTTTAGTGCTACATGTATTAGGTTGAATTTTGTATTACAATATCTTATTTCAAACATTATTGGAACGTAAATACCCCCATTTAGTTGTGCACTTTTGAAATTGTTTTACCCAATTTCATTTAACCAAGGCAACCTCGGTGGTGTAGTGGTAGAGCGTCCGCCTCAAGTGCGAGAGGTCGCGGGTTCAATCGTCGGTCGTGTCATACCAAACTCTTTAGTTTTGCCTGCCCTCCGTGTCTCTCAGGGTTGCTAGTTTTGCATAACGACTGACTGACTGGCTGGTGTCAGTGTGAAAGGACCAGTAACACTGTTAATTTACTCAGGAAACACATATATATTCTGAAATATTGTTGAACGTGGCTCAAAACACCAAACAATCAATCATTTATCAAACCCAGACCTAAACTTCGCTGCAGTAGCAACTACTCGTTTATATATGATGGCTTTCTTTAACAGGTCGTCTCAAATTGACCTTATTGGTGCTTACAAATTCGTAATGTATCAACAGGGGAGATTACCCATACACTTTAACGAAAAATAACTGATTTTCCTAAACTCTACAGTGGACTATTACAACTTGATGTTAGGTATCAATACACAAGTGATGGATCAAACTAAATTCAGTGTTTGAAGGGTAAACTGGTTGGTCCACACAAATGTTGTCTCTTTAGTCTACAGCCTTTTGATTGCTACACCATTTCCAAAGGGCGCCGCCAATTAGTGTATGCCTGCCCCTTTAGTGTAATGGTAGGGGCAGATTAGTTCAGACTAAATCGAGAAAGTGAAAAGCGGTTATTGCCAAGCATTGGTTGAACCGTACGATTTCATTGGACAATAACACGAGTATCTGTTCATAAATATTTAAGTGTATAGGGTCAATTCGAGACGACATTGTATGCGGCGTCGTCAGATCCGATATACGTAAAGCGAAGTAGTTCCACTATTTATCTCTTTTCCGACTTCGTGTAGCTTCGGTAGCCGTAAAACTTAGATATTTGCCAATTTCTAGTCCCTCACTTACTCTATGGGAGATAAGTCAGGAAAATACGTCGACGTTGTTTTGTCGCATAAAACTGAAAATCATCTTCAAGGTAAAAGCTTGTAGAATCAAAAAATGCAAAGAAGTGAAAATTTAGCAATTTCTGTTTCGCTGATTATCCAGAAAAAGATCTTTGTGTGAACTTATACACTTATTAATGAGGAAGACCTGCCTTTACTATTGCGAATCCAGTATCGACATATGTTAACCAGCGGGGACGTAGACAATTGCTTATTTTCCTTATGGTATTAAAGTGATTGACTGATTGATTTAGTTTAACCCTTTCCCTCATATAGACGCTTTCTGACGCCTCTGCAACAGAAGCTTTTTGAAAACATAGTGACAAAAGAAGAAATTGCTCAGAACGAGCAATTTCTCCTTTTGCCACAATGTTTTCCACTTTTAGTCATAGGTTATCCATTCAATTAAAGAAATTGTCTTTGTTTTGACAAAATATGTTCAAAGTCGACTGCTGCAGAATTGTCGTATGAGGGAAAGGGTTAAAACCGTTTTGCACCATTTTTCACTAATATCACGTCGGCCGGTTCAGCTTAGCATTCGTTTTATGGCTGCTATCTCGCAGAAGTACTCTATACAACAGTATTTCCAAGAAACTGACTGCTTTTCCACATATATTTTTAGCCCATTGATGGAAGACGAATGTCACAGTAACTTGTGTTAATTGTCGGTAAGAATGCTGGCCGAGTCTGGGTGTTTTGGGGGAGTATATTTGGTCCTCTTCTTGAATAATAATGTAAATGATATGATAATAAATGTCGAATGAGAGTGTAAATGTATCGCGTATGTAAATTACAGATCCATTTATGCTTGATAAAAAATTCCCTTAACTCTTTCAGAGCCAAAGGCAATATTGAGCTTTTTGCAAACAATGCAGATTCAGGTGAGACAGCTCGTGACGAGCTGTCTCACCTGAAATCTGCATTATTTGGCTGTGAGTTATAAAAATATTCCAAAAATCCGATAACATGAAAATAGAGTCGTCCGAGTTTTGAACATGGGAGAGTCGACTTTAAACCATTCGGCGCTGAAAGGGTTAATCCTTTCTCACATATAGACGCATTTTGACGAAACGATTGTGCTCAAAGAAAGAAATGCTCATACTGAGCAGCGTGCCGTTTATGTCACACTGCTTCCGACTCTATTCAATCATCTAAGTACTATTCACAGAGATATTCCCATGTGTTGATTAAATGTTTACAAAGTCGCATGCTGCAGAATTGTTGTATGTGGGAAAAGCATAATCTATGCCTGTGAAATCGTGAAAGATACTTTTTTCTTCGTTGACAATATAGTGTCCTTGCATCTCATACCAGACAGAACGTGCTATACTACGACTCGTTTGAACATACAAATAGAAACAAACACTTGCGATTGAATCACATATTTTAAGATTTTCGCAACAAGCGCTCGTCATAATACGTAATTTGAGAAGAAATTAGAAAACTGTATATAACTTTTCCACTGCCAAATTTCACAAAGTCGACTTTTCCATGTTGAAAATTTTATCTCTCCATTCATTGTTCGTCCATTAGGAAATTTGGTAGAATTGAATGTTTAATTGGCAAACAATGCAGATTACAGGAGAGATAGCTCGTTAGGAACTGTCTCACCTGAATCTGCATTTTTTGCAAAAGCTTTGTAATGCCCTTCGAAGAGAAAGGGTTAATAAATTGAAGATTGGGACATTTCAAAGGCAATATTTATATATTCAGTTAAATGAAAGTTTCATTTAGGAACAATTTTAAAGTGGAAGTACCTAAATAACTACGATTAATATAAACCGAGAACAGATTTATGTTAACTTTTCTAAGCAATTTTGTTTCTGATCAGCCTATACATCCACTCAGTCTAATCAGAGTCTACACACATTGACAAGCTTATGTAAGTAATGTGTGACAGTCTAGATCTGATCTGGTACTACACTGTTTACAAAAAGCCAATTTGTACATTTTCGTGCGTACTGACTCTTTTATGAAGGATGAATAAGTCTAATAAATATCTGACCTGAATCTACACTGTTTTCCTTGCACCGTTTCATGCGGACTGGCTCTTTTATGAAGGATGAATACGTCTAATAAATATCTGATCTTGATCTTCACTGTTTTCCTTGCATCGTTTCGCGCGTACTGACTCTTTTATGTAGGATGAATAAGTCTAATCAAAAATGGATTAAACACAAAACGTGTACATTTTCTCGAATCTACAATGCAAGAGGATAATGCATGATTAAATAAAGCTTTCAATACATAATGAAATAATAAGTCGGGAATTGGTGATTTAATAAATTGAATATCCCAAAAAACAGCATAAATTAAATATAATCTAAAACCATTTGTTCATCATTCTGTCTCTTTTCATTATATGGTATAGCGTTTAAAGCAAAAAGAAGGCAAATTAATTTGAAACCATGCAAAACATAATGCTAAATTCAAATTTAAAAAAAAAAAGATTTTAATTCAAGACAAAACATAGATCTATGCGAAGGTTACAAAAACAGTTCACATTAATTTCGTTGAGAAATGTTCTGAAATGATACCTGCTATACTTCATTGACGCCGCGTGGAAGCGCAGCGTCAGTATGGGATAGGTTTTAATTTTGTACCATGGGGTGACGTAATCGAAAAGGGAGCAACCAACATTATTATTGTTAAGAAAGCCTCTGTTATATGTTTGAAAAAAACAACCTTTATGAATAAATAAATTGTATAAAATGATTTAAGAAACAGCAAGATACAAAATACGTATGTCTTCTACCGTTATTACGCTTTTTTATAGTTTGGTTTACGACACGATTCATCAAAGCTCAGAAAAAAGTTTCTGGCGATGTTTTTGCCTATTTATAATATTGAAATTTTTAAATAAATGGGTAATCTTTAAAAAATCAATGATGATTCATTTTAATAACTAATATTACAGTATAATTCTAAAAACTGTAAAAACAACGTTAACCCAACTATGCAATAGGCTGCTGGGCCGTAACTTGACCCATTATATTATTTGTAAATGCAGCATGTCATCGCTTGGCGATTTTGGTCATTCTTATTTAATAGATGACAGTGTGTCATCGGTTCCCATAGAGTAATTAAGTTGTCTCTGCTTCCTTCCGTTATGAATACTTCGCTGTTTTCACGATTTCATCCGATTTCTAAAATTCTTTGGATTCGTACCCTGTTTTTCATGTTTCGTTCTAGATGAACGATTCGTACCAACACTTTCTTTTGTTTATTTTTCAGTTTTCTACTGGCATGTTCAAAACGATTAAAGTGACATTACAAACAAACAAAACAGACTCAATAATGCTTGCTATATGTTGACTATACATGTGAACTTACATAATGCTCAATCTTGATCATAAATATCTTTATTGTTTTTTAAATTACTTCGTATTTTTTGTTTATATACTCCCGTCTCATACCTCTGCTACACTGGAGGAGAATAGACTTCCCCATCTCCTTCCAAAGCTTGTGTCACATTTAACTTATAACTAGAGGCAATAAACACCTTAATATATGTTAATATCTAAGCACCATAAAAAAAACTTGAGAAACTTCAGCTTGTATGACACATTATAGTTGCAGTGAATGTTAAGCAAACTGCAAACCAAACGGTTTCAGGAATAAACTTTATTCACGACTGAACTTCACATGCTGAATATCACATAGATCGTAGCATATAAAACGTTTAATCCCTACGTCAATATTGACCCTTTCTGCCTATGGTAACCTTTTTATGCCTTCTTGTTGAAAATAAAGGGACATTCGGCCTTCTTGTTCGAAATATTTACATCCTGTCTGTTTGCACAGGTTATTTCAATGTACTGAACTGCATCTGCTTCCTTTAAGTCATGCTTCAAAATCATGCGCGGCGTCTTTGATGCTTTGCATCAAAGTTCTTCTTGTTCTTTGTTGGAATAGAAACGAAACCCGATAAAAGCGCATACAAGAAATATTTAAAACGAAAACGCTCCCCTCGTCCATATTTCTTAAAAGTAAGATAAAGGCCGAAGGCGGTTAACATCACAATATATTTTAAATATTTAATGATTTTTTGGAGTTTTACGCCGCTTTCATGTTCACTTATATCACGACGTTTCATTGGTACTACTGATCCCTTTATCCTGACAACAGTCAGTCAATCGTAATGATAACATCGCAGCCCTGAGCGCCAAGGAGGGCAGCCATAACTCTCATTTTTACGGTCTTTGTATGACCCGGCCGGGGATCGAACCCACGACCTCCCGCTCCCGAGACGGACGCTCTACCACTATTTGAAATACTAAGGTTACCTACTTGTATTCAAAGGCTTATTATATTTTCATTCAATTTCAAATAATAGTATGTGATATGCAAAAACATATTTGGTATAAATTATATCTTCGAAAACACAGGGACGCGTGCTCCTCTAAATATAGATTTGACCCTATGCATATATATTAATATGTATGCATAGGGTCATATCTATTTTTAGAGAAGCACGTCTCTGTGTTCGAAACGTATGAGACATTCCATTGAAAAAGCTATGCAATAGTTAGTTGACCCACCAGGGAATCACAACAACCAACTTACGTTTCACGCCGTTGTCAAACATTTATTCAGTTATCCATTTCCCTCATACGACAATTCTGCAGCAGACGACATTGAATATATATTGTCAAAAAACAGAAAATCTCTGAATGGATAACCTATGACTAAACGTGGATAACATTGTGGCAAAAGAAGAAATTGCTCGTTTTGAGCAATTTCTTCTTTTGTCACTATGTTTTCATTGCAGAGGCGTCAGAAAGCGTTTATATGAGGGAAAGGGTTATATCACTGCCGTAATTCTTATAATTGGGATTCTTGTGTAACAAGCAAACGTGCCTCGCCAATGGCTCTCCGACACGAGCGCCGCGAGAGGGAAATCGAACCCGAAACAAAACAAAACAAGTAATGGCATCCCTCCTTGAGTACCACGACTCAATGACTGGCTGGTGTCAGGGTAAATGGACCAGTAGACCTGGTAACTTACCAATGAAACGCCGTGATATAACTGAACAATTGTTGAACGCGGCATGAATCATCAAACAATCCATCGTCTGCTGCAGATTTGTTGAACATGTATATAGGAAATGATTGATAGCAGTATCAATCAAATATTAGTATAATCGTTATGTCTATAGAAAACGTTTGACTAGCAAAGGCTTCCATGGTACATGTGTGAATTGGCGAACAGACGATATCCTGGACTTCTATTATCGCAAATTTGGAAAGGTTGGAATTTATGTAACATGGTTTTACCCTTTCCAACATACATCAAGTACAACAGAATACTTTAAAAGGTGTATTAAACGGTTTAGAAAATAAAATTGCTATTATGGAATAATGTTAAAAAAAAGTTGTAGCAAACTTAGGAATTGTTCATTGTGAGTATTTTTTAACTTTGGTGCACATTTATCAAAAGCTGTGTGTTGTTTCGAATGCATCATAAAACTTGGTAAACGCCAGGGGCGTAGCTTGGCAATAATCAATGTGTAGGCCGTCTCGTGAGAAAATCAACATTGTGGACTCTGCGTAAAGTATCGAACCGGATCAGCCTAAGCATCTCACACAGGCGTACCCGGATATACACTTTTCGCGTCCTGTGGATTTTCTGTTTCAGGAATCACTACTCTATCTATTTCCCCCCCCCCCCCCCCCCCCCCCCTTAGACGGAATGTGTCGGCCCGATCAGTCTGTGCCGACAGTGCAGGCTGATCTGGTCAATACATTACTACATTACGCAGATATGTATCGCCGCAGCTGCATTTTGGGGCATTTTTAGAAAAATATGTGTAGGCACGTGCCTACAGTGCCTAAAGGTAGCTACACCCCTAAACGCATGAGTAAACGGATTAAGTATAGACAAAGCGAAACAATTTGGATATCATTCGCCGTTTCCATGACACAGACCTTACACCGAAATAAATTTTCAAAAACATTGTAGAAAATGTAGATTTTGCTAAAAGTGTTTCATTATAAATCTGTTTTGCACAGAGATAAAGAAAATACATCTTCTTATAACCTTGCAATTAGCGAACAAAAAAATCTACAAAATATCATAAATTCCAATTTATGTTTAGATAAGTCACCAGACACATTACTTTTTTTGTTAAATCTTTTAGACGTTTTTCATAAAACATAAAGATAAAAAAAGATGGGATAAAAACCTTTATAAACAAACTAATATAACGTAACGTTTTATCTTGAATATTCCTGACGCTAATGGGTTGAAGTCGTAAAGCTGGTCGCGCCACTCCAGAAGGGGAAGCCAGTTATGCTATTAACTTAAATGTATTTGACATGAACAGACCCGGGATCGAACCAATATCTCCCGCTCGCTATAGGCGAATGTTCTAACAGCTACACCAGCTACAGCGGTTCATTGTCCGTGGTGCAGTGGTTGTTAAATCGTCCGCCTTCGCTGTGCAATGTTGGCGGATCGATCCCCGGGCGGTCATACAAAATACTTTTAAAATGTGTAACTCTTTCAGCGCCAAATTGTTTAAAGTAGACTCTTCCTTCCATATTCAAAATCGGGCGTCTCAATTTTTCTTGTAATAAGACTTTTGGATTTGTTTTATAACTAAAAGGCAAACAATGCTGATTTCAGGTGAGACAGCTCGTCACGAGCTGACTCACCTGAATCAGTATTGTTTGCAAAGCCTCAATATTGCCTTTGGCGCAGAAAGAGTTAAGTAATGACTAATTTCTTTTCTATGAATTTATAATGTAATAGTAAGCGTTACTTGTGTTGTATTTATTCTGGAAGTTTTAACTTCATAAGTGCAATGTCAACCAACCAACCTATTCATTAGTCGACAAGTGAAGCTGAAGGGATGTTTCTTTTTAGTACAATACTTTGAAAACATTTCAGATATCAAATGAAATTATGACAAGAATGTGTGTTCATTATTATGGTATCTTGTTTTTCCAAATTATATTGCTCGCTCATATGTTGGTCTGATGACTGCCAAAAACAGGGCGTCTCAGATTGGTCTTTACATCAGCCAATCAAATTGTTACAATCCCACATATATAAACAATTTAGAGAAGCGGTGATCGTTGAGTGTTCCAATTGTATAGATCCGAGCGTTGTTTGTATCGTGTAATTACATTGGACAAAAATAACGAGCACCTGCTCATGAATATTTAAGTGAATAGGGTCAATTCGAGACGACTTGTTATGCGGTGTCGTCAGTACAGCGAATTAGATTATTCTGATTTTAATGATATTTTGTGATTTTACAACAACAATACTAGATCGTATGCCTGCATACTGCACCCAGTTGATGATCCCTCTTTCAATAGTAAATTTTACGCATTGCAGGAAATAGAGTAAATATAAGAACAAAGCAATCATACATTCTGAAATTTAGTCAGAGCTTAAGGAGAGTCTACTGTGTAACATCTTTACCCTTTACTGTTAACTCTATACTATAATGTGTGTATGTATTTATATATGGGTTTATATCACATAAGATATAATGGACACTGCTTGACTTTGATTGTATTATGGGCCGGGGGCCTAGATTGCTAAATAAAGAATTGTCATTGTCAAATTATATTTGAACAAGCGATATAAATTGTGTGATATTTGCATTTTAGGGGCCTCCATTTCAAACTGAATAAGCTATACTGAAATGTACATTACGACTGAAGGAGTTTGATCTCGTCTAACTGGTAAAACAACATCTATAAAACTCTATGAACGGTGTCCGTTTACAATAACACGTGGGATTATTTTTACATTATTTCAGACAATCCATTGGAAAACCGACCCTTATGGATTTAAAGATCCAATTCGGGGGCGTAGCTTTGCAATAATCAATGTGTAGGCCGTCTCGTGAGAAAATCAACATTGTGGACTCTGCGTAAAGCATCGATCCGGATCAGCCTAAGCATGCCACACAGGCCTACCCGGATAGACACTTTTCGCCTCCTGTGGATTTTCTGTTTCAGGAATAACTACTCAATACATCTATCCGCCTAAGACGAAATGTGTCGGCCGGATCAGTCTGCGCGGACAGCGCAGGCTGATCTGGTCGATACATTACGCAGATGTCTATCGCCGCAGCTGCATTTTGGGTCTTAATGACTTGTTTGGATGGGGTTTAACGCCGTTTTTAGCTGTATTTTAGTTATAGCCCTGTTTTCTCCAGTATAACTAACCAGTACCAGCGGTATTATTTATCCGGACACTGACGCATCAGTCGTTATGCTATCCACATAGATTCCTAAAATCCGGGGACTGAAGCCTTGACTACCATTTGTAAAGTCTTCTTATTGACTTTCCCGCAACTGCATCCTATAAAGGTACACTTGATAACAAAGAAGGTCAACATTTCAACTATGTTTTGGTCAGAATACGCTTTTAGATATATACGTGGACTATATCCAAACTGGTGAGACAGTTTGGATGCTGTTCGCAAATGCAATAAGACTCAACATCGATAAACAAGGCTAAATTAGTGTATATATACTATAAAATACTTATCATGTGCTTCGGTCGTATCCATTTATCAGGCATCATTTTACGACTAGACATCGAACAGTGTAGATATTGATCAGACTACGTGGAGGCGTGCTGGCTGATCACGCATGTCCCCCCGACTGTCCCTTTGCGTGCGACGCGTCACAGTCGCAGTTATATTAACTCTTTCAGCGCCACAGGCAATATTGAGGTTTTTGCAAACAATGCAGATTCAGGTGAGTCAGCTCGTAACGAGGTGTCTCACCTGAAATCAGCAGTGTTTGCCTTTTAGTTACCAAAATAGTCCGAAACTTTCATAAATTGAGAAATGGACACACCTGATTTTGAACATGGAAGAGTCTACTTTAAATTCGGCGCTGAAAGAGTTGTTTGATAAATCATAAAACTGTCTGAGAAGGTATGAAGAATAGGCATTTTGGTTTAGGTTGTTCGTATACGGAATCCTGTTTCCGCCATCGACATGTCGACGTTATGGCGTTTACGGGAAAACTTGTCGTTAGGCGTCTTTTTCGCGCTGAATATTTCACCTCGACAAGTCGAAAAGTAGAAGTTGTCGGTCGATATTATCGCGCAAGTGTCAACGTGTCTACCCCAAACTGACCGCGACAACTCGACATTATAACCCCATTATGGCAAGGTATCGACTTTGAAATTGCCTGTGACATCGACAACAAGAAGTATTGAAGAAAGCTTGGACTTTTCGATATGTCGAAGTTCAGTTTTCAGCCCGACAATGCGAAATTAGAATAACCAATGTCAAATAATCGCGTTTCTATGAAATCGACAAATCGATGGCGGAAACAGGATCCCGTAGTTGTGTCTGTTAAACTTAAGATATTCATATTAACAGTTCGTCTGAACCCATCTGCCTTGACTACCATTTATAACTCTTTTCCACATACAGCAAATCTGCAGCAGACGGCCTTTTATCATAGATATGCAGTAAATCTGTATATATCAAAGTACTATATAGTTGAAAACATTTTGGCAAACGTGGAAATTGCTTGTTTTCAGCAATTTCACCTCGTGTAAATCATGTTCTCAATACTCGTCTGCTGCAAGGCGTTAGCAAATGTCTATATGTGAGCATGAGTTAAAGTCTTCTAAATGACTATCCGTAAAGGGATCATATAAACGTACATTTGCGTATGAATAGCGGTACTACACTGCTAGGTTTTTGTATTAATACGGTTTTAGGTATATATAACATGTAGACGGACGGTGAAGATTCTGGTTACAATGTACGGATTACCTGAGACTCCACCGTACGCATATGCAAACAGACCCAAAATCGCTAGACGCAACCCAATTAGTGTATATACGTATTCATCGATTTCGGCTTTATCCATTTATCAGTGGTTGTCGGTATGTTTTTACAACAAGATAACGAACAGTGCATGTCTTGATCAGACTGTGCGGATACACAGGCTCACCTGAGTCTTCACCGTACATACGCACGTTCATTTATTATAAGGTTGTGTTTATACTGATTATGGAAATAGAAGTACTTATCGGTTTTTGGGCAATTTCTTCTGTTCCCATCTATTTAAAATCGCCTGCTGCAAAATCATCGTATCATGAAGTATATTCTTTTACTGGTATGTTAAACTAGAGATCATGAAGTATAGTCTAGTACTGGTCTGTTTAACTAGAGAAACTGAATTATATTCTAGTACTGGTCTGTTTAACTAGAGATAAGGAATTCTAGTCTAGTACTGGTCTGTTAAACTAGAGATCATGAATTATAGTCTAGTACTGGTCTGTTTAACTAGAGATCATGAATTATAGTCTAGTACTGGTATGTTAAACTAGAGATCATGAATTCTAGTCTAGTACTGGTCTGTTTAACCAGAGATCAGGAATTCTAGTCTAGTACTGGTCTGTTTAACTAGAGATACTAAATTTTAGTCTAGTACTGGTCTGTTTCTCCAGAGCTACTGAATTATAGTCTAGTTCTGGTCTGTTTAACCAGATATACTAAATTATAGTCTAGTACTGGTCTGTTTATCAAGAGATACTGAATTATAGTCTAGTACTGGTCTGTTTATCCAGAGATACTGAATCATAGTCTAGTTCTGGTCTGTTTATACAGAGATACTGAATCATAGTCTAGTTCTGGTCTGTTTATACAGAGATACTGAATCATAGTATAGTACTGGTCTGTTTAACCAGAGATACTGAATCATAGTCTAGTTCTGGTCTGTTTAACCAGAGATACTGAATTATAGTCTAGTACTGGTCTGTTTATACAGAGATACCTAATTATAGTCTAGTTCTGGTCTGTTTAACTAGAGATACTGAATTATAGTCTAGTACTGGTCTGTTTATCCAGAGATACTGAATTATAGTCTAGTACTGGTGTGTTTAACCAGATATACTAAATTATAGTCTAGTACTGGTCTGTTTATCAAGAGATACTGAATTATAGTCTAGAACTGATCTGTTTAACCAGAGATACTGAATCATAGTCTAGTACTGATCTGTTTAACTAGAGATACTGAATTATAGTCTAGTACTGGTCTGTTTATCCAGAGATACTGAATTATAGTCTAGTACTGGTCTGTTTAACCAGATATACTAAATTATAGTCTAGTACTGGTCTGTTTATCAAGAGATACTGAATTATAGTCTAGAACTGATCTGTTTAACCAGAGATACTGAATCATAGTCTAGTACTGGTCTGTTTAACTAGAGATACTAAATTATAGTCTAGTTTTGGTCTGTTTAACCAGAGATACTGAATTGTAGTCTGGTACTGGTCTGTTTATCCAGAGATACTGAAGTATAGTCTAGTACTGGTCTGTTTATCCAGAGATACTGAATTATAGTCTAGTACTGGTGTGTTTAACCAGATATCTCGAATTATAGTCTAGTTCTGGTCTGTTTAACTAGAAATACTGAATTATAGTCTAGTACTGGTCTGTTTAACTAGAGATACTGAATTATAATCTAGTACTGGTCTGTTTGACCAGATATCACGAATTATAGTCTAGTTCTGGTCTGTTTAACTAGAGATACTCAATTATAGTCTAGTACTGGTCTGTTTATACAGAGATACTGAATTATAGTCTAGTACTGGTCTGTTTGTCCAGAGATACTGAATTATAGTCTAATACTGGTCTGTTTATCCAGAGATACTGAATTATAGTCTAGTACTGGTCTGTTTATCCAGAGATTCTGAATTATAGTCTAGTACTGGTCTGTTTAACTAGAGATACGGATTTATAGTCTAGTACTGGTCTGTTTAACTAGAGATACTGAATTGTAGTCAACTTCTGGTCTGTTTATCCAGAGATACTGAATTATAGTCTAGTACTGGTCTGTTTAACCAGAGATACTAAATTAGTCTAGTTCTCGTCTGTTTAACCAGGGATACTGAACTATAGTCTAGTACTGGTCTGTTTAACCAGAGATACTGAACTATAGTCTAGTACTGGTCTCTTTATCCAGAGATACTAAATTATAGTCTAGTTCTGGTCTGTTTAACCAGAGATAGTGAATCAAAGTCTAGTACTGGTCTATTTAACTAGAGATACTAAATTATAGTCTAGTTCTGGTCTGTTTAACTAGAGATACTGAATTATCGTCTAGTACTGGTCTGTTTATCCAGCGATACTGAATCATAGTCTAGTTCTGGTCTGTTTAACCAGAAATACTGAATCATAGTCTAGTTCTGGTCTGTTTATCCAGAGATACTGAATTATAGTTTAGTACTGGTCGGTTTAACCAGATATCACGAATTATTGTCTAGTTCTGGACTGTTTAACACGATATACTGAATCATAGTCTAGTACTGGTCTGTTTATCCAGATATACTGAATTATAGTCTAGTACTGGTCTGTTTAACCAGAGATACTGAATTATAGTCTAGTTCTGGTCTGTTTAACTAGAGATACTGAATTATAGTCTAGTACTGGTCTGTTTATCCAGAGATACTGCATTATAGTCTAGAACTGTACTGTTTATCCAGAGATACTGAATTATAGTCTAGTACTGGTCTGTTTAACCAGAGATACTAAATCCTAGTCTAGTACTGGTCTGTTTAACTAGAGATACTAACTTATAGTCTAGTTCTGGTCTGTTAAACCAGATATAGTGTATTATAGTCTAATACTGGTCTGTTTATCCAGAGATACTGAATTATAGTCTAGTACTGATCTGTTTATACAGAGATACTGAATTATAGTCTAGTACTGGTCTGTTTAACCAGAGATACTGAATCATAGTCTAGTACTGGTCTGTTTAACTAGAGATACTAAATTATAGTCTAGTTCTGGTCTTTTTAACCAGATATAATATATTATAGTCTAGTACTGGTCTGTTTATCCAGAGATACTGAATTCTAGTCTAGTACTGGTCTGTTTAACCAGAGATACTGAATTATAGTCTAGTACCGGTCTGTTAATCCAGAGATACTGAATTATAGTCTAGTACTTGTCTGTTTAACCAGACAAACTGAATTATAGTCTAGTACTGGTCTGTTTAACTAGAGATACTGAATTATATTCTAGTACTGGTCTGTTTATCCAGAGCTACTGAATTATAGTCTGGTACTGGTCTGTTAAACCAGAGATCTTGAGTTATAGTCTAGTACTGATCTGTTTAACTAGAGATCATGAATTATAGTCTAGTACTGGTCTGTTAAACCAGAGATCATGAATTCTAGTCTAGTACTTGTATGTTAAACCAGCGATCATAAATTGTGGAAGAGTACTGGTCTGTTTAATTAGAGATCATGAGTTATAGTCTAGAACTGGTCTGCTAAACCAGAGACTATCATGAATTATAGTCTAGTACTGATCTGTTTAACAAGAGATCATGAATTATATATAGTCTAATACTGGTCTGCTAAACTAGAGATCATGAATTAAAGTCTAGAACTGGTCTGCTAAACTAGAGATCATGTATTTTAGTCTAGTACTGGTCTGCTAAACTAGATATCCTGAATTATAGTCTAGTACTGTTCTGCTAAACCAGAGATCATGAATTATAGTCGAGTACTGTTCTGCTAAACCAGAGATCATGAATTATAGTCTAGTACTGATCTGTTTGACTAGAGATCATGAATTCTAGTCTAGAACTGGTCTGATAAACCAGAGCTCACGAATTATTCTAGTCTAGTACAGGTCCGTTGCATGAATTCTAGTCTAGTACTGGTCTGTTTAACCAGCGATCAGGAATTATAGTTCAGAACTGTTCATGAGTTTGGAAGTAATGGCTGCACTGACGCTCTGGGTTGTGGGGTTAGCATTACGACTGACTGGCTGGTGTCAGGATAAATTCACCAATAGGACTGGTAAATTACCTAGGATATGAATGGGGAAAACATGTAAAATACCAAGCAATCTAGAGTTTACAAGTATTTATTTACTTTAGTGACGGAATCCTGGTATAAAGATTGACTTATTACGGGCATTTCTTCCATTTCCAATAATGTTTTCAAAACTTAAATTCCGCTACGCCTAAAAGTGCCTATGCATTATGCGTAGGTTTATAACCTATAATGAAATAACATATAAGGTTTCATATGTCATTTGTGAGACATGACTGAGACAAAAGTCCAACCCTCATCATATTTACATCACAATGTGTCTACTATGAAACCTTTCCCAATTACAGACGACTTTTACACATTTTAAAACATTGTGGCAAAAGAAGACAATGTCTCCTTTTGCTACAATGTTATCATAGGTTATCCATTCAATTATAGAGATTTTCAAATGTATGAGATAAGGTTTCCTTATGGTTGTTTCATAGTCTTGTCTCCTTCAGATGTGTTGCATACCGAAAAGGGTTAAAAAACACAGACGCAAAACTTAAATAACTGAGCCTTTAGGGTTTTCTTTAGGGCTTTCAAACAAAAAAGGATGTGTCTCGTCAGATGAGCCAAGCCACGCGAGAAGTAATCGTCAGAACTGGCGTTATTTCCCCCAACATATAGACCGCGGACACTTCTGCTGCCGACGACTTTTGAAAACATTGTGGCAAAAAGGGGAAATTGCTCATAATTCCTGGCGTACGATTAATTTAGTTGAAACATATTTATCGCCTTAATAACATGTGAAATTTAACAAACATACATATCTATACACAGTAACACAGTTATATATATATCCAAAAGGGTCTGGCTCTCAACTTAGAGAAAGGCCATTCTCTTAGTGTGCATAAATTTATAGAACTGATGCAATCTTCAAACAAATATATCAAAAACCTAGGAAAATATGTTTATGAAGCACTTGCTTTGCGTAGTTCACTATAAATTAGTAAAGTGTACCTTGTTAAACTGTCATAAAACACCGTTCGAATTTTTTAAGTAATAGCAATTGTTATAATTAGATGTATAGAATAAATGTACTGCATGTACGTTCAACCTCCATTTAAGATCTTAGGGAGGATAATTCGAGAGATTATTATTTACTTTTATGTTCTGTAATTTTGTATTTTTTTTACACATTCACGTATGATAAGTTATGTTAATATGTGTGTACGATGATGATCTGAATTTAAGATCAAATCAATAAACTTACGTTCTGTTCTGTTCTGTTCTGTTCTTAAATTCTACTTTCAGTCTATTAATGTCTTCTATCGCAGTAGCTGTATATTTATGTTTTGAAGACATTTGTCCGTTCCAGTTTGGTAATTTTGTTTGAAGGATCAAAATACATTGTAAGTGAAATGAGTGAAGAAACATCAGCACAAAACCCATATTTAGTGTAAATTAGAGAGACACGAAAAAAACAATATGGAATTGAGTTGTGAATAAAAAATAGCATATGAGCCTTCCGCGAGAAAACGAACATTATGACCTCTGCGTAATGTATCGATCCGGATCAGCCTGCGCAGTGCGCGCAGACTGATCCGGGCCGACAAATTCCGTCTCAGGGGGCTAAAGGTATAGAGTAATGATTCCTGAAACAGAAAATCCACAGGAGGCGAAATGTGTCTGTCCTGGTTAGCCTGCGCGGTATGCTTATGCTGATCCGGATCGATACTTTACGCAGAGGCCCTAATGTTGGTTTTCCCGTGGGACGGCATATACGACTAGGGCTGCAAACGAGACTGCGCGTAGGCAGATACGGTCCTTGTTGGCCTAATTCCACCAACCTTAAATAAAAGTATATTTCATCATTATTGTTTCCCTAATATTTTGTAAAACATGAATGGTGGAAAGTACATGTATATGCATGTACATGTAAGTAAATGACTAAGTTGACATCAATATTAAATTGCTTACTAACAATATTTGTTAAAAAATGAATTATTTTGGCAACGCAAATGATGAAATATGCTTTTGAGTGTTTTTAAAAGTATAAAACGATGCTTAGCAAGGTTGTTGAAATTGAACCCTGGCTCCCAAAGCTACAAATTCATACGCCGTGCTCAAGTATCTGATTGGTCGAATTTTTGACCAATCAGAAGTTGTATTAGGAGCATAGATTTCATTTTTGAGATCACACTAATCTTTAAATAGTTCCGGGTTCTGGATATGACACGTGTCAAATTAAAAGTTCTTTAAATAGATCCCTTCCCATATTTCTCCTAATTTCGCGCTGACATAAACGTCTGTTTCGCCGTTAATTGATTTAACCTACATATGTATGAAAATAAGATTACTGAAATGTTGTTTTTTGGCGTCGTGAGAAGAATACGAAAACGCGATATAATTGAATGGGGGTCTTGATAAATGTCCGTACAGTTAACCCTTTCCCTCATATAGACGCTTTATGACGCCGCTGCAGCAGACGGCTTTTTCAAAAAACATAGTGGCAAAAGAAGAAATTGCTCAAAACGAGCAATTTCTCCTTTTGCCACAATGTTTTCCACTTTTAGTCATAGGTTATCCATTCAATTATAGAGAGTTCCCATTTTTGGACAAAATATGTTCAAAGTCGTCTGCTGCATAATTGTCGTATGGGGGAAAGGGTAAAAGCATTAGAAAAGAGGGAACCCTTTTAGAGTGGGGCGGATCTAACCGAATTAGATTGGAACGTGGACGGAAAAGTTGTCATTTTCATGACGTTTTTAACTTTCCTTAATGGTATCACACGGATGCATAATTGGCTAATAGACGACCGGTATTGTTTGCTTGTTTATTCGTTCGGTGTTTCACGCGATTTTTCAAATACAATCAGTTATATCACGGCGTCTTCTGAGTAAGTAACATAATACTGATCCATTTATCCTGACACCAGCGAGTCTTCAGTCGAAGTGCTTACCCCATAGTCTTGGGGCCCAAGGATGGAAAGCAATTACTACCATTGTATCAGTCTTTGGTATGAACCGGCCGGGGATTGAACTTGCGATCTCCAGCACAACGAGGCGGATGTTCTACCACTACACCACCGTGGCGGTCTATCGCCAGGTTGAGAATCTGGTTCGAAATTTATACTGGTGTTATAGTGTAAGAGCCGCGTTTTTCGATTACAGGGTATGAATGCATCTGCGTATATGTAAGCCCAGTGCGAGCCTATGCATCCGCACGGTCTCATCAGAGTCTATTTTTTTAACGAAGAAATATACCGGAACAAGAAAAAGAAAAGACACTACATAGGTTTTAAACGGGCTCGTTTAAAACCAATGTAGTGTCTTTTTTCTTTTTTTCTTTTTCACTATATATATATTTATCACATGAGAATGCTTGTATCCGATCTAATATACCCATTACGCATTTCCTAATATGTAACGTGTGTAAAATAACATGACAGAATTACTATTTTTGTTTTCATCAGCGAATGTTTACAAAATTGCTGAGAACGTGTATCCGGTAAACACATACGTCACGATATATGGACGTGGTAAATGTCAAAGGGAAGTAAATCGGATCGGAATGTCGGGCAGACAATTTCAGATGAATTCATAAAACTTAAGTGGTCTCCCATTGGACAATAATGATTTTGTTGAAAGTTGAAAGTGTTTTTAATAAAGTTGTATATCCTCCGACTGATTTGTAAACTAAGCATTGTTTGCTTTTACCTTTATTGACTGCTTAGAAGCCATTTTTAGAACAACATGTATTTTCCGAAATTGAAAGTAAAACTTTACTGCGGTGAATCTCATAGTGTGACCTATGATTTGACGTCATAGCTATAAAAAAAAAAGAAAAAAAGTGGGATAGCATGTGAGTTTTGTGTGCTTTTTTTTGTAGTTTTGATTATGAACTTTGATTGAATATAAGTTTCTGGGTTAGTTCTACTGTTGGGAAAGAGCCATAGCCCAAAACGTTACAATGGTCGCCTATAGAAAATGAATTGCTTCCATCTGACCTACAGGGATCATTATCGGTCATACAAAAGAAAATTGTGATTAGTCAACAGATAACATGTTGTGACTATTTTTTGACCGCAAAAACCCGATTTTCTTTTTGTGTGTCGTCATGTGATAAAAAGAATCTGACATCTTATTAAACTCGTCCAAGAAATGTGTTATTAAGCTCGCCAAAGGCTGGCTTAATAACAAATGTCTTAAACTCGTTTAATGCAACTTTATATGAAATGACAACTCATGTCAGATCCTATATGAGCCGTTCCACGAGAAAACCAACATTATTGACTCTGCGTAATATATCGACACAGATCAGCCTGCGCAGTTCGCGCAGGCTAATCCGGGCAGACACATTCCGTCTCAGGGGGATAGAGGTAAATAGTAATGATTCCCGAAACAGAAAGTCCACAGGAGGCGAACTGTATATATCCGGGTAAGCCTGCGCGGCATGCTTAGGCTGATCCGTGTCGATACATTACGCAGAGTCAACAATGTTGGTTTTCTCGTGGAACGGCTCATATATATATTTGGCTCATTCATTACTCTTAAAGCGACTAAACTCCAGATACCCAATTGTCGAAAAAAGATAAGTGTCATTTTTGTATTTGGGGCATTAAAATATGATAACTAACATATTACATACCACTATAATCGGTGAGATTTTCTTGTTTTCGATACTTTTTCCATCGCAAATTCTACCCTGTCAGTAACGGGGTAAGTATTTTTAAACAGTAGGAAACCGCTTCATCGGGACAATTGGAAACGACTCAAGTTCACTTTATTGATAAAAAACGATACATTTTCTACCCTGGTTTTACTTGGATAACAAAGAATAACATTTAGGGCGAATTCAATTTTTTGTTTTTGTTTTTTTTCTTTTTCGTGCCATCTAGATTTCAGTCGCTTTAAAAAATATGTATATACTTTGTGTGTATGTAAAGAATGACTATGTAAAGTTTACGTAACACAATAAAGAATATCTATCTTGTATATACCTAGTTGTATCTTCAGACAAAAAGTTGGAAGTATCCCCACTAGTTTTATGCCAATACAACTTTAAATGATGCCCAAACGGAGTGCCATTAACCCTTTCCCTCATATATACGCTTTCTGACACCTCTGCAGCAGACGGCTTTTTGAAAACATAGTAACAAAAGAAGAAATTGCACAAAACGTGCAATTTCTCCTTTTGTCACTATGTTTTCCACTTTTAGTCATAGGTTATCAATTCGATTATAGAGATTTTCCATTATTTGACAAAATATGTTCAAAGTCGTCTGCTGCAAAAATGTTGTATGAGGGAAAGGGTTAAGACCCCCATATCTCCAGACACTGGTCAAATTTAGGTGGACAGTGAAGGATCTGATCAGACTATAAGCATGGCATAACTACCATTTTGAACCCGCGATCACCAGCAGAACGAGGCGGATGCTCTTCCACTTTACCACCGAAGCTGTCTATCGCTAGGTTTAAAAAGATCTGGTTCGAACTTTCTTCTAGTGTTATAGTTGTAAGTGCCGCGTCTAGCGATTACGGGATAGGAATGCATCTGCGATTATACAGTTAAAACAAAGACTAGTCTGTGCAGCCACGGGGTCTCACCAGAGTCTTCACTGTAAGTATGCATGTTGCGGATCTGAGGGGTGGGAGTTTAAACTCTTTCCCACATACAACGAAAATGCAGCAGGCGACTTTGTAATCATCTCAGATTAACTATAGATGGCCTTTGTAAATGTATATATGAAATATTGAATAGAGTTGAAAACAGTGAAATAAAAGAGGAGATTTCTCATTATGAGCAATTTCGCCTTTTGCTACATTGTTTTCAAAGGTCGTCTTCTGTGCTGCAGAGGCGTCAGAACTGCTTCATGTGGAAAACGATATTCGTACATATATAATAAGACCCCATTTCCTTAGACAGTGACTTTTAATACTCGCGACGTTTGTGTAAATTTCCCAAAGGAAGAACTTACTCATTTTGGGATGATTCTTAGCTGGGACCTTTGGTACGAGATGCCGACGCTCTTTACCACTGTACCACTGTCTTCCACATGCCGATAGTTCTTGTAGTCTTTACCATGTAGAAGCTAGAATGTTACTGAAATACTGATGCCAGCTGCCACAACTCTTAAAACAAGGGTTTACGAAACCCTTCTGCTGTTCGACGAGAACCGTATTCGGCGTGCAAAGCGAAATAAAAACAACAACAACATATTAGTTTTCTATTCATTTTATTGCAACACTTTATACAAAACATATTAGACTACATTCGTGAGTACACCTGTTTTAATAACAAATGTTACCATTCCCTTGCTATCAACCCTTTCCAAAACATAATAAATCTTTAGAAGACAACTTTAACCCTTTCCCTCATACGACAATTCTGCAGCAGACGACTTTGAACATATTTTGTCAAAAAATGGCAAATCTCTATAATTGAATGGATATATGACTTAAAGTGGAAAACATTGTAGCAAAAGGAGAAATTGCTCGTTTTGAGCAATTTCTTCTTTTGAAACTATGTTTTCAAAAAGCCGTCTGCTGCAGAGGCGTCTGAAAGCGTCTATATGAGGGAAAAGGTTAACAAAATATTTAGTCATAGATACGGAAACTCTCTTTAAAAATGAAAGATAAATGATTGATTACATATTTAAAAAACAAGGCGTAAGAAACAATGGATCGTTTTTAGCAATATTTCGTTTTGACACAATGATTGCAAACGTCGTCTGCTACAGAGGCGTTAAAGAAAAGCGTCTGTATGTCGAAAAGGTTTAAAAGAGTTCAGATCAAGTAAAAAAAGTTCGGCCCCCGCAAAACCCGTAAATATCTACCTTGTGGTTTTACTTCGTAGAATCGCACGTCTCTGGTTATCTTCTTAAAAGGAGATACGATTATCAAGTTTAATATCTCTAAGATCAAAGAATATTCTAAGGTTGGGAGAGTTCTAGTGTCGTTTGCTTTTAAAACAATATCATAGTAAACAAGAAAAATATTTAAAAAAGATAAACGGCGATCAATATGAGAAAACACTAAGAATTGGAACATGCGCTTATTATTTGACTTGAATATCAGAAAGGTTTTGTTAATAATCAAAACAATCAGTATTTTTTCCATGAATTATAACATTTGCGCAATAATCTATTTGTTTACCAAAGACTAATCGGCCATCTCCATCCAGCTTCAGTTTCTATAAATAGATTATCAAGGCCGAGAATACGTCACATGACTGGTGGTTACGCGAGGCTCCCAAGAGGTGTATAAGTTTTAATTGACGATAAATAATTTCATTTTAAAACTTCACCTTATTAGTGCCTCTCGTAGGATCGCCAACTTAACTATGAACCAATCAAACGTTTCATTTCATTTATTACCTCGACATTATTCATTAAATACAACATATGATTGGTCTACAATCTAGATCATTTGTTTAACATATAGGTCAAAACTGAGCTTAAACAGCTATCGCCGAAAAAAATAGCAATTTGTGCATAAAATTAGAAATGAAAGTGTAATACTAGTACATAATTTAAGACATAGCTGGAGAGGTTGATATTGCTCATGTTGTGCAATCTCCTTTCACACAAAATGTTTTTAAATATCGTCTGCTGCAAATGTTTGAAATTTCGTCTGTATCAGGGAAACGATTTGACCAATACGTTACGTTTATTATCATCCCAAAAATCTCTGCACACCAGCCACACTTATATGAAAACACATTTCCGTCTGTTTTGTCTCGATTGTTCTCGGGCTGAAGATACATGCCCTTAGTATAACATTACGTCCAATCATACACCAATGATAGCCGCGACCTTCCGACATTGTGATGCGAACAAATCGCTACAAAGATGACCGTTTTTGTGGACCAAACCTTTTAACCTCAGTAAATGAGCCGTCCCGCGAGAAAACCAACAGTATGGCCTCTGCGTAATGTATCGACCCAGATCAGCCTGTGACGACCTATCCGGGCTGACACATTCCGTCTCGGGGAGATAGAGGTATAGAGTAATGATTCCTGAAAAAGAGAATCCACAGGAGGCGAAAAGTGTCTATCCGGGTAAGCCTGTGCGTCATGTTTAGGCATATTGACTCCAAACATCAAGTTGTATTGGTCCGCTGTAGAGTTTACGAAAATCAACCTTTTCAAAATAACCCTTTCCCTCATACGAAAATTAATGGTACATGAAAAACTATTAATTCACTAAAGTAATGCGGGTACCAGATACATGCCATATTTACTTATTTACTCGTAGTGCGCCAGTTATCAGTCTTAACTGCAAGTCATGCCAGCTGTACTAATTTAAACCCAATATCATTAAAATCAGACCAAATTATTTCGCTGTACGTATTTTGAATCTGACGCCACCACATAACAGGTTGTCTCGAATTGACGCTATACACTTTTTAAAATACTCATGAGCACGTGATCTGGTATTTTATCCAATGAAATCATACTATACAACCAACATTCGGTTCTATTCAATCGGAAACCTCGACAATCACCGCTTCTATATATCGTTTATTTATTTTGGTTTATCTTACCCGTTTTATACCAAGAGATTGTGTAAGCGACAATGTGATTGACTGTCGCAAAAGTCTCTCTGAGCAGACCTGTTTTGGGAAGGCATCAGATGTAGCATAATTTTGGCTTAACCTTTACCACGTGTAGACGCTTTCTGACGCCTTTGCAGTACGAATTTTGAAAACATTGTGAACGATTTGCCACAATGTTTTATTTTATTGTTCAGTAATTATAATTTCATCTATAGAAATTCTCCATAATTTCAAAGTTGTAACTTGCAGATTTGTTGTGTTCTGGAAAGGGTTAAACAATATTTTGAAAAGCTCGAATATTCACAAACCTTACAGTGCAAGTTAAACAAATTACTTTCTAACATACCAAAACACAATAAACGGGCAGATGTTTCGTTCAAAATACACGTTCGACCTCTACCATTACATGTCAATGGTCAGATTTAACTGCTCAGCTCATTGACAAAATGGCCTTTGGCAGTCCAAGGTTTATAATTTACGTCTTTCTAGGGAAAAATTATCATTGCTTATCACCAAATATGGATAGTGAAACAGAAATGTATTAAATACATAAATTTGAACCTTTTCTTTCTTGGGATTTTTTTGTAACCACCGTGACAAGTCTGGTGTTTCGTAGACACTGAAACAAAATGATCCGCGAAAAGCAAACTTGTTCCGCAACAATTCCAACATGTTTCAGCATTGTTCCCCCAAAAAAACCGACTTGATTCAGTAATGTTCCGTGAAAACCCCAACATGTTCCAGTAATGTTTTGCGAAACCGCAACATGTTCTAGAAATTTCCTGTGAAAACTGACTTAGTTTCTGCGAAACAATGTCAGCTTTCATGATGCAAGGGTAAATATAGTGTTTTAATTAAAGGTGCTGACCTCCAGAAAATAGATATGACAGTCAAAGTTTTAAAATTGTTCAAAAGTTTTCTTGGAATGTAAGAATCATATTCCTGGGATAAAATAAGAGTAATTATATCACTTTCCAGTACCATTAACATCTAAATATTGATCGTTTATGCTTCATTTATTTTTACTAGAAATACATACCCAGCAAGCAAAGTTTTGAACATTTTAATGACCTGTCAATTGACATTTTTTCTACATTTACTGCCAACATAGTGTTGAACTACTTACTACTTACTTTGTCGTCACTGTTAGCAATATTTGCAGAAGTTTCAACATTTCAAACTTTTGATCACCATCTGGAGTTCAGCACCTTTAAGAACATGTTTAACTCTTTCCCGCATATTGACGCCTCTGAAGCAGGCGACTTTTGGAAACATTGTGGCAAAAGTAAAAATTGATCATGAATATAAATGGCTCATCATGAGCAATGTCCCCATTGCCACAATGTTTTCTACTCAATTCACTAACTAAACGTTCATTAAGAGAAACTGTTCACGTTTAGCCTATATGTTTTTTTAAATTCGTCTGCTGCAGATTTGATGTACAACAAGTCGGTGAATAACAATCTCCCAAATAATATACAATATAATACATTAAACCACGAAAAGCGGATTACAAAAAGGAAACATTAAATGTTTTTTAAGTTTTATATTTTCACTGCACAGACCGAATCAAACTTAGAACATCAATGTCGGCACATGGAGATGCACTCACGTTCACACTCAATGTGAAGGTCCATATGGAATTCCCTGAAAATAAAATGACAAGTTACGAGCTGTCTCATATGAATCAGTTTTGATTGCAAACAAAAAAAATGCCATTGACGTTGAGACAGTGAACCTTTCCTTCATAAAGACGCCATATGATTTATTAGCATCGAACGACGTTAGTGCACTTTGCTAGGAAATTCTATTTTCTTTTCGACTTAAACATTTCTTCATTTTCCAACAATAAGTTTTAACTCAATCTTTCTTATGATACGCATCTCTTCCAATATGTTCTATGCAGAAGCAGAACTTCAGATAAGAAGAGTATGTCACATCCTCAAAGTTCTGATTTGATCCTGATACACTATGTTGTAGGTACTCAAAAGAAACGTCTCAGAGATACGAGTCATTTGAGTACCCATACCATATGGTTTGGTTGAGTCTTAACCCTTTTCCTCATACGACAATTCTGCGGCAGACGACTTTGAACATATGTTGTCAAATCATAGAAAATCTCTATAATTGAATGGATAACCCATGACTAAAAGTGGAAAACATTGTGGCAAAAAGAGAAATTGCTGGTTTTGAGTAATTTCTTCTTTTGTCACTATGTTTCCAAAAAGCCGTCTGCTGCAGAGGCCTCAGAAAGCGTCTATATATTGGAAAGGGTTAAGAGAGATATTGGTGGGACCAGTATATTCCTCCGTATCGCTTCCTCTGCAGAAGGCTCTAAAAAGCATAGGAGAAATATAATAGCAGCTGTCAAGAGTAAAAAGATATTCGCAGACGAAATCCTACAGTAGATTCGCTATAACTCGAGTATACGATTAAACGACTGAATCGTTGAACTCGAACCATTTCCATAGACGAATCTGTTTTCAGAAACCAGTGTAGAATCAACAGTAGCGGCGCTGGTTTGTCTTAACCCTTTCCCTCATACAACAATTCTGCAGCAGTCGACTTTGAACGTATTATGTCAAAACATAGAAAATCTCCATAATTAAATGGATAACCTATGACTAAAAGTGGAAAACATTGTGGCAAAAGGAGAAATTGCACGTTTTGTGCAATTTCTTCTTTTGTCACTATGTTTTCAAAAAGCCGTCTGCTGCAGAGGCGTCCGAAAGCGTTTATATGAGGGAAAGGGTTAATATAAGTGTATCACTGGCATTCTTTTCATGACAAACACTTATGAATAAATGAATTTACGAAGCTTTCAATACATAAGTGCTTCTAGTACATCCTACGATCATTCGAACTCGTCAATAAATCGCCAAACCACCGTATCTCTTTCGTCTCAATAATATTTTGTTTGTTTGCTTGCTTGCATTGTGTTTTATACGCCGCTTTCAACATTTTTCTGTTAATCTCACGGTGTTTTCTGGGTAATTTCTCAGTACTACTAGCCAATTGTTCCTGACAACAGTAAATCAGTCGTAATGACCAGCAACCCTGAGCGCCAAGGAGGGAAAGCCATTATTACCATTTTTAAAGAGTTTGGTTTGATCCAGTCGGGAAATCGATGCGGACGTTCTATCGATACACCACCGATGCGGTCATAACATAATATTACCTTTAGAGTTGTTCGCTTCCACGGTATAGGTGCCTGCATCAGTAACGATTGCAGCCGGTATTGTGAAAGTGAAACGTTTACTATCTTGTTTGATTTTAAATCGACCAGACCCGTCCAAAATCCGACCACCCGTCATCCATGTCACTAAAATGTACAAGTTTATGTTATTACCACACGCGCTATATGAATCTTATGACGCCTCCGCAGCCGCGTGAGACGAGCAATTTCCCCCCTTTTGCCACAACTCAAAGCTATTATGTTACACTTACTTACAGAGATTTTCATTATTTCAGCCATGATCATCAAGTTGTCTGCTGCATATGTGTTGTATATAGGAAAGAGTTATGGGTTGCTGTTTTACACGAACTCCATCGAGTGACCTTGGATAGAAATCTGCCACGGTCAAAAACTGATTCCTTTCCGCGCTATGACGTCATATGTTGTTACTTGTTCAGCCTTTTAAACCTATATATATTCGATAACGTGATATCAGGGGAGGTAACCAACCCTTTGTTCTGTACATAAAAAACTGCATGCTTAATTTAAATTTAGAAAAAAAGTCCTAAAAGCAGACTGTGTGATCTAAATCGAAATTTTACCAAATACTAAAACAGTTGCTGCCCTAGATCTACCTGCATCAGGCAGCAGTTTAGAGTCCATCCAGGATTGTCAAACAGTATTAACGACACTACTGTTTTTCTGGTGTTTTTCACCAAACTTAATATAACAAGGTTTGCATGGCGTTCTTATGCCTGTGGGATGTTCGAATGGTTTTCGTCAGATTCTTGAACAATTATTTGCGGGTCAATTTTCCTGTTATAATTGCCATATGTATTAACCTTTAATTCGAAACATGTGGTTTATTTTCAATAGGTGATCGAACAAATTATATTATTTCAGATAAAGAAGCTTTTTCCTTTTGGGCTAAGAAGACAATTTGACAATTGTGTATGTATCATGACCACTGATTCAATTTTCCAAAGTATTTTCTATAAGTGCAGAGGTATAAAGCGTCGGTCTCACGAATAAAAGGTCCCGGGTTCGAACCCCGTGATAAGCGGATCCTGCCATACAAACTGGTTTAGTTTACAGCAATTGATGTAAAATAAATATGTTTATAATACTCAAGTTGTGTCACTATCAAGTCATAAGTAGCCAATACAAGGGATATAACTACACGCAACCAGCTTACAAGAAGGCTTCGTTTATTTTAGTACCTGTGTCGACATTGTCCAATGAACAGGCGAACGTTACTGGGGCGCCTTCCTCCACTGTTTGTGACTTTGGAAACTCAACAAATACCGGTCCAGATGGCTCTTCCTCGGGAACTGAAACATGAAATAAAGACAATTGAGCTGTCCCGAGAGAAAACCAACATTATAGCCTCTGCGTGCGCAGTCCGCGCAGACTGATCCGAGCCGACACATTCCGCTTCAGGGGGTTAGAGGTATAGAGTAATGATTCTTGAAACAGAAAATCCACTGGAGGCGAACAGTATCCGGGTTTAGCCTGCGCAGCATGCTTAGGCTGATCGGGGTCGATACTTTACGCAGAGACCACAATGTTGGTTTTCTCGCGGTACGGCTTATTAATAAAGACATGTTAAAGGACGTTGTGTTTACGGCGATTGCTATATAAAAGGGGAGGTGATCAATCTAGTCATTGATGGTTAAAAACACACGTGCTAATTTACATCGTACTATAGGTCAAATTATACCTAATACATCCGCAGGCAAGGCTGATTTACTTTAAGAAAACTGTTTTGCCGAGAAACCAGTGTACATCTTAACCAGACTGCAATGAATATGTGCCAATAGATTTAAATCCATTGTAAATATGCAAAGAATGCACTGGAAATATTTTATTTGATCATTTTCATTATTATGACCTTGTCTGGTAGTCAAAACAGAGTAGTAGTATGTGTGTAAAACACGATTTGGCCCAGCACGAGTGTGCTAAAATTGACGGTAACAATCTCCGCGGACTTAATTCTTTCTTTATTTTAAAGATTAGATGGAACTCTTTTCAATGATATATGGTGTTCGTTCAAGCTGTAAACATTGAAGAATGTGTAACAAATGAGGGTTTAAACTTATTAATTCAAATGCAATCATGACGCAATTAAATTGATATTATTTTATTTACGGTACGCCGGGTACCAGACTTACCTTCAACGTGTACGGTGAATTGACTGAAAGTAGTTCCCGTTGTATTGGAAACCTCCACTTTGTACGTTCCACTGTCCTCGGGGAATACCTCTGCTATTACCAATCTGTGTCTGTTTCCGTCAGATTCGTATCGAAAATCGTCTGATTCGCGAATCTTTTCCCCGCCTTTATACCAAGAAATTTCGACATTTCCTGGAAAATTATATTTATCATTTACCCATCTTCAAGATGCATTTTGACGCATTTACAGCAGACAACTTTTGAAAACAGTGTGGAAAAGGGAGAAAATTGTTTGCTTCAACGCTTTCTACTTGATTCAATAATTAAACTATAATTTCTAGAAACGCGTAGATATTGACCAAACTGTGGGCATAACAGGCTGATATTACTATGGTTCAACTTGGTTTTTTGGGGGGGTTTTCTATATTGATGTTGATTCAAACCGACCGCCTGGAAAATCATAAATATATGAACTGGTGCCTTGCGGATATGATAACATAAATATTGAAATCTGCGTTTAACCTAATCGATCAGTCTGACGTGTACAAGAGAAAGAAATTCATACATGCACTGTTGTTAACCCTTTCCCTCATATAGACGCTTTCTGACGCCTCTGCAGCAGACGGCTTTTTGAAAACATAGTGACAAAAGAAGAAATTGCACAAAACGTGCAATTTCTCCTTTTGCCCCAATGTTTTCCACTTTTTGTCATAGGTTATCCATTCAACTATGGAGATTTTCTATGTTTTGACAAAATACGTTCAAAGTCGTCTGCTGCAGAATTGTCGTATGAGGGAAAGGGTTAAATGATTCTCTATTAACCCTTTCCATCATACGACAATTCTGCAGCAGACGACTTTGAATACATTTTGTAAACAAATAGAAAATCTCTATAATTGAATGGATAACCTATGACCAAAAGTGGAAGACATTGTGGCAAAAGGAGAAATTGCTCGTTTTGAGCAATTTCTTCTTTTGAAACTATGTTTTCAAAAAGCCGTCTGCTGCAGAGGCGTATGAAATCGTCTATATGAGGAAAAAGGTTAAAAAACATTAAGTCATAGATATGGAAACTCTCTTTAAAAATAAAGGAATTGAATGATAACCTATGACTAAAAGTGGAAAACATTGTGACAAAAGGAGAAATTGCTCGTTTTTTTCCAAAAGCCGTCTCCTGTAGAGGCGTCAGAAAGCGTCTATATGAGAGAAAGGGTTAAATAATGTGGTGTGGGTCAGTTTCTTTGGTTTCGAAATGCATCAGACAGTCTGGTTTCGAACTGTTTGCCATGTCATTGACCACTATTCTCAGGAATATGTATATATATATATCTCTCTGTAATTGGCTGTCATTTGAGGGATGCAAATGGAAAACCTAAATACAGGAAATTGCGACAAGCAAATACCAATAATGCTTTCAAGATATCCTACAATTGTATAAACAATCATGATCCTTGAATACAATCCTCCTTACCTCTTTCTGCGTCAATGGCAATATTGAGGTTTTTGCAAACAATACAGAGCCAGGTGAGACAGCTCGTAACGCGCTATCTCTACTAAAACCAGCATTATTTGCCTTTTAGTTATCAAAATATTCCAAAACTCTTATTACATAACAAATGGAGGCGTTTGATTGTTTACACGGAATAGTCTATGTACAAGGAAATTCGACGCTGAAAGAGTTAAGTGCAAAATCTCCGAAATTTTGTTATTTCGCATGGCTAGTTTCTTACCTTGTACAGAACACTCTATAACTGCTGGGTCCCCGTCGACGAGTGAACATCCCTGTGGGTGATGTAAGAACCGGGGCAAGTCCATCGGTGGAGATTTGGTAACCTTTGTGTTTGCTGTTAATAACAATAATAGGTAATATCAGTACTTTGATGTTATACCTTTGCACAAATGGTGTAATGTATTCTTCTTTCTCCAATTGGCTTACAATTTATGTTTTAAAGCAGCCAGTTGCTTGGAAAAGACTGTTGCGTGGATCACTGGTGTGAGAAAGCCATGACAATCATGGGTATGTGAACTGGCCGCCGGGATATGACTGATTTTTCTTTGAAAACGTGTTTGATTGATTGATTGATTGATTGTTTGATTGATTGATTGTTTGGTGTTTTACGCCGCTTTCAACCATTCCTCAGTTATACCACGGTTAAGTTCCTGGGTAAGTTGAAAGTACTACTGGTCCATTTATCCTGACACCAGTCAGTCAGTTGTAATACTAACCCCGCAGTCTATGAACACAAAGCAGGGCAGCCATTACTACTATTTTTAAAGTATTTGGTACGTATGATCAATCAATCAATCAATCAAGCCAGTATGCTGCATCTGCACGTACGAATACCCAAGAGGCAGGCTATCATACATTTTCCGCTTACATGTAATTTGGGCCCGTTCTTGCAAAAAAGGATCTTGTCAGCTTTTATGAACAGTGTTGATACAGATCTACACCGTAAACATTTTATTGACATAAGCTTGTAAGAAGCGTCTGTCAAATGTGTGTATATTCGGATGAGACTGAGAATATGGTCATGCTGATCTGAAGATGCACTGTTTAGAAACGTCAAATTGTACCTTATTAGATCGATGACTCTCTAAATCGTTATCTATTTGCATGAAGTCATATCTGACAAAAACTAGAACTCTTTAACCCTTTCCCGCATACAACAAATCTGCAGCAGACGACTTTGAAAACATACGGGCAAAGATATGGAACAATTCAATTATTGTAAGTTTACTCAGTGAAATGAGTTGAAAACAGGGTTGCAAAAGGAGAAATTGCTCGATTTGAGCAATTTCTTCTTTTGCCACGATGTTTTCAAAAATCGTCTGCTGCAAATAAGTCAAAAAGCGTCTTCAGGATGGAAAAAGTTTAATGATGGAAAAAATACCCTTATCGCTTGACGCAATTGAAATGTATAGGCATTTCTTGAAGTTAGTAATGTCAGTTGATGTTGTTGTTGGCGTTTGTA
>JASEVX010000014.1:32368299-32677958 GCA_031761405.1 Serripes groenlandicus
TGGCGTTTGTACAGTGTGACATGCACTTGTAATAGCCAGGGGCTCCCTTTATGCACTGTAGGCACGTGCCTACACATTATTCCTCAAAATGCCCCAAAATGCAGCTGCGGCGATATACATCTGCGTAATGTATCGACCAGATCAGCCTGCGCTGTCCGCGCAGACTGATCCGGCCGACACATTCCGTCTTAGGGGGATAGATATATAGAGTAGTGATTCCTGAAACAGAAAGATCCACAGGAGGCGAAAAGTGTCTATCCGGATAGGCCTGTGTGGCATGCTTAGGCTGATCCGAGTCGATACTTTACGCAGAGTCCACAATGTTGATTTTCTCACGAGACGGCCTACACATTGGTTATTGCAAAGCTACGCCCCTGTTTGCGACTTGGTACATTAATGTGTCATCGTTATTATGTTATATGATTGTTTGTGTCTAACTTTGAAGTCTGGAATGAAAAAGCCGACGAGTTATATATAGTTTTTATGACGTCTGTATCTATTGATCTTAACGGCTAATCGTTGCACGCGGCGAGACATTTGATGAAGGATTTGCTGCTGCATCATAAAATCGTCTACACGACAACAGTTTAAAATGTGACTTCTCTGAAACTGCATGTCTGATTTCAAAATTACTTAAATGCTACCTAGATGACCCTCGGGGAAAATGCTGTTCGATCCCTAGACTAGTACTGGTTTGTTTGCCTAGCGATCATGAATAAGTAATATAAATGATAATGAT
Organism: Serripes groenlandicus; assembly: GCA_031761405.1. Lineage (NCBI taxonomy): Eukaryota > Metazoa > Mollusca > Bivalvia > Cardiida > Cardiidae > Serripes > Serripes groenlandicus. The sequence continues at coordinate 32,369,039 of JASEVX010000014.1, forward strand.
ATTGAAAACGGCGATTAGATAAATCATCATTGGGAAAATCTAAGAAATTGTATTTTTATAACATCAGTGTGTATTATAAATTATATATACTAACACAACTATATCAATACAGTGTGAGGTATTAGGGAGGATGGCCATGACCTTTCCAAAACGATGCACGTGGCTATTCAAGTAATGTATTTAAAATTAGATATAAAATACACTGTTCAAGTCATATTGATTGGTTCAAAAACATGGACAGCGAGCGGTATACGTTGTTGCATTTAACTCCCTTCTGGTGCCGCGTGGTGGCCATTGGTCTTAACAGCTCATTATGCAACTTACTGCTTAGTTGAGAGACTTATCTTTCTACAAGATATTAAAATGCGTCTTCTCTGAAACTGAATGTCTGATTTAAAAATAGATTTGCACAAATGTTACCAAGATGACCCTCGAAAACAAAATGCTGTTCGATCCTAGCCTAGTACTGGTTTTTTTTGTCAATGGATCATGAATTGGCAATAAAAATGAAAATGATATCGAAAACGGAATTAATCACCATTTAAATAAATTATCAAAGGGTAACCCTAAGAAATTGTAATTTAATTACATCAATATACATAATAAATCCTAACGAAGTTCTATCAATTTATTTAAGTTATTAGGGAGGATGGCCATGACCTTCTCATGTCATACACGTGGATATGAAAGTTATATTTTTAAATATATATATATAATACACTGTTCAAGTCATATTAATTCGTTCAAAAATATGGACAGCAGGCGGTATACGTTTTGGCATTTAACTCCTGTCTGATGCCGCGTGGTGGCTATTGTTCTCCACAGATCTTTATGCAACTTACTGCTAGGTTGAGAGACCATCTGCAAGACTTGTCGTTCTACAAAATATTATCAAAATCATTGTGACGACACTGGTGCGAAACAGCCAGGAAAGTGGTGGCCGTGATATAACGGAAGTACCGTTGTAAATGGTGTTTATCTCAAATAAATCAATTGTAGGACGACAAGAGTATTATGTCTTACATTTAATTATAACTTCAGTACTGGTCTCTGTCTCGCCGGCTTGATTGACAGCCCTGCAGGTGTACTGTCCTCTATCCGCAAACATCACCTCTGATATCTTTAATGAACACAGGCCCGAGCGGTTCTTCAGAACTGTCCGTTCGTCAGACTGTATGTACTGTGCAAATGATAAATAATCCATTTACTTTAAGGTCACAATATACCAAATAAATTCCTTCTTTGTTTCCATGTAAATCATCCAGTGTCGACCCTCAATGATCACACACTGAGCGTTTCGCATGTAGAACATCCTATACCATTGAAAAGAGTTACCTTGAGAGACTTATCTTATTATGTGTGTGTGTGGGGGGGGGGGGGGGGGGGGGGTCATGGGCTGGGACAATGTCAATGTCGTATATTCAATGTCAATGTCGTACATTTAACTGTCTTTAAAACTAAACTTACCTATATGTCAAAATACACACTACATTTACGTATGTCGAAATACACGACTTTAAAACTATACTTACCTCTATATGTCGAAATACACAACTATAAACTACCTTTACGTATGTCAAAATACACGACTTTAAAACTATACTTACCTCTATATGTCAAAATACACAACTATAAACTACATTTACGTATGTCGAAATACACGACTTTAAAACTAAACTTATGTCAAAATACACAACTATAAACTACATTTACATGTGTCAAAATACAAGACTCTAAACTACATTTTCGAAATACACATTGTTAAACTACAATAACATATATCAAAAAGGCGACTTAAAGCTACATTAACGCATGTCGAAATGCACGACTTTAAGCTACAATTACATTGTGTCGACTTGCACGACTTAAAACTACAATTACATTGTGTCAAAATGCACGACTTAAAACTATAATTACATTGTGTCGAAATACACGACTTAAAACTACAATTCGAGGGGCTATTGCAAAAAGGTGCCATCTGCATATTTTGCCAAAATGGACTTTCTTACATTTATTGACATGTCTAGGTATGCTGCACATTCTATCAAAATATTGGGATTTGGTATCAAACTTAAATGTATTTTATATGTATAGAACATATTGCGGACAGGACATATTAATAGTTTATTTACAAGCAATGGATTACATTGTGTTGCAATTTTCACCAGGTGGAGACTGCCAGTTTACATGTATGTTGTTCTGACACAAGTAGAGAAAAGATCGTCAATTTAAGATGCATCCTCACTTTGCAAGGCTTTAGTTGATTACTTTAATACGTAGAAAACTCACTATTTACCAGTTACGGAACATTTCTCTGATATGAACGATATTGATAGATTAATAATTTGTGAATTTATCTGTTGATGTGTATTTAAATACCAGTCTAGGAGACAGCATACCTTTTGCTATAGCAAACGTTCACTCACATGTGAAGACTTTTTCAAGAGAAATTCAAGTCAAGTGATTGAAATTCAGCCCGATATTGTGCCCCCCAAGTTGAAAGCTAATACAACTTGCATATCTAGCTTTTCCTGGATATAGAGGTAAAGAAAATGATTCCTGAAACAGAAAACCCACAGGAGGCGAAAATTGTCTGTCCGGGTAAGTCTGCATGGCATGCTTAGGCTGATCTGGGTCGATACTTTACGCAGAGTCCACAATGTTGGTTTTCTCGTAGTTCAGCTCAATTTTTAAAAGTAATTATGACGATACCGTTACCAGTACCGTATTCAGAAGGTTAAGGGTTTATAAAAGATTCTTCTCCGCTGACTTGATGCATATTTAGATTAAGCTTTTGTGACTTTCAATACGAAAATGTTTTATTGTGATTCTATATTTGAACTACGACCAGATTATCTTTGCAACTGCCATTCCCTGGCAGAACATTTTACAGGCTTTTCACTATTGTTGAGCCAAATTACTTTTTTAGGACTTCGCTATCAATTTCTTCTTGTGAAAAGAACTTAAAACATTTATTAATTCCACGACAACACAACGTCATTGTACTATTGCCATGGCCAACCGCCAAGATTAATATGGCTTTGCTGATTGCAATTCTGTCATTTTATCCTTCCCACTTGCAAATGCATGTTTTCCTGATCTGCAGCGGACGACTTTTGAAAATATTATGACAAAAAGGAGAAATTGCTCATAATGAGCAATTTCTCTTATTGCAACATTGTTTATAACTCCAACTAATAATAACACTTTTATATGAAGAATTATACATGCATTTCCCTTTATGTTATTAAAGTCTTCTACTGTAGATTTGTTTTATGTTGAAGAAGTTTAAAATGCGATGTTGCTAAAATTTGATTTATCATGTAGCCTCGTTCAATGATGTCTAAACCTTGATTTATGTCAGATTTACAAAATTAATTATTTGCAAATAAAGCAATTAATTACTATATTCCACATAAAGAATTCAATAAATAATCAGGCTTGCTTCTAAGTTATGAACTGAACCAAGTATGATAACTTGTTAACCCTTTCCCTCATATAGTCGCTTTCTGACGCCTCTGCAGCAGACGGCTATTTGAAAACATAATGACAAAAGAAGAAATTGCACAAAACGTGCAATTTCTCCTTTTGACACAATGTTTTCCACTTTTATTCATAGGTTATCCATTTGATTATAGAGATTTTCTATTTTTTGACAAAATATGTTTAAAGTCGTCTGCTGCAGAATTGTCGTATGAGGGAGAGGGTAACGCCTCTGCAGCAGACAGCTTTTCGAAAACATAGTGACAAAAGAAGAAATTGCACAAAACGTGCAATTTCTCCTTTTGCCACAATGTTTTCCACTTTTAGTCATAGGTTATCCATTCAATTATAGAGATTTTCCATTATTTGACAAAATATGTTTAAAGTCGTCTGCTGCAGAATTGTCGTATGAGGGAAAGGGTTATTAACAGCACCTTCTATTTCAAACAAGATATTTTGTGAAGATTGACTCGGAAATCAACAGCTGTATGATAAATGTTCAAAGCTTACACAATCTCTATATTCCAATGAATATGAACGAACAACCTTAGCCTCGACTTCAATTAGACATGACTATTCGTAAGGATACTATTGGGTAGTGTGTAGTGTTTTCTGCATTTCCGCTTGATATATAGGCACTGGTAAAGTAACGGTTTATTTAATTATTCATATCAAATTTAAAGTGATGCTAAGGTTTCCATTAAGAACCATGTATACCAAGCGCATTCGAGGATCAGAAGACAACGCTTACTAAATACATCATCGGACACCCACGGTTGTTGTCTCCGCAATGCTCGAACATCACCCGTGGGATTGTTCACTGTTGTTTCGCCGGTTTGACAGAACAGATTAAAATACACATAAACCAATCGAAATGAGTGTTACATTTCCGATACTCTCCTACGTGGAGACGCATAAAAAAAATGGCTGCGCTCACAGATCGAAAATATGCGTTTTGTTTATCGTTTTTAAAATAATAACATTACCGAAGTTTGGAATCAAAGTGCAACAAAAGTCAGTAAGATTTCATATTTACTTATCTTAAAATCAGATATGAAGGAGCGTGAGGTCACAGGGAGAGCAGAACTTGCAGCCAGTCTGGGGCTCGATCCCTTGACATCTCGGTTACAGAGCAAGTACTCTACCGACTGTGCTATATGTCTTCTGTCCAATTGTTTACAAATAACATGAACTGTCTCGTAATACAACATTTTCCCATCGCTTGTCAACACATCTCTTCCTTTTATCAATGCACGAAACGTATATCTCTGGAACTTATCAATTTTAAACATTTCACACGCCAAGGTAAAGTCAAAATTCAGATGAAGATGCCTTTTTTTAAAGTGACCTAATCATAGTTTTATTAAGAGGGATCTCATTCGCTTTTTTGCGCAGTACAATATTGTACTTCATCCAATCAGAAACAATATTGGATATCTGTCAAAACGGCGAAATTGCAGAGAAAATCCCAAGGGGTGATGTTAGAGCATCGTTGGGTGTCCGACGAAAACTTACTATTTTTAAGGTCAAGTTACGCTAAATACATCCGCGGGCCAGGTTGATCCAGTACCGTAGTCCCTAAAAAAACCTTTGTTTGCCTAGAAATGGTTGTACATCTGGCCCAGACTACATTGGATATGTGACAATGGGTGTTAATTCTTTGTAAATATGTAGAGGGTGAACTGGAACTGTTTGATTTGATCATTTTAGGTATTTTGACCTTGTGTGAAAGTGAAAGTAGAGGATGTGGAAACCCAGTTTCAGCCTAGCTGGATTGTGGTAAAAAGGACGGTCCCCGTCTGCACAGAGCTAGTTCTTTCTTGCATAATGCATGACCCATCATTTTCTATGGATTATGTTAAAGGTAAGAGGTATCTCTTTTCAATGATATATGGTGTTCTACCTGGGAAACGTTTAGAAAATGTGACAAACGAGGGTTTAAGCTGGTTGATTTACAGGAAACAAAGAAGGAATTTATTTGGTGTATTATGACCTTAAACGAGTCTTATTGCTCTTTATTGGAGACAGTCTAGAACGATCATCTCTACAGAACTCAAGTATCATTATCTGATCAGAGTCGACAGTATTTGAATGAATGAATGAATGTATAGTGTTTTATGGCGCATCGACAGCTAAGGTCAATTAGCGCGCATTTAAATTTAAATGAGAAGTAAATGTTGTAATAGGTGATGGAGGTAGAAACAAGTTCTAAGTAAGGGGGAATCAAAGTATGATGTAATATAAATAGGGGTGAATATATGTATATGAGATAGTCATACAAGAAAATCCGTCCCTATCCATAAACGGACCTCCCAACAACAGGAGACGGTTTACGATTTGTTTTTATTTGAACACAGGCGAAGGAAACTGACCCTTCGGAGATTTGCGACTGATGCAGACCACGATCCGCTTACATGCTCTAATAGCATGATGAACTTTTCGAAGACGATAAACGCTTGTTATTACCTGATTGTTGAATTTCCACGTCACTTCCGGGTCAGGTGTACCGGAAACGCTACATCGAAGAACGAGTCGGTCGCCCTCAGCTAACGTAACTGGATCAAGATCAGTGGAGAAACTCGGTTCCACATCGTCTGAAAAGAAAGTAGTAATGAAGCATGTAAAAAGTACTGTTGTTTATTTGTTTGTCTGTTTAAATGTTGTTTTACTGTTTATAGTATTTCTTTTTTATCACGGCATTTCTGGGTGAATTAGCGGTACTACCTGTATTATTTATCCTGTCGTCGATGCAGCAGTCACCGATGTTATCCACGCAACCCTAACACCAAGGAGGGAAGCTTTGACTACACGTTTTTTAAAGTCAAGATCAAATCCCGATCTCCCGCTCCCAGGCGGACGCTTTAACAACTTCAGCACGGAGACGGTTTGTGTAAAATAACTAAAAGTTCAAGGTTATGATGACAGAACAGAACAGATTTGTATTATACGTAAACTTTACAGTCTTTTGTGTTACAATAAACATGTTTTATAAACATATCTACATCACAAAAAGTTAAACTATGTAGTGAGAGATATTCTTAAGAATCTAAACTCATATAAAGGATGAACTTTTGCAAATCATCCTAAAATAAAGTACAATATAGTAATAAACAAATTGACAATTTATGAGTTACTATCATTAGCGAAATCCAATATATGTATATAGAACAGAACAGAACAGGGCAGAATCTTTATTTACATGCGCACACAGAACATAGCATGACAAAGTATAATAATAACAGTATATCTAACGGATTTTTTCGAGGTTTTTTTCCAACTAAAATTGTAAAGTTCGAGCAAGTAACCATGAACAAAATCATTTTACGCGAGAATTGTTATAGTATATTCTTTTAAGCTGTTCCCTCGTCGTTAAACTGTTGACTGTAGATTAAATCTAGAATCTATGAGTGATATTTATGAAATCAACGTGTGTAACTCACCGAAAGAAACACAATTTCTGTGTTTTTCATGTTTTTTAGTCGATAACAGTAGACTCGCCATTACTCGAATTTATCATAAGTTGAATATGTGCTTACTCGATTATATCATAACTCGAAAATGGGATAACTCGAATAAACCATAACTCGAATATGTGATAACTCGAGTATAGTTTAACTCGAATATGTGCTAACTCGATTATATCATAACTCGAAAATGGGATAACTCGAATAAACCATAACTCGAATATGTGATAACTCGAGTATAGTTTAACTCGAATATGTGCTAACTCGATTATATCATAACTCGAAAATGGGATAACTCGAATAAACCATAACTCGAATATGTGATAACTCGAGTATAGTTTAACTCGAATATGTGCTAACTCGATTATATCATAACTCGAAAATGGGATAACTCGAATAAACCATAACTCGAATATGTGATAACTCGAGTATAGTTTAACTCGAATATACCATAACTCGAACATGTGATAAATCGAATATATATTAACTCGAACATATGCTAACTCGAATATAGCATAACTCGAATATGGGATAACTCGAATATATCATAACTCGAACATGTGATAACTCGAATATATCATAAATCGAACATGTGATAACTCGGATATATAATAACTAGAAAATGTGATAACTCGAATATATATCATAACCAGAAAGTGTGATAAAGGAAATATATCGTAACTCGAAAATGTGATAACTCGTATATTATAACTAGAAAATGTGATAACTCGAATATACCATAACCCGAAAGTGTGATAAATCGAATCTATCATGAATCGAAAGTGTGATTACTCGAATATATCATAATGCGAAAGTGTGATAAATCGAATATATCATAACTCGAAAGTGTGATAAATCGAATATATCATCACCCATTCGAAATTGTAGTTTAAGACTAAGCATGCCACGCAGGCTAATCCGGGCAGACACTTTTCGCCTCCTGTGGATTTTCTGTTTCAGAAATAATTATTACTCTATACCTCTATCCTCCTGAGACGGAATGTGTCGGCCCGGATTAGCCTGCGTGGACTGGGTCGATACATTACGCAGAGGCCATTATGTTGGTTTTCTCACGGAACGGCTCATATTATTTATTGTATCACTAGCTGGATGTTCATGATAAACATTTAAGTATAAACAAGACGAATTTTTATGCAAAGCATCAAAGAACCATGACTTAAAGGTAGCAGATGCAGTTCAGTACATTTAAATAACGTTTGAACAGACAGGATGTAAATATTTCGAACAAGAAAGCCTAATGTCACTTTATTTTAAACCTTGAGCAGCCTATAATAAAAGGTTACCAAGAGCAGAAAGGGTCAATTTTGACGTAAGGGTAGACGTCTTATATGCTGCGCTCTATGTGATATTCAGCATGTGAAGTTCAGTCGTGAAATGTCAAGTTTAGTCCCGAAACCATTTGGTTTACAGTTTGCTTAACATTGACTGCAACTTTAATGTGTCATACAAGCTGAAGTTTCTTAACTTTTTACCAATAAACGGTTTTAAATCGGCTCTAACTAGATCAATTAGATAAAACAAAAAACCACAGGTGCTTAAATATTAACAAATATTAAGGTTTAAAGCCTCTAGTTATAAATTAAGTATGACACGAGCTTTTGAAGGTGAGCGGGAAGTTTATTCTCCTTCCAGTTTAGCAGAAGTATGATAACAAAGACGGGAGTATATATAAACAAAAAATACGATGTAAACTTAAAAAGTTTAAATGTAATTTTATATACATGTATTAAAATGTTTTGAGTGAACTTTTAACCACTATCCTTTTAAGATTTAGCAGAGGTAGCGAATTGAGAAGTTATTAGAGTTCCTTGTTCGACAATGCCAATGTGATTAACTACCCGAGTATAACGGTATAAATATTCTATAGCCTTTGTACTCGAGAGTTATCTCCCTTTTAAAATTAGTCGATTGTGTAAGCAAATTAAAGAAAGTATCAAAATTTAATATTTATGAAATTAAAAGAAAAAGTTCAACATATAGCAATAATACAATGGTGTGAATGAACAACTGTATGGGGAGGAACGTTTTAAGTTTAGAAATAAAATATAAATAGGAAAGAAAATCCCCCGAAACTTTTTTCTGAGCTTTGATGAATCGAGTCGTCAGAGCAGTAAACCAAACAATTAAAAAAGCGTAGCCTTGGAAGTTGGGGGAAGAGTGCACTTCGTAAACCAACCTATAAAAAAAGCGTAGCCTAGGAATTTGGGGAACAGTTATTAAATAAAAAAAAATTTAAAAATTAAATGTGTCTAAAGTTTTGTAAGACAAGTATCTTGTTGTAATACAATTTATTCATTCATAAACGTTGTTTTTTTTCTAACATATTACTGAGTTTGTCTTTAGAATAATAATGTTGGTTGCTCCCTTTTCGATTACGTCACCCCATGGTACAACATTGAAACGTATCCCATACTGACTACGCGCTTCCGCGCGGCGTCAATTAATAACGAAACTGTAATAACGTAAATTAATTATTTAGCATACATCGAGGCATCACTCGAATATGTTGATAACTCGTAATAATGTGTGGGTCCATTACGACTTCGAGTTATTTCATTCCCCATGGCGCACCAACACGAACCACATAATTTCTATCAATATTGGACATCCCAATTCAAATCTCAACGGAATTAAACCTGTCACAGATACAGCAAATTTGCAGATGACGACTTTGAAAACATGAATATGAGAAATATATATAAGGAGAATGTAAACCTTTTGAATCACTTCATCAAAATACGTCTACATGTGGGGAAAGATTAAGTGAATTTATTCTTCGATTATTGTTTAGAGATTAATTTTAAATTGTCAATAAAGTGAAGTTAAAAGCTGAATTTAAAAGCAGATAAGTAATGTCTACAAGAAAACGTTTTATTTGAAAACATTACACAGTGGTTTTCCATGGTGCGAACGAAACAGCGTAGATTGATACACTTGAAGGAGGAATGGCTGCTTATGAGAAGTGTGCCCCATTTCCCACAGTAAGTTTCAATAATATGTGTGGGTATACGTCAAGTTTTACTGTTTATAAATGTGGAAATTCAATGGTTCTCGTTTGCTATGTTCCAGGCATACAAACATTTAATTTGTCATTTAACGTACTTTGTTCAATGAAACAGCTTCAAGCAGTCGAATTATGTGAAACATATTTTAACGAAACGAGAAATTCGAAATTCAATTTTGATAATGTAAAGAAGTCCCTTATGAAATAGGAAATCGTTTAACCCTTTCCCGCCTACGGACGCATCTTAACCCTTTCCCTCATATAGACGCTTTCTGACGCCTCTGCAGCAGACGGCTTTTTTGAAAACATAGTGACAAAAGAAGAAATTGCACAAAACGTGCAATTTCTCCTTTTGCCACAATGTTTTCCACTTTTTGTCATAGGTTATCCATTCAATTATGGAGATTTTCTATGTTTTGACAAAATATGTTCAAAGTCGTCTGCTGCAGAATTGTTGTATGAGGGAAAGAGTTAAAGCATCTGTGGTAGACGAATTTTGAAAATCGCCACATTTTTTTGCGACAACTTAAACTTAAAAATTTAATCTAGGATGTTTTTAAAAGTCGTCTGCTGCAGATGTGTTGTATGCGGGGAAAAGGTGACTGTTCCACCAAGCGGCCTACGGTGGTATTCAGAGCCGGATTCAATTAGACGTAATATTTCTGACTCGTGTCTTCAACCCTTAATCGTGTTAATCCTTTCACACACACACACAGACACACGCAGCAGATGATATTTGAAAACATTTTGGCCAAAAAAATCTTTTTCATATATTGAGATTTTTTTTTCATTTTGCAACAATGTTTGCAACTCTATTAAATAATTATACTGTCATTCATAGAACGCTGTTCTGTAATTTATAGAAAGTTTTGGCGAGATGTTTGCAAAGTCGTCTGCGGCAGATGTGTGTATAGGAAAAGGTTCAATAGAGTTCATTTCCTTATTATAAACATAATTTAAATACGGAAGTCGCGGTGCACATATCAGCGCCGAATTGCGCAAGATTACGTGAAACTTGCTGCCATTGCTTAAAACTTTAAAAGCCAATTTCTGGTTTATGATTAAAGAATTGTAGGGAAAGAGATTTTCGATGCTAATCGTTAAATTTGGCTAGGAGTTATGTCTAGTTTAACAGAAATTACGAGAACATTTCGGCAACTTAAATTCGCTCTATATACAACTGCCTTCGTCTCGGGTCTCAGGCTCTTTTTAAAATCGACGCCTGTAGTATGTATAGGCAGGAGACAAATTAAATGGAGTGACGATTTCCAAATTATTGTTAAAAAAAAAACCACTTTGCTTATTATCAACAATACAATGTATCTCCATTTCTTACAATTTTATCGAATCAGGCCAGTGCTTTGTTTACGATTTTTTTTTTTAAGTTTTTTACTAAATATACACTTATAAAATATGATATTATGCGACATATGTAATCAATAAATCTAAAGTTTGGTTATTTTTGTATTGTACACACCAATCTATCGATTTACAGAAAGAAAACACGTATTCATGAACAAAATCATCCATGCGGAACGGTAGGTGCGAAACTAGCTTAATGTGCTCGCGTTCCTCGTGCACGGCATGGTAGTTGTCGTATTTGATAGAAATGTATTCTTCGTGGATTGTCTTTTATGAAAAACATTTAATATGGCGATAATGAGCATTGCAGAACGAGCTCAAGCCGTCGGAATGGATTGTGCCGGCACCCCGATCAGACAAGTATGTTACGCGTCGTTATAAAAGTTGCAATATGTTTTATTATTTGTTATTTAGTGCAAAATATTGACAGAGACGTGTGGGACCTATTGAAGCGCAAGGTGCGTGCCCAGCGGCTGCAACCAAATATCTGGGAGATCACGCGTGTTATTCATCACATGTGGGCGGCCGTTCCACAAAAGTATCGTCACAGATACATTATACCAATGAGGACAATGTGTCTTGCTGTTATTGCCGCAGCAGGGGGACATACAAACTATTGAAACGAAATCAACAACGAAGTGATTTGATCTTGCAGTTTTTGTTTTTGTTTGTCCATGTTAAACCTCTCTGTTAAGTTTGTTCCCGTGATCAAATTTCAATGAAGTTTTGCTTTACATATTAGGAATAAATTGTATTAAACTTATATTTGGTTATTTGTATTTTTCTCCGAATTCTTTTCCTAAAATATGATAAAAACTAGGTGGCCAATTAGAAATTCGTTGAAGTGTACATATAAGGAAAACATTCCATGTTCAAAGTTCTGCATGGAATTAAATTATTCGAACACCACCACCCAAGGAATATTCCTGTAAAATTATTTTGAATTTGGTTCATTCGTTAAAGAGGAGAAATTATTTGTAGGGAAATGTGAACAGACAGACAGGCAACGAGGTCTTCGATCACAATCGCTAATGTGAGCTAAATATGGAAGCATATTTGAAAGGAATCATTGGACCAGCCGATGAAAAATGACACGTAACAGGGAACCAGTCGACAAAAAACGGACTCTCATCAGGATATCAGCCGATGACCGGAATAACGTGGAAAGTCCATGAACAATGACGAACATCAGGATACCAGCTGATGACCGGAATAACGTGGACATTTCATGAACAATAACGAACATCAGGATATCAGCTGGTGACCGGAATAACGTGGACATTTCATGAACAATGACGAACATCAGGATACCAGCTGGTGACCGGAATAACGTGGACATTTCATGAACAATGACGAACATCAGGATACCAGCTGATGACCGGAATAACGTGGACATTCCATGAACAATGACGAACATCAGGATACCAGCTGATGACCGGAATAACGTGGACATTTCATGAACAATGACGAACATCAGGATACCAGCTGATGACCGGAATAACGTGGAAATTCCATGAACAATGACGAACATCAGGATACCAGCTGATGACCGGAATAACGTGGAAATTCCATGAACAGTGACGAACATAAGGATACCAGCCGATGACCGGAATAACGTGGAAATTCCATGAACAATGAGGAACATCAGGAAACCAGCCCATGACCGGAATAACGTGGAAATTCCATGAACAATGAGGAACATCAGGAAACCAGCCCATGACCGACATACATAAAGTGAGAAGTCGTTTATGTAGCGCGTGCTAATTATGGAATATTAAGTTAAAACTTATTCACTTTACATCGATTGCGAAACAAGCTTTATGCTTATATAAATCACGCTCGATGTGTTCTTCCTGGAGAAATAATCAGTGCTCGCGCCGTTTGTGTGGATAAATTCCACAGACTAAACGCGCTCATCACGGGATACGAGAGGCCGAGCGCTCTACAACTGCACCACTGTCTTCAACAGGGAATAGTTTCAGTAACGATAAGTCCCTTTGTATTTTATTACGATGAGCGTGGGACAAAATGATATCTCGCGAGACCGAAGATCATTTCTCGCGTGGCCTGGGCTATTCACTTTGTTCCGACGATTGTGACTTATACATCATTCGTTTTCAACCAATGGGCTTCATCTCTGTAGAGAAGAATGTTGTTGTGAAGCGTACAGATGTAAGGGAGTCAGGAAACACACTTCTATTAGAAGATAGTGTACATAAATCATGATTGATCCCTTTCCCACACACAGACGCTTTCTGATTCCTCTCAGGGCAGACGAATTTTGAAAACATAGTAGCTAAGGGAGAATTTGCTCATAATGAGCAAATTCCCCCTTCGTCGCAAATGTTTTCATACTCTATATACATTCATTCATAGAGATTTTTTTCCTAGTTTTTGCCTAGAGATTTTCAAAGTCTCCTGCTGCAGATTTGGTGTTTGTGGGAAAGGTTTAAGAGGTAATAAATTAAACACAGGGTGGTATAAACTGTCTGCAGGACGCCTCACCCTATTCCATTATACGAATTACATTCCTTATAACTCTTTGCCACATACAATAAATCTGCAGCAGACAACTTCGAAAATATCTAGACAAACATAGGTTTGAACAATCTCTAAAAATGGCAGTATAATTATTGAAAATAGTTGAAAACATTACGGCAAAAGGAGAAATTGCTCTCTACGAGCAATTTTCACCATTTGCCACAATGCTTTCAAAAGTCGTCTGCTGCAGCGATGTCATAAAGCGCCTGTTAACTAATAATTCGTGATAACGAGCTAATAAACTTAACACAAATGTGTGTCAGCCGTCTGCAGGAAACAGCTACCTATTCCAGATATACGATTTATATCCCTGATAAAACAGACGAGTCGAAGAGACCTGACAGTGTTTCCAGCCTTTCCAATATATAGACGCTTTGTGGCGTCTCTGCTGCAGAGGTCTTTATATATAAAATGATAAATACCCCCCTAAACAGCACCTTGACCTACACCATAACTTAATTAGTAAAAGGGCCATAACTCTGTTAAATATCATGCAATTGTCACCCCTTTAGGATATGCCCACCTCCTCTTGGTATATAAGCTTCATGTAAAATTTTATTGAATTCCACCCAGTGGTTTGTAAGAAATAGGCCGGACAAAATACCCTCTAAACAGCACCTTGACCTACAACTTAATTAGTAAAAGGGCCATAACTCTGTAAAATATCATGCAATTGTAACTCCTTTAGGATATGCACATCTCCTCTTGGTATAGAAGCTTCATGTAAAATGTTACCGACCGACCGGCAGACAGACAGACAGACTGCCCGACACAGTGACTCCTATATACTCCCTCATCTTCGAAGGGGGTATAATAAATTATTGCAAAAGGAGAAATTATTCATAATGAGAAATGTATCCGCTTAGCACAATGTCACCCACTCCTGTCAATAATTAAACTTTCCCTTATAGAGCTAGGATTTTCCATGCATTTTTTCTAAATGTTTTCAAAGTCGTCTTCTTCAGAATTGTTGAATTTGGGAAAGGGTTAACTCTTATGTTGCTGCATGCAAATTATGATAATCTTTTAACAGTAAAGTCAACGGTCCAACCCACCAGCCTTACTTAGTGATAAGTAATACTTAAATACTTAAAAACATGGGTTACCTAATAAAAATGCTTAAATAGTTAGTTAACAAGTATTGTTAGTTAGCAAAGTAATCATTTATTTTAACTAAGTCCTTTACTGAAATAGTTTGTAAGCGTGTACCCAACCTTATTCAAGATTTTAAGTATTGCTTAGTGCTAAAAAGGGCTGGGGGAATTGGAGTTTGTACTGGTTTGCAGTCTTATCTTGACCTACATTTTCTCGTAATGACGTATTAAGCACAAATCAATGACGTATTTTAAAATCACAAATCAACAGACGCTTTCTGAACGAAATTTGAAAACACTGCGGTAAAAGTAGAAATCATTTCTCGTCACAATAGTTTCAATTCTTTTCAATTATCATTAATTTACTGCTATTTGTAGACAGTTCTTTTATATTTTGGCGTATACATTTTCAAAGTTGTCTTGTTACAGACTTTACATATGTTGGAAAGGGTTCATTCCAGAATGCCCTAGCTGGCATAGGATGAAAAATGAATGATGCAATGCAATACTTCATACTGACCATTTGTAGAAAGGGTCATTGTTACATGGTAACACATTGTAGGAGTTGCATGCAGAAGCATAATACAGGGCGACATACTTATTATTTTACAATCAAAGGCACATAACCCCGAGTTGTCTCTTTTGACCTACATGTATTATGTGAAATAGGTAAAACGCTTTTGCATTATATAGTGATCAAATTGCAATCCCTTGAAAACTACATATTGCATGCACAAGCATAATACTAGGCGACACACACATTTGATTTACAATGAAGGGCACATAACTCTGGACTGTCTCTTTTGACCTACATATTGTATGTGAAATAGGTCAAACATTTCTGCATTCTATAGTGATCAAATTGCAATCCCTTGGAAACAACATGTTGCATGCACACGCATTATACTAGGCCAAACACACATTTTATTTACAATCAATGGCACATCACTCTGGACTCACTCTTGTGACCTATATGTGAAAAGCGTCACACGTTTCTACATTCCTTAGTGAGCATAGCGCAATTCCTTGAAAGCTACTAGTTACATGCACAAGCATAAGACTATATGAAGTATACATACTTTTTATCAAAGATCCAGCGCGCATTTTCTTTTTCCAGGCCCCGAAACAGTACACTTCTCTGCTCAGAATTAAACTCTTTGTTCTAAATAAGGCTTCAAGTTTATCTATTTCGAGAATGAATTTGCTTCTCTACCAACCAGACACTAGAGCCTTTCGGAGACTTCTTCATTCTATAGTGTTCATTTGTAAAAGTATTAATGTATTATCCCTCGGCAATGACACAAATATGTATATGAGCACCCATACTACTAAAAGACATACTTTTTTTTTTATTTAAGAGCAGGAGCAAATAACTCCGGAATGCGAAATTTGACCTACATGTAGATTTGAAAATTGTTCGACTTCTCCACACTTTAATAATCATTTGTATAAGTATCATTGCAATCCCTTTACAACTACAGCAATTCATTCTTTATTCTAAGATCATGAATACATAATTCCAGAAAGCCTTATTTAGCACATCGTCGGTTGAGTCCTACAGGGGGCGTAGCTCACTTTAGGCACTGTAGGCACGTGCCTACACATTTTTTTCTCAAAATGCCCCAAAATGCAGCTGCAGCGATAGACATCTGCGTAATGTATCGACCAGACCAGCCTGCGCTATTCGCGCAGACTGATCCGGCCGACACATTCCGTCTTAGAGGGATAGATGTATAGAGTAGTGATTCCTGAAACAGAAAATCCACAGGAGGCGAAAAGTGTCTATCCGGGTAGGCCTGTGTGGCATCCTTAGGCTGAGCCAGAATCTGCAATGTTGATTTTCTCACGAGAGGGCCTACGCATTGATTATTGCAAAGCTACGCCCCTGTCCGACACGCTCCAAACATGACTTGAGAGCGTAGCGGAGTCAACAACCACGGATGCTAATGGTGTATTTGGCATATCTATGTATTTGTAATGTCTACAAAACACAAACAAATTATAGGGCGTTTGCGATCAGCGTAGATCAGGACCAACCTGCACATCAACGCGATATGATCTGGTTCTACCCTGGTCGCTATTAAGTCAATGAAGCTTTTGAGAAAATCTCGGGATGGACAATATATATTACAATCAGACCGAATATATGTGTAAATTGATCGTTTTCAAATTTGTTACATATTTTTTTAAATTCTTATTAGGATCTGATTTCAACATTATTACAGTTCTATCACGGCGACAGAACACCCGAGCCGTACCGCGAAACCAACAACATTGTGGCCTCTGCGTAATGTATCGATCCAGATCAGCCTGCGCCGACTGATCCGAACCGACACATTCCGTCTCAGGGGGATAGAGTAATGATTCCTGAAACAGAAAATCCACAGGAGGCGAAAAGTGTCTTTCCGGGTTAGCCTGTGATGCATGCTTAGGCTGATCAGGACCGATACTTTACACAATGCCCACAATATTTATTTTCTCGCGAGACGGCTCACCTATTCATGATCCCTGGACCAGTAGAAGCCTGCGAAAGAACACTGCCATCATGGCGGATTTTTACAAGTTACTCTAAAGATGGTTTTCGTAAAAATGATCAAGTTTACTCGTGAACAATTGTAGGAGTAACATGTACCAAGCTTGTTTCCGGAAGACAGACTAGTACGATCAAAAGGACACATCTGGCCCAGATTTGAAACGGGTTACGTACGCACTTCTTCAACTCATAGTGATCATCTTTCTGTATGAAGTTTCATTGTAATTCCGTGAACACTGTAGGGCGAGTTGCGTACCCAAGACAATGCTATCGGCCATGGTCCATGATTTACAATTAACCCTTTCCCTTTACGACAATTCTGCAGCAGACGACTTTGAACGTATTTTGTCAAAAAATGGAAAATCTCTATAATTGAATGGATAACCTATGTCTAAAAGTGGTAAACATTGTGTCAAAAGGAGAAATTGCACGTTTTGTGCAATTTCTTCTTTTGCCACCATGTTTTCAAATAGCCGTCTGCTGCAGTGGCGTCAGAAAGCGTATATATGAGGGAAAGGGTTAAGTACGTCCCTAAGGATATATAAAAAAGCAAATTCTCCTTTTGCCACGGTCTTGTCAATACTCAACCCTAATAATGCTTTAATTAAAGGAGAATTTCAATATATTTTGGTTGATAATTATTAAGTCATTTGGTACAATATTGTTTGTATGTTGGAACGGCTTTAACCCTTTACCTCTAGACGACACATCTGCAGCAGACGAATTTTGAAAACATTTTTTTGGTAATCGATTTCTGCCTTTGTCACACTATTTTCAACTCTATTTCATATTCATACTTTCATTTCTTGAAACCTTTCTTGTGTTTTGGCTTGATGTTTTCAGATATGTCCTGTGCTAAGTTGTTGTATGTGGGAAAGAATTAAAAAGCTAATTTGCATGTCACGTGAGTCAAAAAGTAGAGGTATCCGTGAGAATCAATCATTGCATCTGTGAGTGCCATTTTGAAACACAACAAGTCAAAAGTACGGGGTATAAAATTATTTTATTGATATAAACAAAGTGTCACACACTGCAAACACAAGTATTAATAGCATTTAGAACAAAATATATACTAGTATATTGCACGTGTATAGAACATGGCTGGGGGATTGCGCTCGAAAATCTCCATGGCAACACAGAGTTATCAAGCCGAAACATTCACTAAAAGTATACTGTAACAATAGCCATGTTATGACCTATTTCGACTTCTAGAAAACAGGACGAATTATTTTACCGTCATAAATAAACTGTTTATAAGAACTATTTGCACCATT
The DNA here is from genome assembly GCA_031761405.1 of Serripes groenlandicus. Classification (NCBI taxonomy): domain Eukaryota; kingdom Metazoa; phylum Mollusca; class Bivalvia; order Cardiida; family Cardiidae; genus Serripes; species Serripes groenlandicus. The sequence continues at coordinate 32,387,815 of JASEVX010000014.1, forward strand.
GAATTTTAACTTTTTTAAATACCTAACTACCTTATAGATGAACTATTTGACTAGACAAACAATTTATTAAAAAATAAAATAAAATGTACTCGACATACCTCTTTTTTATTGCATAATATGAGTTACAAAAAGTTTAAAACATTACCCCACCCAACCAAAGACCTAATAACACATTTAGGTCTTTGACCCAACCGAGTTACGTGGGTATGTAAAGACTTATTTTAAAAAAACTCCTTCAATCCGAAAAAAGCACAAGGGAAACATTAAGATATTATCACAGAAAAAGAAATACGATAATCAACGCAGATAAACCTCCCATATTTACAAACAAAACTCTCAAACATTCTGTGTACCAGAATGCATTTAACATTTAAATAAATTAAACCGGAGCTACATCAAGCAAAAATGGGCTTTGTTAAATCTCCGTATTTTGCAGTTGGTTTGCGGCTTAGAATACTCCCACAGAAGTTAAATCACCGTGTACAACCAGTCCTTTATCATAAAGTGGGCGGACAGTGGCGTTTCTGGTGGACTAAGCTATGTGAACATAACTGTCTAAGATGGATTACTTGTTTAGATATGTAACAAAAACTATTTGTGCTTAAATAAGCTCATTAATAAATACTCCTTCTGTAACAGCTATTACCGTCTGTTAAAACGGTAATAAAAAAGGTTTTAACTCTGAAATTTATGATTCATTAGTTAAGAAAAAACCAATCAGAAATACTGTATCGGTTATGTATAACGGTTAATATCTCAAGTAATGACAGAATTATTATACCTTAACCCTTTCGCTGGCATGCAGCAGACGACTTTTGAAAACAATGTTGCAAAAGGAGAAATTGCTCATTATGAGCAATTTCTCCTTTTGCCTCAATGTTTTCAACACTATTCAATAACAAAATATTCTTTTAAAGAGATTTTCCACATTTTGCCTACATGTATTTAAAGTCGTCTGCAGCGGATTTGTTGAATGTTGGAAAGGGGTTAAAACATTTATGGACTCTAATATCCAACAGGTACCGTCTTACCAGTACACTTGTTTACATAACACTACCTTCTAATGTAGTATTTTTACGTGAACATTATACACCATATTTTGTTATTAACAACTACAATCTTTGAAGGCATTTTTTATTTACAGCTTATTAAAGTTGCTGTCATGCATAAAAATGCTAAAAATGCCTATAAATGTTCTTTTATTTCACAGGTTTTGTTCACTTCTGATACAACTCATTAAAATAGGTTTTATTACGTTTTTGAAATAACTGTTTAAATGTATGAAGTTCGCAAGAGACACCTGCCACAACTTGGGAGAAAAACTTTACCAAGAGCGAAATGTTAACCCTTTTCATTTATGGAACAGACTTTACATGCCATAGACAACTTCTGATATCAGAATGGCAAAGGAGAAATTGCTTCTAATAAAATAATTCACCTTTGCCTATAATGTTTTCTACAATATCAAAATATTATGACATTTTCAGTTTGGAGTCATTTCAATTATTCATCAAAAGTCAGTGAAATGTACTTTTCTAAACCTGCAATTAACACTTGAATCTGATAGCATAGACTTAGACCACACTGAAACAAAAAATTGAATTCAATACAAGCCACAAAGAACCTTCCTTTGTGAGAAAAGATTCTTGAATTGTAAATGCAAGTGAAAAAGAGAGATTAACCAAAACATAGCAAAGCATGTATTAAAATAAATAAATAAATAAATAAATACACATGTACAGTGAATAGCTCATACATATATATATATGTGTGTTGATTAAGCTCTCATATCCTCATATATACACATGCATATAAGTGTATGTTTACACATCCATTGTAAGGAGGTTGCTTTATATTCTTTGAATATCTACACATATCTTATGTGAAATATTGAGTAAAATTCAAAACGAACACAGGTTCCAGATAAGTTGTGTACGGTAAATAGTAAACTTTTGAAACCGTAAACAGCGAATTCTCAGGTGCTCTACTGCAATATTGAAATGCATGGTTTTTCCACCAGAGCTTCCCTGTCAATCTTAACTCAAAGAGCCATATGCAACTTTTTGACAGAAAATATGAGTGCAGACTAACTGCTTTTCACACTGACTAAAAGAGACAATGAGACTACTCTTTTGCATCTTGAGCGGCTCAAAGATAGCCATTGCATGTTCCTGCACACCGAATTAGTATAAAACCAGTGTTTTCTCATATCATTAAAATTAACAAAGAATCTAAAAAATTGCAATTTGTATGTTCGATTCAAGACAGGTTAAGTCGGTCTAAGTTCCAGTGTACAGTTAATTGTGTATCCTGTTGTCACAGGACTGAATGTCATTTCCACTGTGTATAACAGGGTTCACCTCTCCTTGGCTATAGTCACAGTACAACACAGCATTCACATGTGTATATCATAGCACAGTGTATCACGGTCACGTCTATCACATTCACATAGACTCATTTCGATAGTGATATAATAGTCATGTACTACTTCACAATATCAAGTTATCATTCATTCACTATATATACTCATTACTCATTAATCGATCGAGTTCATTTCCATTTCGTTAATATAATATGTATACATTCTTTAGTTGCAAATGTTAGTGGTAGTAGGAGACAGTTTTTTCAGTGGTAGTAGCGGAGAGTTTCTAGAATACAACATTCACTATGAGTAGTACGAGAGATTAAGACAGGGACTCACTACGTCGTGTACTTCTCGATGTCAGTGATGAGCTACCCTGCTCCACAAACTTTCTCGATGATAGTGAGCTTCTACCCCCATAACTTGAACTAGAGTAAGACGATGATGAGTCGTAATCGGAACGCGCCGTTCTACGAGCTGAGCGTGATGAATAACCTGATGAATAGCTGCTGCTAAGATTACTGCTAAACCCTCCGCTTCCTAGTGAAGAGGAGGAATAAGAAGAGGAAGAGTAAGAAGATCCAGGTCCTTTCGAATATGAGCCCTTACTCACACGGAAATCACTCACACGATCTGAAATACAGGTAAACAATTTTATTTTAGTAATATTTGATACAATATGAACATAAAGGTATGTGTACATTGTACATACAAGTGGATCAATTTGGGAATGGAAAACAAGTTTTTAATTACTGGTATTAAATCCTCTCCAGTATAAATAAATCATATAGCATAGCTCCACGTAACCAATGAAACCATGATATATGAGCCAGTGCATGAGAAAAAGTACAAGTTGGCATTTCCAAACAGTGTAGACCAGATCATCTTATTCACCTGCTCAGTCTTATCACGATTCACACAAGTTGACAGGATCTTCTAACAAGCTTGTGTAAGTGATATGTGAACAGTGTAGATTCTGATCAGACTGAGTGGCTGCGCAGGCTGATCAGGTTCTATATTGGTCACAAAAGCAAATTTGTACCTTTTTACATCTTCAGGCTCTTATAATGTAAAAGATAATACATTTTCATGTACATGCTAAGTAATCTACAATGTTAGAGGCTTCTTAACGCTTTCCCACATACAGAAAATGTGCAGCAGACGACTTTGAAAACGTTTTGAGCAATTTCTTCTTTTGTCACAAAGTCGTCTGCTGCAGACGTCAGAAAGTGTCTAAATGTGGCAAAGAGTTAAACGCTTCTTTGACTTGTTAGCAAACAGTGTGAGAGCCAGGTCAAACTGTGTGGATCGTTGAATAAATTTGAAAACACTATGATTGCAATGGCTCTGCATGTTGGAAAGGTTTAACCCTTAACCCCATTTGCCATGCTTCAATTTGTTTGCTTTGAAATTGTTTGACTGTGAAAAGCTTTTTTTATATCTGTGCTGTCTGACCAGGTGCTACAGTTTTGGCTAATCAACTTAACATTTTTATTTTAATATTTCTAGAACAGGCTGTGTTATCTTCCAAAAGAAAAGGTGGACAAGTCCATTTTATAAATTTAGTATTTAAAAATTTACCCGGATATCTGCTAGTCTCAAAAGCTAATTTGATACATTTCCTTAAGACTTTGAAGAAAATTTAACATACCCTATCCCAACATGCAAATGCAGCTCAAAACATATGCATCATACAATTTTTGAAAACATTGTTGCAACAGGAAAACATGCTCATAATGGCCAAAATATGGAGAATCTCTATGAAGGAAAATACGATAATTATACAGAGTTGTTAACATTGAGGCATAAGGAAACATTGCTCTTAAAGCGACTGAAATCCAGATGGCACGAAAAAAACCAAAAGAAAAAAAAACACGAATTCGCCCTAAATGTTTTTTATCAATAAAGTGAACTTGAGTCGTTTTCAATTGTCCCGATGAAGGGGTTTCCTATTTAAAAATACTTACCCCATTACTGACAGGGTAGAATTTGCGATGGAAAAAGTATCGAAAACAAGAAAATCTCACCGATTATAGTGGTATGTAATATGTCAGTTATCATATTTTAATGCCCCAAATACAAAAATAACACTTATTTTCTTAAAATTGGATTTTTTTTTTTTTTTTTGCGACAGTTCGGTATCTGGAGTTCAGTCGCTTTAATGAACAGTTTCTACTTCAGCTACAATGTTTTCAATTGCTGTCGATCTGCTACAGATTTATCAGAAGTGTCTGCATTGTGAGAGCGCGTCAAACAGTCAATCAACTAGAAAAATCAGATTTACCTTCTATAATGACTTTACTACTTGTGTCGTGTTCACCAAGGTCATTAATGGCAAGACATCTGTAGACACCTGTGTCCTCGGTGCGGGAAGTGAGAATTTCCAGTGAGCAAACGCCGTGCGAGTACATAATAGCAACATGATCGTTGGATTTGAGTTCTTTACCGTCCTTGTACCATGTCACCTGAAAGATATAAATTATAGGCATGAGTTAATTAATAAAGAATTGGATTACTCTAAATGGTTTTAATATGTTAAACCCTAACCTGACTTGAAAGACCCATTTGCAAAAAGTCAACATATGGAAAAAAAAACATTGTAAAAAGCGTCTATATGAGGGAAAGGGTTAAGATGCGTTTCCCGGCTTTCTAGCACCATAAGTTACTTCAAACAATGGGCAATAAGCTACCTTCCAACACAAGACTTCTTAGCCAATAGGGTAAAAAGACTTATTTACACACGTCACAATGACTTTTTGTCAATCATCAGAAAGAATGAATGGCCAAGCTTGGAATTCGAACTACTATGTAACAACCCCTTGATTGACAGCCCTCATTGTTACAATCCAAGCTATTGCAATTTAAAACCTTCCAAACATACGAAAGATCTACAGCAGACAATTTTAATAACATCCTTGCAAAAGTATTAAAAACCTCTTTTAATGAAATTTTAATTGTTGGATAGAGTTAAAAACATTGATGCAAAAGGATAATGGCTCATTATGAGCAATTTCTACTTTTCCCACATTGTTTTCAAATGTTGTCTCTCGCAGAGGTGCCAGAAAGCGTCTGTATGTGGAAAAAGGGTTAACTTACCTTTGGTACTGGATGTGCATTCACCACAGTAATCAGTTTGAACTCTGACCCGAGCTGAATCATACGAGGTCGGAGGTCAAATGAGAAGTCAGGTGACTTGTCTACAACAGGTTTCTCAAACTCCCTCAGTTCAGATGGTGGCCTTGACCTCCTTGAGGGTGTGGTATCTCGGTTGTAGGTATTCTTCTCTGGTGCAGCTGCAAATACAACAATACGAAATCTAGCTCCTTTAATAGCTCGAATAAAGAAGAATAAAAACATACAGCTTTGAATTTATTTAATCTTTGGCGTTTTTATGCAAACCCGACTTTCAGTACTCCTGAGTACATGTACTTTGTTTACACTATATTTTCAAAAGTTTTCTGTTGAAAAAGTATTTTAAGTCCTTTGTATCAGGTAAAAGATAAAGCCTCTTCCATATGCAGTCACATTTTCAAGCATTTGCAGCAGAAGAAAATAGTGGGCTGCTGCAGATATGTTATATATGTGGGAATGGATTAATACAAAACCATGATAAGACTATAAAAAGAGCTCTAAATAAGGGGCGTTTTTTGTACCCTCTAACCCTATCTCATACGAATACTCAACACAACAGTCTTTCCAAGCAACAGTAACTTTTGTCATAATTCTGAAAGAATGTTGGCCAAGCTGGGATTCAAACTCACAACCCCTAGCTTGACAGACCGTGTCACTACCGAACGAGCTACTGGGCTCTCGGCTTCCCTATCTGGACCTGTGAATCAATAATGACTTACGTTCTACTTTCAGGACTCCAAGATCTTCACGTTTACCGAAGGAGTTCTCAGCCTTCACAACATATTCACCCCTGTCTTCTAGTTTGGACCGACTGATCTTGAGTTCGTATTCCTTACCGCGGTATTTCTGCATGTACTTAACACTCTGGGTTAACTGAACATTGTCAAAGTGCCTGAAAAAGAGGGAAATATATTATTTCCATGCACAGCTACTCATGTGCATTCTTCCAATCCCGTTTATCTCACTATTTATTTTAATAGAAAACAAACCTTTTATAAATAATGGAATTATTCATGATTTTTGTATTTTTTGGTGACTTATAAGCCCTCAGGGCTGGGTTCTCGTTGTAATTGTAAATGTATTTGTATACAAGTCTCTAAATATGCACAAGTCACAATAATAAACAATTAACTTACTTACAGTTGATTACAGATGCCTTTGCAGCAGACAACTTTTGAAACATTGCCACAAAATAAGCAAATTCATCTTTTGTCACAATGTTTTCCACTTTATTCATATATTGCTCTTTCATTTATAGAGAGTTTGAATCAAACTTTTCATAGTTTTGACAAAAAAAAATTAAAGTAGTCTGCTGCAGATTGGTTGTATGTTAGAAAGGGTTAAATAGATTGAAAACATTGTGGGAAAAACTAGAAATTCTTCATGTAGACCATTATTTCTTTTTTCTATTATGTTTTCTAAAGCAAGACACTTTCTGACACCTTTGCAGCAGACGTCTTTTCAAAACAATGTGACAAAAGGAGACATTGCTCAATGTCTCCTTTTGCCACAATGTTTTCAACTCTATTCAATAATTACACTGTCTTATAGAAAGACTTATCCTGGGTACGAAACTATAAAACTCTGAAAACCTTCTCAGAAAAGGACTCCATGCTTCAAATAAGACTTCTGATGGGTTAATTTGAGGAACGAATTTGCTTCTGACAAATTAGATAATTGAACACAAATTCTGAGCATAGATTTAACTTCTATAGTTGTGGAGCCAGGAAGCCGGCATCGAGCGTGAATAATATAAGCGGAAAGCTTGTTTTGCAATGGATGTAAAATAAATAAGTTTAAACTAAGGCAAAAAAGTATGAGAATTTACCAGGTGACAACTGGTGGGGAAGCAGCGATAACTTTACAGTCAAACTTAGCAATCTGTCCTTCTGTGATTGTGCACGTTCTGGGCTTTCTCACGAACCTAGGAATAGCTTCACGGCGATCTGAAATTGTACATCATAATATACTGTAGTTAAACCTTTCCCACTTATAGACACATGTTGACACCTTACCAGCAAACGTTTTTGAAAACACTGTGGCAAAGGTGAAATTGCTCATGATGACCAATTTCACCATTTGCCACAATATTTTCAACTCTATTTAATAATTAAACAGTCATTAACGGACATTCTTTACATTTTGGAAAAGATGTTTTTAAAGTCGTCTGCTTCAAATTTGTTGTGGTGAATAGTTGACTTCAGAAACCTGATAAGTTACTATTTAACCCTTTCCCTCATATAGACGCTTTCCGACGCCTCTGCAGCAGACGGATTTTTGAAAACATAGTGACAAAAGAAGAAATTGCACAAAACGTGCAATTTCTCCTTTTGACACAATGTTTTCCTCTTTTTGTCATAGGTTATCCATTCAATTATGGGGATTTTCTATGTTTTTACAAAATACGTTCAAAGCCGTTTGCTGCAGAATTGTCGTATGAGGGAAAGGGTTAAAATAGTTAGTTTCTGTTACCAATCATAATGAACATTCCTTTCCGTTCAAACAATAAAACCCTTTCACGCATACCACTTATCTGAAGCAAACAAATTAAAAGATCTCAGAACAATTTGGTAAACTCTATAAAAAAAGGTAAAATCTTTGATGCTTTCACTTTCTGGTTTGGACAACGGATCGTCAACCCACCAGTTTAAACCTAAATCTAGAATCAGAATAGTGTAACTGACATTTTTTGATGCTTTCACTTTCTGGTTTGGACAATTGGTCATCAACCCATCAGTTTAAAACCCTTTCCCACAAACAACAATTCTGCAGCAGACGAATTTGAAAACAAATTGACAAAAACATGACAAATCATTATTTTAATTATAAAAAAAACAAGACATGGAAATTCCATGAAACCAGGTTTTCTATAATGGAAGGTGTTTAATTAAGAATTAACAGATCTGTCAAATCTTTCTGTTAATAGTTAATCAAAGCTAGTAATTCAAGTAACAGGGAATATTTCTATTGATGAATAATCATAATTACTTTGTCAATTAAATATATCAAAATTTTATCTAACAAATATCAGTTCAATACAGTCAATCGTGTGTTGATGGCCTCATTTATTAAAAACATATAATAGATAACAGATATTAAGCAACCTTTTGTTGTAAGCAGCCACATTTTAGGATCAAAAAAAGTTCAAGTAAAGTATATTTTCTGTCACTCTGACCTTGACCTGGAAGCTAAACACATACATTGTGCATATGACACAGCGTCTTGATATGGTGTATATCTGTTCCAAGCTATTTGAAAATATCTCTATGGATGAAAAAGTTATTGTCCGGACAAGAAAAGTTCAACTGATGTCTATTTGTTGTCACTGTGACCTTGACCTTAAAGCTACAGACAAAAGTTTTGCATGTGACACATCATATTGATATAGTTTATATTTGTGCCAAGTTATTTGAAAATATCTCTATGCATGACAAAGTTATGGTCCGGACAAGAAAAGTTCAATTAAAGTCTATTTCTTATCACTGTGACCTTGACCTTGAATGTACAGAATTTTCTTTTTCATTTGGCACATCGTCTTGATATGGTGCATGTTTGTGCCAAGTTATTTGAAAATATCTCTATGCATGACAAAGTTATGGTCCGGACAAGAAAAGTTCAATTAAAGGCTATTTCTTATCACTGTGACCTTGACCTTGAATCTACAGATTTTTTTTTTGCATTTGGCACATCGTCTTGATATGGTGCATGTTTGTGCAAAGTTATTTGAAAATATCTCTATGCATGACAAAGTTATGGTTCGGACAAGGAAAGTTGACGCCCAACCGCCCGCCCGCCGACTTCGCCAAACTAATAACCAGATTTTTCCTTCGGAAAACCTGGTTAAAAATGTTAAAAACATTGTGGCAAAAGGAGAAATTGATCATTTTGAGCAATTCCTCCTTTTGCCACAATGTTTTCAAAAGTTGTCTGCTGCAGAGGCGTCAGAAAGCATCTATATGTAAGAAAGGGTTATACCCTAATTTGGAATCAGCACGGTGTTACTGACAGTCTGACAAGACTCTTGCTACAACCCGGTTTTGACAAGCTTTAACCCTTCCTTACATAGAGACCCTTTACGACAGCTCTGCAGCAGATAAATTTTGCCCTAGAGTGTTCCACTTTATTAAATTACTATACATGTATTATAAAGAATTTTTTCAAAGACATCTACTGCAGATTTGTTGCCTGTGGGAAAGGGTTAAACGAATTCATACCACATTGATTTGTTGCATGTGGGAAAGGGTTCATACACATACAGACGCTTTCTGACGCCTCTGCAGCAGACGACTTTTAAAATCATTGTGACAAATGGCGAAATTGCTCATCATGATACTGATTTGTAGTATGTTGGAAGAGGTGAACCCTTTAACCCTTTTCCTCATACAACATTTCTGCAGCAGACGACTTTGAACGTATTTTGTCAAAAAATAGAAAATCTCCATAATTGAATGGATTACCTATGACAAAAAGTGGAAAAACATTGTCACAAAAGGAGAAATTGCACGTTTTGTGCAATTTCTTCTTTTGTCACTATGTTTTCAAAAAGCCGTCTGCTGCATAGGCGTCAGAAAGCGTCTATATGAGGGAAAGGGTTAACAAGTAAGAAAGAAATTTTGAAAACATAGTGACAAAAGAAGAAATTGCACAAAACGCACACAATGTTTTCCACTTTTAGTTATATATAGGTTATCCATTCAATTATAGAGATTTTCTACTTTTTGACAAAATAAGATCAAAGACGTCTGCTGCAGAATTGTCATATGAGGGAAAGGGTTAAAGAAAATAATACCAAATCTGAAATATATGAAATCATAATTTTGAGAAAAACGAAAGCAACATGTGAAGTAGAGAAGTCAACTCAACCCCTCATCTCAAAATATTTTTACAAGATGCCCGCTTAAGAGGCACAAAGAATCAAGGAAAGGCATCCACTTTTGCCCTTCCCAGACAAATCTTGATACCTGAAATCCTACTGACGTGAGATTAAAAAGTGTCTTACCGAAATATGCATCATAGATCATGTACTCCTTCGGTCTGTGTTTTCTGAGAGAGCTAAAGTTGGCAATTCTTCCAATTGCTGACATTGGAATGGGCCAATCAGCCTGAAAAAACACAAACATCATGATAGAAATGGCTGTTATCATATTTACACTTTCCAACAAGCAGACAAATTGTACACATCTGCAGCAAACCGCATTTAAAAATATTGTAGCAAAGGATGAATTGCTCATTACATATATATAAGCAATTTCCTTTTTTGGCAAAAGTTTTTCTTTTTTATTCATTTTATTAATAGAGATTTCCCATATTTTAGTTTACATTGTTTCAAAGTTATCTGCTAAATAATGAAGTCATTTCTCATACATTATTTAAAATTTCCTTAACCCTTTACCTCATATAAACACTTTCTGACGCCTCTGCAGCAGACGACTTTTTGAAAACATAGTGACAAAAGAAGAAATTGCTCAAAACAAGCAATTTCTTCTTTTGCCACAATGTTTTACACTTTTGGTCATAGGTTATCCATTCAATTATAAGAGATTTTCCATTTTTTGACAAAATATGTTCAAAGTCGTCTGCTGCAGAATTGTCATATGAGGGAAAGGGTTAATGTAAGGGTACATATTCTTAAAATTACCTTACTGATACATTACTTTCAACAACTCTAAACCCATACGTAAATATAGGGTCTTTTTGACACATCTGTTGCAGATTACTTCTGAAAACATTGTTGAAAAAAGGGAAACTGCTCATAATGAGCAAATTCACTTTTTTGCCACAATATTTTCAGTTGAATTTGAAAATTATAATTTCTTTTAAAAAGAATTTCCATATTTTTGACTAGATATTTTTCAAGGATGACTGCTACAGAAATGTTGTATGTGGGAAAGGGTTAACTGGAAATTATAAAAAAAGAATATATTAAGGCGACAGTTCAAGGCATAATGTTATAGACGAGGGAGGGACATTGCTCAGCATCAGGTTCAACAAGGAGTGGATTAAATAATTAATTTGTTGTCATAAAGTATGGATTTAGACAATATGAACTGTAAACAGTCTGTCAGTGGTACGATCTGCTGCAATGTTAATTCACTAATGCCTCACACAGACAACAATGAATGACCGCACAGCAGAGAAAACATTATCTTTCTGTAAAAGGTTTTTCAAAATTATTTTATCACTTTTAGAGATATAAGGCTTTTTCACCTGCATACGCATTTTGACACAATAGCAGCAGACGACTTTTGAAAACATTGTGGCCCAAAGGTGAAATTACTCATAATGAGCAATTTCTCCTTTGGCCACAATGTTTTCAACTTATTTTAACAATAAAGCTATCTTTAATGGAGATCTTTCAGGTTTTTTGTCACTATGTTATCAAAGTCGTCTGCTGTAGATTTGTTGTATGTGGGAAAGGGTTAAAATATTTCAATGCAGACGACCTTTAAAAAATTACATCACATAAATTGCTATCTATAACTGGAATTATTATTGAATGAAGTTGGAAACACTGTGGCAAAAGGAGAAATTGCTGCAGAGGAAAAATATTTTCAAAAGTTGTCTGCTGCGGAGGCATGAGAAATCGTCTATATGTGGGAGAAAAGGTTAATAACTATTACTCACGATAACATATCATGCCAAGTTTTCATTTGTTATGGCTCTAGAAAAATGTCTCGTGTCTGTGAGACAGCATTGTGCCACACGAAAAATTACTTGACCCTTTCCCTCATATGACAATTCTGCAGCAGACGGCTTTGCACATATTTTGTCAAAAAAATAGAAAATCTCTATAATTGAATGGATAACCTAAAAGTGGTAAACATTGTGCTAAAAGGAGGAATTGCTTATTTTGAGCAATTTCTTCTTTTGTCACTATGTTTTCAATAAATGTTTTCAAGGTCTCCTGCTGCAGATTTGTTGTATGTTGGAAAGAGTTAAAAGATTTACAGAATCTGATGTCAATTTTATAATGAAAAAATAAATTGATAAGCACGGCATTGGATTAAATCTTAATCTACATTCTTGGTAGGAGCCACACTAGAGGAAATAAACCAGTACTAGGCTAGAAAATGTGCCTTTCCGGGACGCACTCTATCATGACCGTCGTAACTGGGGATCGAACCCCAGGATGCCCAGTTACAAATCAATGATGCTAACCACTCGGCCACGGCAGATTCCTCCGACTCTGTACTGTTTGCCAATTAGGCTAAGAAGTCTTTGGAAAATATTTCTCATTCAGATCAGGTAGCATGGATGCACAGGCATAACTTTATCTACATTTTCAATGGCCGAAATCCGTAGATAATTTTAAAAATACTCATCACTAGTGCATGATGTTCATCTACTCTTATCTTAACCCTTTCTGAAATACTGACGCTTTTTGACTTATATTGTGGCAAAACAAGAAATTGGTCATATTGAGAAGTTTACTTATAGCCACAAATTTTTTATATTTATGCATAAAGTATTTTTTTTAATTATAGAGAATTTCAAAAAAATGTTTACATATTAATTTCAAAGTCGTCTGCTGTAGATTTGTTGTATACATGTGGGAAAGGAGGTTTGAAACGCTAAATATTGAATTCCCTCGTGCAAAGGTCAGATAGTGACAGGATTGTGTAATAGAAATGGTAGAATTGACTTACATATTTTGCCCTGATCTTAGCTCTGATCTTGTCATATCTACTGGATGGAATTCTCTGTGTTCTACTAGAGTGATCTCCCTTTAACCAGGCATGCTCCAGACACTGGTGAACTGTCAAACGGGACCTGAAATCATGATGGTAAAAGGAGTTAATATGACCAGGCTCAAATGCTATAAAAATTTAATCTGTGCTCAGAACTTGTGCTCAAGTATCTGATTTGATCTTCAAATTGAGCTATCAGAAGCCTTATTTGGAGCATGGAATTCATTCATGATCACTGATCCTGGATCTAGGTGCAGGTATATGAAAAATCTAAATAACAATATGGCCTGAACAATTTGTGTAGAGGGTCACATTATGAACATTTATAATCTTAAAATAAAACAGTTACAAAGCAGAATAAATTGCTCATAATGAGCAATTTCACATTTTCTCACAATTATTTCTTTCAACTTTATATATATATATATTATCATATTTTCATTTATGGAGATTTTCCATATTACAAAGGGGTTAAAGTTTACTTACTGTGGTTGTTTGATGAGAAGTTTCCTAATAAAGTCTCTGCCTTCCTCCGAAACATTAGCGAAGGCATCAGAATCGAAATCCCACTCGCCCGATTTAACATTCTGAAGGGTTTCGATATCGTCCTCGCCGGCGAAAGGTGACAAACCACTGAGTCTGTAAACAATTAAATGCAATATATTTTAATAACAATTCAATACAATATATTTTAATAACAATACAATACAATATATTTCAATTTTCATTTCGGCAAATTTACCAATAGTTAATAACAAATAATAATGTACAAATAACAAAACATAATCATTTTATGAGAAGCAAATAATATATACAGTGACAATAAGAAAGGAGATTGAATGTGAAGATAATGATCGTTATAAGCAATTTCTCATTTTGCCACAATGTTTTAAAAGGGGTCTGCTTTGGAGGCATCAGAAATTAACTGTATGTGGGAAAAAGTTAAAAGTACCAAAGACAAATATACTTACAAAACGTATGCGAGGACACCAACAGCCCACATGTCTGTGTAGAAACCGACAGCCTCGTGATCAGCAACCTCTGGGGCAGCAAACTCGGCCGTCGCTGTTGTAACCTTGACAATCTCATCTGGGTTCAGTTTGGTTGCCAATCCAAAGTCTATGAGTTTTACGTTGTTACTTTTCTGTGTCTCACACATGACATTTTCGGGCTGTAAACAGATATTTGGTTCATTATATTTTACTGCCGTAAACAGGTATTTGATTCATTATATTTTTCTGACTGTAAACGTATAGTTGGTTCATTATATTTTCTAGATGTAAAAATATATTTGGTTTATAATGTTTTGTTGCTGTTAACAGATATTAGGTTCATTGTATTTTCTGGATGTAAAAATATATTTGGTTTATTATATTTTGTTGCTGTTAACAGATATTTGGTTCATTATTTTTGTTGGCTTTTAACAGTTATCTGGTTCATTATATTTCTGCCAGTTAATTGATATCTGGTTAATTAGTTATCCTGTCTGTTATCATATATTATTTTGTTCATTATATGTCCTGGTTGTTTTTATCTGGTTCATCATATTGTCTGCAGTTGTGTTTCCAGTTGCTGTTCATTATTTTGTTCTGGCTGGATATAATTGATATAATAATATTTTCAAGCTTTAATCAGATATTGCTTCATTAAATTTTCCAGCTGCCATCAAATATTACTTAGGCAAAATAGAAATTTTCCATATTTTGGAGTAGACATTTTCAAAGTCGTCTGCTGATTTGCTGTATGTGGGAAAGGGCTGAGCGAAGATTATTAAAACAAGAGGGCCATGATGGCCCAGGAATCGCTCACCTGATTTTTTTTTCACTTTAGCTATATAAGCCCCGCCCCCTGGCAGCCATAGTTTTCGACCAATCAACTTGGCTTGAAGGAATCTGATAGAGGGTCACCCTAGGAACATTTCTACAAAATTATTTGGAAATCTGCCTGACACTTTCGGAGGAGAAGACTTTTTAAGTTTTCACTATAGCCATATAATGCAATACAGCCCTGCCCACTGGCGGCCATGTTTTTCGACCAATCAACATGGCTTGAAGGAATCGGATAGTGGGTCACTTAAGGAACATTTCTACAAAATTATTTGAAAATCTGCCTGACACTTTTGAGAAGAAGATTTCACTATAGCCATATAAGGCAAAATAGCCCCGCCCCTCCTGGCGGCAATGTTTTTCGACCATTCAACATTGCTTGAAGGAATCTGATAGTGGGTCATCCAAGGAACATTTCTATAAAATTATTTGAAAATTGGCCTGACACTTTCGGAGAAGAAGATTTTTTAAGTTTTCACTATAGCCATATAAGGCAAAATAGCCCCGCCCCTTCTGGCAACCATGTTTTTCGACCAATCAACATGGCTTGAAGGAATCTGATAGTGGGTCACTTAAGGAACATTTCTACAAAATTATTTGAAAATCTACCAACCAGTTTGGGAGAAGAAGATTTTTTAAGTTTTCACTATAGCCATATAAGGCAAAATAGCCCCGCCCCCATGGCAGCCATGTTTTTCAACCAATCAACATGGCTTGAAGGAATCTGATAGAGGGTCATCCAAGGAACATTTCTACAAAATTATTTGAAAATCGGCCTGACACTTTCGGAGGAGAAGATTTTTTAAGTTTTCACTATAGCCATATAAGGCAAAATAGCCCCGCCCCCTGGCGGCCATGTGTTTCGACCAATCAATATGGCTTGAAGGAATCTGATAGAGGGTCATCCAAGGAACATTTCTACAAAATTATTTGAAAATTTGCCAACCAGTTCTGGAGAAGATTTTTTAAAAAAAATTCATTTCGTTGCCATGGAAACCAGAATTATGCATGGATCCCAAAAATTTGAAGGAATTCTGGTGAGGTCAATGTGGGGATGCTTCCTGTGAAGTTTCATCCCAATTGACCCACTGGTTACTGTGGAGAAAAAGTTGACGGACGACGGACGCCGGACAAAAGGCCATCACAATAACTCACCCTGAGCACTTTGTGCACAGGTGAGCTAAAAACTCATGACTAGACAGCATACCTTGATATCTAAATGAACAATGCTGTTTTCGTGCATCTGTTGTAGACCCTGACAGACTTGTATCATGTAGTTGATCACTTCTGCCTCCGACATCTTGTAGTCTTCTGCCGCAATTCTATCAAACAGCTCCCCTCCAGATAAACTGTAAGATACAATAACAGATTGTTAAAACCCCTTAAGCTATAAATTTAATAAAATAACGAATTCCTCAATTTCTCCACATTGCTTTCAAAAGTCATCTGCAGCAGGTGTATGTAGAAACGAGTTAAATAATAAAAAAATTCTTATCATACTGTCTTTGTAATTAAAATGCCATCTCCAAAAATAATGGCTATATGTTATATATATTTAAATACAGAAAGCCTAAAGCCCTCTTTTTAATAAAGAGTTAAAAAAACAAGGCTTTTTACCATTTGCCACATACAGCAAAGAATTTGAAAACTTCTAGGGGAAAATATGGACATTCTAGATAAATGAAAGAATAATTATCCCATTGAGTTGAAAATATTGTAGCAAAAGGAGAAATTGCTCACTATGAACAATTTCTCCTTTTGTCATAATGTTTTCAAAATACGTCTGTAGAATATGATATGTGTCAAAATGAGTCTGCAGATGTTGAAAGTTGATAAAATTCATTCGCTGCTTAGTTTTGTTTTATCCCTTTCCCACTTGTAGACGCATCAGATGTCTCTTGAAAACACTGTGACAAAAGAAGAAATTGCTCAAAACGAGAAATTTCTCCTTTTGACACAATGTTTTCAACTCTTTTCAAGATTAAACTATCATTAATGGAGATTTTTCACATTTTTTATTAGACATAGTTTCAAAGTCGTCTGCTGAATATTTACTGTATGTGGGAAAGGGTTATGTCATCTACATCAGGATAGGAATTGTTATAACATCAGTGAGACCTGTGAATGAAGACCCACCATGAGAAGACAACAATATGGTCTTTTTTTACAGGTGGTCTTTATTGCAGGGTCATTTATGTATAAAGACCACCCATGAGAAGACAACAATCTGCTCTTTGATCACAGGTTGTCTTTATTAGTAGGGGGGGTCATTTATGCGGAAAATGATTATTTTGGAAATTAAAAATGTGGTCTCTATAGACAGGGATTTGCTATTCAAAGGTGGTCTTTAACACAGGTTGAACTTTACTTACAATTCTAATATGAGCACCATTTCATGTTTATCCTCAAACGCGTCTCTAAGAGTGAGAAGTTTGGGATGGTGCAGCTGATTCATGATGTTGATCTCATTCTTCACAGTGTGCTTGTCCAGCGGGTAAGGAGTGTTGATGAACTTGGCAACAAACACACGACCTGTCGACTTCTCAACACATCTATGCACAACGCCAAACGCTCCACTGTAATATATGAAAACAGTGGGATATAGACAGGATATTTGAATATTTTCAGCTATTATGCGATTAACTGTGTACCTGTTTTGATAGTTTTAGTATTTTACTTAACCCTTTCCCTCATATAGACGCTTTCTGGCGCCTCTGCAGCAGACGGCTTTTTGAAAACAAAGTGACAAAAGAAGAAATTGCACAAAACGTGCAATTTCTACTTTGCCACAATGTTTTCAACTTTTTGACATAGGTTTATCCATTCAATTGTGGAGATTTTCTATTTTTGGACAAAATACGTTCAAAGTCGTCTGCTGCAGAATTGTCGTATGAGGGAAAGGGTTAAATAAAAAATCTGAGAAAAAATATAAAGATTTATTTTACTATCGAGTTAAAAATAATAATTGTATAAGTGTTTTGATTGAACTGCGACCTCCAGAACCAGAGGCAGACTCACCGACACAGATCACTGAGGCGGTCCATTTGTAGCAAGCAGCCCATTAATAAAGAATAGTAAGTGGGTAAGTTTTACCTTCCCAGCTCCTCCAGAATGTCATAATAATCTAGGACACTTTCCTGTTTGACTTCAACAGGTTGTGGAACATATTTGGCCCATAGGTCGTAATCTGAAATGACAATGTTAATTCTTTGAATAGAAATAAAGGGAGATAAAAACAGGTACAAGTTTATTTTTGTTATTGCAAGAGTCATTGTTTGTTTCCAATTAAACATACGTCATACTTAAAATTCACCTTTCTTTATTCCTGTTTGAATTAAATATAAGGTACATTTGCTAATTAAATTAGTAAACTTGTTACATGTAATTTCGGAAGATGCATTAATGTTATTGCAGAGACCACATGCTTTGAAAAAGCATAAGCTTTTTATCTTCTCAAGGCCCATTGAAAGTGTACACTACATCATGTACACAATTCTGACAGGTAAAGATTATTTCAAGAGACAGATTATTGATACAAGGGAATCTGGGTGTGATACCCTAGCTCTTTCCTAAAAGACCCATTGGCTCTTTAACATGCTCAGTTTATAGCACCAATACACATAGACCTCTTAATTGAGAGTGCAGCGTGATAACCACTTGACCATTGTGACACTCGCTGCTTCTGCTGAGAGGATAGTTTTAATGTTTGAGACCCGAATGTCCAGGTTTGATCCTGCTCAGGGCAGTTATAGATGAGTGTCCATGGGCAAGGCCCATTTCCAAGTCTTGTATTAATTAGTCACCCAGTTATCAAATGATGTCCAAGTGGAGTGTTATTCAGACCGCAAATCACAAAAAATTACTCAAATCTAAAACACTTCATACATGTGAATAGCATATGACTTACAGAATTTATCATAGTCAGAAATCTTTGGTCCATCATATTTGCCCCTAACTCTGCGACCAAATTCATCTGAAATATAAAGAAAAGTGTTCAACATAAACCTACAATATTCCTGTAAAATTGGTGAGGCACAAAAGTCATTGTGACTAATGGCATTTGTCTTCTTCCAATAATGGGCTAAAAGGTCTATGAAGACAGTAACCAGCTGTCTTGGAAAATTGTTATGTTGAGTACTGATGCGAGAAAGTCAAGAAGCACATGATTATGTGAACTGGCTGCTTTGATACTTAAATACTAACAAAGCTCCAGATAAGGAGGGGTATTTCTCACAATTTCTCTCTTATTATTAATGCAATTCCTATGTTATGGGTACTCAAAAGAATCGTCTCACTGAGACAATTCTTTTCTGTACCCACAACATAGGGTTAGAGGGTCAAATAAGTATTTTAGAACATGCAAAACGCCCCTTTATCTAAAACTCTGTACTAACTGCTAAACTCAACCAATTAATTACTTATTTTTCACATAGTATGACTTGAATCATGGCATTTATAAAAGGTTCAGATCCATTTGCTTATCCACACTGTTTGAACCGAGTCTTAAAGACAGTTTAAAAAAGCTCCCGACAAATATGGTACATTTAAAGAAGATTGCACGGAACTGGGGACAAATCGTTCAATAAACAAAAAAACGCTGAAGACGGTTAGGCCGGATTGTTGGCAATTTGACCTTGAAAATCGACAAACCAAGGTCAAGGTCAAAGTAACCATAGAAATCAATAGAACTTGTTACTGGTTACCTTTAGGCAAGTTTCAAGTTTGTAACCCTTTCCAGTGCTGAGATTTTGCCTCAACCTGAAACTTTAACCAAAATGTTGACGGACAGACAGACGGACGGACATCGCCAATCTATAGACCTGAATTGCTAGAGCAATCCGGCCAAATATTGTCATAAATTGTCAACATTTAGGTTGGTATTCCTATAACAAGGCTCAAATATTCTCTCTCTTACTTACCTTCCTTCTTGCGTTCCTTTTCGCTAAGTTCTTCGGTAGTGATCGGGCCCGTAGCCTCACATGGGTCACTACGACCATAGAAGTTCTCAGCCATGATTCTAAACTGGTACTGTTTACCGGCAGACAGACTGGTTACATTGTGAACACATAATCTGAAAATACAAATTTCAGCATTGTAACTTGTTTATATGAAATATTTCAGACAATAACTAAAACATGGTGAATCAAACAAGGTCGGTCATTTATTTTAAAAACCCTTTCCCGCTTGCAGATTCATTTTGACGAATTGATATTTTTTATATTTTTGCCAAATTGTTTTCGAGTCGTCTGCTGCAGATTTGTTGTATGTATCAAAATCAATGCATACATAATAAGCAACTTAACCTTTTCCGTCATACAACAATTCTGCAGCAGACGACTTTGAACATATTTTGTCAAAAATTAGAAAATCTCATAAATTGAATGGATAACATTGTGTCAAAAGGAGAAATTGCTTGTTTTGAGCAATTTCTTCTTTTGACACTATGTTTTCAAAAAGCTGTCTACTGCAGAGGCATCAGAAAGCTTCTATATGAGGGAAAGGGTTAACCTTTTCTTACATAGAACAAATAGGCAGCAGACAACTTCAAAAAGACGTAATATATGGACAATTTTAAAGTCGTCTGCTGCAGATTTTTGTTGTATGTGGGAAAGGGTTTAACATACTAAAAATTCTGACAGCTTACCTGTTAGAGCCAACTCTATTCCAAACAGAAGACGGAAGTTCAAGTTTCTCAATGACATATTCTGTTACAAAGCTGCCACCATCGCTAAGAGGTGCTTTCCACGACAAGACAACGGAATCGTCACGGATGTTCTCCACGACTGGGAATCTTGGTGGATCAGGACGATCTAAAATACAGGATGATAAAATAGTGAATATATAAAATAAAATAATTGTGGATATTCTCACAAAACTTGTAGTCTTTGGGGTTTAGGGTAATCTAAAATAGATAAGTTAATAATCCATGCTTACTAAGTACAGCTACAATATACTTTTTAAGACTGAGCCAAATTAGCTCAGTCAATAGAGACGTACAGCTGTAAATAAATCAAGGGCTTTGAGATTAAAACCCAGCTTGGCCAATATTCTTTACTACTCTTGACCAAAGTCACTGTGACAAGCGTCATTCATCTTCCACAAATGGGATGGATAAGTCTATGTCGTAAGACTGTTGTGTAGAGGACTGGTGTGATAAAACCACAAAAAAAGTGAAAAACTCCCAACTGGCTGCTGTGACATGACTGTAAAATTCTTAATAACACAGCATTAAACACGGTCAATCAATCCTTACTTTTGAAGTCATCTCATAACCCTTTCCCACATACAACAAATCTGCAGCAGATGACTTTGAAAATATAACAATAAGATTTTTTTTGGAAACTCCCTTTAAATGAAAGTATAATATTTGAATAGAGTTGAAAACATGGTGACAAAAGAAGAAATTGCTCGTTTTGAGCAATTTCTTCTTTTGTCGCCATGTTTTCAAAAGCAGTCTGCTGCAGAGGCGTCAGAAAGTGTTTATATGAGGGAAAGGGTTAATTGTCTTTTTCATCTTAACATTAACCTCAACTCCAGTAAATAAAAAAAAATCTTAACCCTTTCCCTCATATAGACGCTTTCTGACGCCTCTGCAGCAGACGGCTATTTGAAAACATAGTGACAAAAGAAGAAATTGCACAGAACGTGTAATTTCTCCTTTTGCCACAATGTTTTCCACTTTTAGTCATAGGTTATCCATTCAATTATAGAGATTTTTCATTGTTTGACAAAATATGTTCAAAGTCGTCTGCTGCAGAATTGTCGTATGAGGGAAAGGGTTAACTCTGTATCGAAAGTATACTTCCAATATTTCAGATGTTCTTTAATTCCGTTGATTTCACAGTATAAAAAATAAAATATCTGTTAACCTTTCCCACATGCAAGAGGGTATGTGGAAAAGAGAAACTGGTAGAATTCAACTACATACCATTGACTTGGATCTTAATGAGGGCGGAGTCCATGCCCAGGTCGTTATCCAGCTGGATCCTCCAGGGTCCGTCATCATCTTTGGTACATTTCTTTATGACGAGAAGAGCATGGCGCTCTGTAATCTCCATGTGGAATCGGCCAGCAGTTACCTCATTACCATCTCTGATCCACTTGACGGTGGGTTTAGGATTTCCAGTGAAGGGAATCTTGATAGAGATGTCCTCGCCCTTCTCGAATGTGGAGACGTCACGGAATCGTGGTGGTACATTGATCTTTGGTGCAGCTGTCAAAAATTTAAAAAACAAAAACACATGTATGAAAGATTGTCGCTTTCTCCCACATATTACAATATGTTTCCCATTTGATTAGTCTCATCTCTTACTCCTTCCTTTCATTTAATTATCCCTTTAACACAAACAGACGCATTTTGAAGCCTCTGCAGCAGACGACTTTTGTAAACATTGTGACAAAAGGAAAAATTGCTCAAAACAAGCAATTTCTCCTTTTGCCACAATGTTTTCAACTCTATTCTATAATAATACTATCTTTTAACCCTTTTCCTCATATACACCTTTCTTTCGCCTCTGCAGCAGCTGTTTTTTTAAAACATTGTGACAAAAGTAGAAATTGCTCAAAACGAGCAATTTCTCCTTTTGCCGCAATGTTTTCAACTTTTTTCGGTAAGCAAACCTTCATATAGAAATTTATCATGTTTTTGATGAGATGCACATGTCGTCTTTCAAGAAGATAAAGTGTGATAGACACAGAATGGAGAAGTGATCCCTAATGTGTCTCCCTGCCAAGGCAGGTAACATAACCTTTTTTGTTTTTAGTTTACTGCAGTTTAATTTCAGGTAGCCTGAAGAAAACAACCATCAAATTGGTATCCAAATGTTGTCACCACTTTTCTTGTATTAAGTTATGAATAGTCTTGCATATGAAGTTATCTTTAGAATAAAATAAATATTTTTATAATATCATTAGCTTTTTGTTTAAAAAGTTATTCTTTGTTTAAATACATGTAATTGTTGGTTTACGGATTAATTATCTTTCATGTGAGTTCAATCCGCACCTACGTGTGTTATTTTATTTCCAGCTTGTATTCGTGAGACGTACATTAAATCCTTTTTCCTTTTTTGTATGAGAAAGGGAGGTGTGAAATGATGAACTTTATTGCATGCACAGACATCTGTGACGGACCACTTGATTTCAAATAGAGATTATTAATATTTTTGCACCGAGACGTTGTCTGCAATGGATTTTGAGTAAGTAGGAAGAGGCTTAACTTACAGCTAATGTCAAGATCAGCCCTGCTGGTCTTGGATCCTCCCTTGTTTGTGGCTCTCACTATATACTCATCGGCATCTTCACCAAACACATCCTTAATACAGAGTGTGCAAGTATTTCCGTCATAAGTAATCTTGTACTTGTCGCCGTCAAAGATCTCTCTGCTACCTTTGAACCTGTGTAGAAAATTAAACCCCTTTTACATGACATGCATGTAGATAACTTATTATGCTTAACCCTCATCCCCCGTGCTTACACATTTTGACAGATCTTCAGTAGATGGCTTTAAAAGACATTGCTGCAAAAGGAGAACCTGCTCAGGATGAGCAATAAATTTCTCCTTTTGCAACAATGTTTTCAACTGTATTCATTCATTAAACATTCATTTCAAGAGATTGTCATCAATTTTGCAGATCTCTTTTTAAAGTCATCGGCTGCATTTTTGTTGCATGTGGGATAGAGATAATATGGCTATAGATTCAAACTTGTTAAAGAGGTCTCCTCTGTTGAGCAGCCTCCTAAAGATTTACCAAAACAATATTTTGCTCTTTATTTTACTTGGTATTAAATAACCACTTGTAGTTAACAGCCACGTTTTTAACCCTTTCCCACCTGCAGATGCATTTTGAAAACATTGTGGCCAGAAGTGAAATTACTCATAATTTGGCCACAATGTTTTCAACTTTATTTAACAATTAAGCTATCTTTTATGCAGATGTTTTAGGTTTTTGTCACCATGTTTTCAAAGTCGTCTGCTGCAGACTCTCTGTATCAAATTTATACTTATTATCATTTGCACTCTGATATTAATTTCCAGAATTGTTTTCTTAACTCTTTTCCACATGCAATAACTCTGCAGCAGACGACTTCGAAGAAATACACAAGCAAAT
This sequence comes from Serripes groenlandicus, assembly GCA_031761405.1. NCBI lineage: Eukaryota > Metazoa > Mollusca > Bivalvia > Cardiida > Cardiidae > Serripes > Serripes groenlandicus. Next base: position 32,411,930 of record JASEVX010000014.1, read on the forward strand.
TTGGAAACTCACTTTCAAATGATAGTACAATAATTGATTAGAGTTGAAAACATGGTGGCAAAAGCAAAAATTGCTTGTTTTGAGCAATTTATTCCTTTGTCTCCATGTTTTAAAAAAACCGTCTGCTGCACAGTCAAGAAAAATGTCCATATGAGGAAAAGGGTTAAAACAGCCTATCAGGGGAAGAGTTATATATAGGACCAGTCTAAAGTAGTATACTGACCATGAAACATCTGGTTTTGGCGTGCCATTGACCTCACATTCAAATCGGGCCATTTTGCCCTCTGCAACATGCGCTTTTCTCAGCCCGGACACAAACTCTGGGATGACAGCAGCTGAAATGTAACATCATGGTAATAAGTTATTGGTTACGTGTATTTTGTATATGTTTCCACTGTTCTTTTCTTGGATGCTTTATTGATGCTATGGTGAAAATTAATTGACTATATACTTGGGACGCTGCACTCAAAAATACGTGCATTCAGTACGGTTGTAAATGTTTGTAGCATTCAGTCTCTCTATATAATCCAACTCCTGATGATAAATTGATATCCTAGTACACAAACTGTTGAAGGTCATTTCAGATCTTTTTTCTAAAACATCACAAGAATGAGCCATTCCATCTTTTTCCACAATATTTTCAACATTTTGTCTTTAGTTAAAAAATAAATAATCTGACAAAAAAAAAGGAAATTCTTCAAAATACAAGTGTGATCAAGGCAAATAGAGCACATTGTGGCAAATGTTAAAAATAAATTTTCCAAATTGTTATAAACCAAGCTTATACTTCCAGATATTAATATGTTCTTTCCAACAGTTTTTTTCCAATTGATTGGGGTTAAACGTTGTTTTAAACAATTTTCCATTCACATCTAGGCGGCCAGCTCACCTTTTCATGTGTTTCCTGGCATTCTTACACCAGTCCTGCACACAGCATTCTTGCCAAGCAACTAGCTGCGATCCACATAGACTGTAAGCCCATTGGTAGAAGACAAATGATGCTTGTAACTGACTTTTGTCAAATATTGGAAAGAATGTTGGCCAAGCTTGGTTTAGAACTCACAAGCCCTGAATTGACAGCCTGTGTCAATATCGACGGGCTCCAAAATAAACTCTAAAGCTATAACATTCAAGTAAACAAATCTACCACATTCCAACTGTTACATACCATTGGGGTCTTTGATCTTAATGCTATTGGAAGCCGAAGAGGCAGGACTGAGACCAGCTCCATTCTCAGCGAACACTCTGAACTCGTAACGTTTATCCTCGATCAGATTCGCTATATTGAGTATGTTCGTAATACAGATCTGTTGATTAACACGATTCCAATCCTCTTTGCCATGTTCTCGTTTGTCGACCCAGAAACCGTTAATCTTACCACCCCCGTCAGCGGATGGTCTAGCCCATGTCAGACTGACAAAGTCTCCACCCACTTCCTCAACTTCTGGGATGCCAGGAGCCATAGGTACATCTATAATGTAACAGTAAAAGAATAATCAGTCTTTTATGATATCTATAATGTAAAAATAAGTAATTCGTATCAAAATCATTTTTGCATCTGTCCGGATATTAGACTGTTAGCCTCAATATTCATAAAGCAGGCGATTATTAACCATTTCCCACATACAACAAATCTGCAGCAGACGACTTTGAAAAAATACCCAAAACATTTTGGAATCTCCCTATAAATGAAAGTACAGTAATGGAATAGAGTTGAAAACATGGTGACAAAAGGAGAAAGCCATGTTTTCAAAAAGCTGTCTGCTGCAGAGGCGTTCAAAAGCGTCTATATGAGGGAAAGTGTAAAAAGTGTAATTATTTATGAGGAAATTCTCCTTTTGCCACATGGTTTTCAAAAGTTGTCTACTGCAGAGGAGCCATATAATTTGTCTGGGTTACTTACCATATGGCATCTTAGCAATAATGGGGTTTTCAGCAACCAGTGGTTCAGAATTGCCCGAGTCGTTGACAGCGGATACACGGAACAAGTACTGGTTGTTCTCATACAGACCCTGTACATCAATAGAGGTGTCCTGAAAATATAGGTATATATATTTACATTACACATCTATTCAATATCGAATTGTAAATTTCTTTGAATGTTGAAAAGAGAAAGAACATATAAAATAACAGTAGACAACTGCAGGTACAAAAATAATTCAACCAAGAATTTAATATACAGTCCAACTTGTTTAAGGCAGCCACCAAGACAAAAGACAAAAATGTTACTGTTGAATGCATGCAGGCGGCTGCTAAAAACAAAATAGAACAAAATACTTCGCCATCTCAAATAGACCCTATAGATTTAAATATTCTATACAATAGGAACACTCGCCAATAACTGCTTCTCTATCTTGTTTATTTATATAGGTTATCTCCCCTGTTGATACCTAACAATTTTGTACGCAACAATTTGACTGGCTGATGCAAGGGTCAAACCGAGATGACCTGTAACAGGCTGTCATCAGATAGATGTATATGCTAATTTGCTAGGGCAGCGAGGTTTAGTTCTGGTTTTAATGAGATTGCAACTTACTTTACATCTGGAAGAAACTGTAGACCAGTAAGGTTTACCGACTTCTTGTCTCTCCACGCAGTAGCCCAACAACTTCTGTCCGCCATCTTGTGTGGGTGGTCTCCAGGCCAGTTGACAGGAGCTCTTTGTGATATCAGACACCTTGAGTGGTCCTTGTGGGGCTCCACATACACCTAAACAAACAAACAAACAATCAATTAAACACATTTTGACAGTTGTGCAGAAAAAGACTTTTGAAAACAGTTCTTTTAACCCTTTCCCTCATATAGACGCCTTCTGACGCCTCTGCAGCAGACAGCTTTTTTGAAAACAGTGACAAAAGAAGAAATTGCACAAAACGTGCAATTTCTCCTGGTGGCACAATGTTTTCCACTTTTAGTCATAGGTTATCCATTCAATTATAGAGATTTTCTATTCTTTTACAAAATATGTTAAAAGTCGTCTGCTGCAGATTTACTGCATGTTGAATAGGGTAAACAAGTTTATTTATTTTTCTAATAGCATGTTAGATGGTTTTTGACAAAAAGTGTTTTAAGACAAAGAATGTTTGAAGGAACATACTTATTGCTTGCCAATGTGTCTGTAAGTGCAAGTGTGACAGACAGATAACATGATAGCGATTCATATGTGTCTCCCAATAAAGGCAGACGACACAAAAAATATTTTTCTCGTGTCTTTGCATAGCTTACTGTATTTCTTTTTATCATCTATAGTGTACATTTTTCATGATCAATATCATTTACATTGATTTAATGAGAAATTTCTCCTTTTTTCACAATGTTTTTATTCTATTCAATAATTGTTTTTCCGTTTTATATATACTTTAACCCTTTCCCTCATACGACAATTCTGCAGCAGACGACTTTGAACATATTATGTCAAAAAATAGAAAATCTCCATAATTGAATGGATAACCTATGACAAAAAGTGGAAAACATTGTGGCAAAAGGAGAAATTGCACGTTTTGTGCAATTTCTTCCTTTGTCACTATGTTTTCAAATAGCCGTCTGCTGCAGAGGCGTCAGAAAGCGTCTATATGAGGGAAAGGGTTAAATATGTTTGCCAAAAAATTCCTACTAGAGATTTGTAGTATGTGGGAAAGGGCTATACTTACCAACAACGTTCATTTTAAAGGCACATGTAGCTGATCCACTTTCATTGCTGACTTCAATCTTGTAGGCTCCAGTATCATCCATGGAAGATTCTGTAACAATGATAGAACAAAACGTTATTGGACCTTATCCACTTGCGACGCATTATTAAGAATCTGCAGCATTGACATAATTGCTCTTTACTAGCAATATCTCCTTTTGCCACAATGTTTTCAACTCTTTTAAAAAATTACATTTGCATTTATAGAGATTTTCCAGACTTTTGACTATATGTTTTCAAAGTCTTCTGCTGCATATTTCAATGGATTCATGTAGAACAGTTGTAACTACATTTTGTAACAAGATGTACATGTAGTTACATCTGTTTTGCATAAAACCCAACTTTTGTTGTTAAGGGGTTAACTTGGTAAGAAACTGTTGATCTCTCTAAGAACAATATCTTTTCCTGGTGTATAACATTCTGAGCTTGTCAACTTTCTTATTTACATAGATTGTGAAACAAGTTTGAACATTTTATGTTGATCACTGTCAATGTCTCTTTCCTGGCTGGCTATCCAATCAGTGCTTTTAGAATAGTCTTTGAAAAAATGTTGCTAACATCCGGACACTTACAACCATAACTGGTAGATTCATACAGAATGAACGAAATAAAAAGCTGAAGGAATAAATATAGATTGTTATTAGCAATTTCTCCTTTTCCAACAATATTTTCAAAAGGTGCATGCCACAAAGGTATCAAATGTTGTCTGTATAGGTTAAACCTTACACTCTTTTCCTAACAAAAATGTATACATCTGAAAAAAATATTTGTAAATACATGAACACACACGCAGCGTACCTCTAAGAGCAATGGTGCAGAAATCGTCAAACACAGATATTTTAACTCTGTCACTTTCTGGTACATCTCTGTTGTCCTTTTTGACCTTGACCTCGAATGGACCGTCTCCTCCAAATGGAATCTTCAGCTTGAAGGGCTCTCCTACCTCTAATTTCTGATCGCGAATCTCCTTTCCGATGCTTGGTGGCGCTGTATAGAATGATAAATATCTTATATTATTTGTTTACCTGATTTGCAGTTTTTTAAAAGTCTACTACTTAAAAGAAGTATTAAAGGATAAATATTTAAGATGTGGAAATTGATCTATATCTTTGTTTAAGATTTAAAACCACTGTTAAACCTTTCCGGCATACAGCAAATCTGCAGCAGACATTCAGGAAGAATTATGGAAATTCATCATAAAGGAAAGTCAAATAATTGGGATAGCTGAGAAAATTGTTACAAAAGGAGGAATTGCTCATTATGAGCAATTTCTCCATTTGCCCCAAAGTTTTAAATAGTCATCTGCTGTACAGGCATCAAAATGCATCTACAAGTGGGAAAGGAATAACGGATAAATTGATTGTTATGAGCAGTTTTCCCATTTTCAACAGTCATTTTGAAAATTGTCTGCTATGAACAACAATTCCCTTATATGATATTGCAATAACTGATGACTTTTCAAATATCAGACAAAAAAGTGTTGCATTTGAAAAATTATAATTTTTTTTTTTTTTATAAAAATCAAAAAAAAATTGGAAACATTAGAAATTTTCTTTTCCTTAAATGTTATCATAATTCTTCTGCTGTAGAGGCATTACAAGTCACCTGCTATAGCAGGGATAGGTTGGTTTGATAAAAAAAAGTTTCTAGAATTTGAATGAAGGTTTTCACTTACACAGAACATCCAAATTACAGGTTGAAGATTCGGTCCCCAAATTGTTGCGCAATTCGCATGTGATCTTGCCACGATCAGATGGCTCTATATCGGAAAGCGTCAGTGTGAAGGTATCATCGGACTGGCGCATACGAGAACGGCCTGTGCTCCCCAAGGGTACTCCGTTCTTATACCTTGAATAATAAAATAAGAAATAATATCAATTGTCAGACATTCTTGGGCATGAGGATAATTTGACTAACTTTGGTATGGGTCTGGTATTGAAAACAGTAATAATAATTATCTATTATCCCTTTTACAACATAATATAGACACATTTTGACGCATTTGCAGCAGACGACTATTGAAAACATTGTGGAAAAAGAAGAAATTGCTTATAATAAACAATTTCTTCTTTTGCCAAAATGTTTTCAACTTTACACACTAGTTATAATTTCGTTCAGAGATTTTCCATAATTTTGCCTAAAGGTTTTCAAAGTCTTCTACTGCAGCATTTTGATGTTTGTGGGAAAGGGTTATAGCCTTTTAAACCCTTATAAAATTGTTTAAAAAAGTTGTGTGCCACAGTGCATGTCATAAAGACTATACAGTCAAGGAAAGGTTTAACCCTTTTCCTTCATATAGACACTTTCTGACGCCTCTGCAGCAGACAGCTTTTTGAAAACATAGTGACAAAAGAAGAAATTGCTCAAAACAAGCAATTTCTCCTTTTGCCACAATGTTTTCCACTTTTAGTCATAGGTTATTCACTCAATTATAGAGATTTTCTATTTTTTGATAAAACAAGTTCGAAGTCGTCTGCTGCAGATTTGTCGTTTGAGGGAAAGGGTTAACCATTTCTCACATGCAGATACATTTTGATGCATCAATATTAATTGACTTTTTATTGAAAACATTGTAGCCCAAAAAAAAAATTCAATAACTAAGCTCTATCATTTAACCCTTTCCCTCATACGACAATTCTGCAGCAGACGACTTTGAACTTATTTTGTCAAAACATAGAAAATCTCCATAGTTGAATGGATAACCTATGACAAAAAGTGTTAAACATTGTGGCAAAAGGAGAAATTGCACGTTTTGTGCAATTTCTTCTTTTGTCACTATGTTTTCAAATAGCCGTTTGCAGCAGAGGCGTCAGAAAGCATCTATATGAGGGAAAGGGTTAAAAGATTTATCATTATTTTGCACAGATGTTGGCAGAGTTGTCTGATACAGCTTTGTTGCATGAGGAAAAAGGGCTAAAATGATTTGTGGGAAAATAGAAACATCAGATATTTAATAATAGACAAAATTATGTGATAAAGCAGATATATAATTACCATGTAACTTCAGGAAGAGGTTTACCGTCAGCCTGTACTGTGAATGTGCATTCACCGCCCACAGGAGCCTTGCTGTTATATAACTTTTTGAGGAAATCTGGGCGAGTTCCAACTGATAAGAAAAATATATAATTGTTAGTATTATTTTTTCAATTATTTCCAACATAGGAAAATATTCAGCAAGCAACAACTATTATATATAATCACCTAGATTCAAAATAAAGACAATCTTTATAAGTGAAAGTTTCATTATTGAATAGGGCTGAAAATATTGTGACAACAAGAAACCGCTGAAGACGGTAAGGCCGGATTGTCGGCAATTTGACCTTGAAAATCGACAAACCAAGGTCAAGGTCAAAGTAACCATAAAAATCAATAAAACTTGTAACTGGTTACCTTCAGGCAACAAAGTTTCAAGTTTGTAACCTTTTCCAGTGTTGAGATTTTGCCTCAACCTGAAACTTTAACCAAAATGTTGACGGACAGACAGACAGACGGACGGCCATCGCCAATCTATTGACTGGAATTGCTAGAGCAATCCGACCAAAAAGGGAAAATATTGAGCAATTCTTCCACTATGATATCCAAGTAGTCTACAAACTTTCTTCTATATACATGCAAGGAAAATGATATCCGTCCCCCTGTTGGCCAAGTTTTTCATCGGATTAGAATAATTTTTACACTCTTGATAGAGGGTTACCCAAAGAACATTTGCGCTTTTGGACAAGTAGAACTAAAATCTTCCAGATGAAAAGACATGTTTTCGCTCCTTTCACCAAGTTATGCAATGGACGGTCGACTATTTGAACGCCTTTGAAACAGGACCATCCAAAGATCATTCCCTTCCTGCCAAGTCTGATGGAATTCGTAACAGCAGTTTAGGCGTCGATGTTGTTTAAAGAAGAAATTGACGACAGACATCAGGCCATCATCAAAGATCAACATGACTATGTTATGCTCAGGTGAGCTTTAAGGGGGCTTAATTCTCAAAGTACAGATGCTTTCAAGAAAAAAATCTAGAAGGATCTACCATATTTTCATGATAAAACGAATATACCACATTAAGATCCTAGCACTGAGATTTAAATAAGCTTATAGCTTCTTTTTCAATCATGTCATTTGTTTAACCCTTTCCCTTTCAAACCGAGCAATTTCTCCTTTTGCCACAATGTTTTCCACTTTTAGTCATAGGTTATCCATTCAATTAAAGAGATTTTTCATTGTTTAACAAAATATGTTCGAAGTCGTCTGCTGCAGAATTGTCGTATGAGGGAAAGGGTTAATATTGTAAATACTTATAGAATAAATATTGTTTAACCAAGAACACGGCCAGCAGATCATCATGTTCCCAACAAGTGTGGCAAACAAACAGATCATCAATGGAAAAGCAATAATATGCCTCATAAAAAAGTCTGATACATACCAACTTTTTCCTTGATTTTGACAGGCGAGCTGGCAGCGCTAGCATCTGAGAGTCCAGCAGCATTTTTGGCCATGACACGGAACTCCATTTCTGAGTTCTCCACCAGGTCGCTGATCATCATCTTGTTATCAAGACATGGGTAGTCATTGCATTTCACCCAGACGTCGCTGTCCTTGTCCTTCATTTCTACCACATAACCTGAACATTTACAAACACACAATGCTTAATAACAAGGCAGAAATGTTTCTAATTTTTATAATTAATTATATTTCAAAATGATTATGAAAAAAGCTTTCTACATATAGATGTCACAACGGATGTCTGGGTCCTTGAGGCTTGACCAGAACTTGTGATGTTTATGTGGAAAAATACCAAATGCAGAACCCGCTCATATCAGGATTTGAACCCTAGACCTTTTTTTTTCCTAGAGGTCAATGCTTTACCACTGCACAACTGTTTTCGACTGAAAATCTTGATAATATTGTGGTCAAAAAAGAAGTTGCTGTTTGAGAGTAATTTTTTCCTTTTGCCATATTATTAATAAAAGTCATTTTATGCACAGGTTAAAAGGCTAAATGAACCAATTCCCTTATTTGATCTTTTGCAGCAGACAAATTTTGAAAGGATTTTTTTTCTCAAGTTGAGCAATTTCTACTTTGCCAACAATGCTTTCAACTAGGCATAAAAACAAGACGTTTAACCCTTTTCCTCGTACGACAATTCTGCAGCAGACGACTTTGGACATATTTTGTCAAAAAGTAGAAAATCTCTTCAATTGAATGGATAACCTATAACTTAAAGTGAAAAACATTGTGGCAAAAGGAGAAATTGCTCGTTTTGAGCAATTTCTTCTTTTGTCACTATGTTTTCAAAAAGTCGTCTGCTGCAGAGGCGTCAGAAAGCGTCTATATGAGGGAAAGGGTTAAAAGGCTAAATCAACCAATTACCTTATTTGATCTTTTGCAGCAGACAAAACGAGCAATTTCTCTTTTTGCCACAATGTTTTCCACTTTTAGTCATAGGTTATCCATTCATTTATAGAGATTTTCTATTTTTTGGCAAAATATGATCAAAGTCGTCTGCTGCAGAATTGTTGTATGAGGGAAAGGGTTATCAGAAAGAATGAGTGGCCAAGCCCTGGTTCAAACTCACAACCCCTTGGTTGATAGCCCTTGCTGTTTCAGACTCAAATAATGTTCTCCCACTCACCAGTGATCTTATTGCCTCCATCCTTGGTAGGTTTGTCCCATTCCAGTTCCACAAAGTTCCTTCCGGTTTTGAGGACAGATGGAATACCAGGTGCGTATGGCTTAGCTGTAATTATGTTAAAAAGACAATGTCATACTAGTTATAACTCTTATAATGCAGGATAAACCCTTTTCAACCTGCACATGAATTTTTACCGATCTACAGCAGATGACTTTTGAAACCATTGTGGCAAAAGGAGAAACTTCTCATTCTGAACAATTGTTTTTTTGCCACAATATTTTCATCTCTTTTTATTTATTAAACAATAATTTATAGAGATTTTCCATATCATTGCCAAGACATTTTCAATATTGTCTGCCGCACATTTATTTTATGTGGGTAGGAGTTTACCCAAATATTTCTTTATATAAGTCAAGAATTGAAAAATAATGAAGGACAAAGAGAACAAGAGGACCATGATGGTCCTATATCGCTCACTTGATTTAATCAAACTTTTTTACACTGCACATATTAGCGGCCATGTTTTTCAACGGATCGGAAATATTTGAACAAAAGGGTGCCCCTAGGAACATTTGTGCAAAATAATTTTTAAATCGGGCTAATACTTTTGGACAAGAAGATTTTTAAAGTTTTAACAATGCACATATAAGGAAAACAAGCTCCGCCCCCCTAGCGGCCATGTTTTTCAACGGATCGGAAATATTTGAACAATCTTGGTAAAGGGTGCCCCAAGGAACATTTGTGCAAAATAATTTTTAAATCGGGCTAATACTTTTGGACAAGAAGATTTGTTTTAACAATGCACATATAAGGAAAACAAGCTCCGCCCCCTGGCGGCCATGTTTTTCAACAGATCGGAAATATTTGAACAATCTTGGTAAAGGGTGCCCCAAGGAACATTTGTGCAAAATAATGTTCAAATCAGGCCAGTACTTTTGGACAAGAAGATTTTTAAAGTTTTAACAATGCACATATAAGGAAAACAAGCTCCGTCCCCTGGCGGCCATGTTTTTCAACAGATGGGAAATATTTGAACCATCTTGGTAAAGGGTGCCCAAAGGAACATTTGTGCAAAATAATGTTCAAATCGGGATGGTACTTTTGGACAGGAAGATTTTTAAAGTTTTAACAATGCACATATAAGGAAAACAAGCTCCGCCCCATGGCGGCCATGTTTTTCAATGGATTGGAAATATTTGAACAATCTTAGTAAAGGGTGACCCAAGGAACATTTGTGCAAAATAATTTTCAAATCGGGCCAGTACTTTTGGACAAGAAGATTTTTAAAGTTTTAACAATGCACATATAAGGAAAATAAGCTCCGCCCCCTGGTGGCCATGTTTTTCAACTGATCGGAAATATTTGAACAATCTTGGTAGAGAGTACCCCAAGGAACTTTTGTGCAAAATAATCGGGCCAGTACTTTTGGACAAGAAGATTTTTTAAGATTTGGCAATTTTCCCCTTTTCTGATGCCGCAGCAACCAAAATTCTACTCGGAATTAAATTCTTTGAACAACTTTGAAAGAGGACCACCTAAGGACCTTTCCTGTGAAGTTATTTTGAAATCTGTCCATTGGTTTAGTAGGAGAAGTCATTTGTAGGAAATTGTTAACAGACGGACAGACGACGACGTCGACGGACGGTGAGTGATCACAAAAGCTCACCTTGCACTTCGTGCTTAGGTGAGCTAAAAAGGCGACACAAGACCCTTACTGACAACAGACAACTTTTGAGAACATTAGAAGAAGAGAAATGGCTCAAAACAAGCATTTCTCTGTGTCAAACAATATATTCAACTTGCCATAAAAATCATTATAAAATAAATAATCTCAAAGCTCTTACTGGTTTTCTTAGACATTTTTTTTAAAAGATGGACAAAATTATAATATATCATATATGGGAAAGGATTAATGTGAAGTATTTACTATTAAATGTTGCATACAGTGTGAGTAAAATGTATCACATTGAAAGCATTCCTGAGTAAAAACCATATTTAGAAGCATCTGCAACAGCAAAGATTTGAAAAATTACTCTTTTTGCAAAAAATAAGTTCTCTCGTTTTTTAAATAATACTTTTCTCTTCTACAATTCTCCACTTTGTCTTTATCACATATTTCCAAATTGGAAGAGTCTGAAAGCTTAATAGCAGGTACTGTGGGACAAAGGTACAGAGGTCCATATAAGGAGGGGTTTACAGCTCTTTTCCCCAAACAATATCTCTCTTATTATCCAACCAAACCCTATGTTGTGGATACTGAAAAGAATTGTCTCATTGAGACGATTCTTTTGAGCACCAACAACATAGGGATAAAATAATTATTTTAGAACAAGCAGAAACCTCGTTATCTAGATCTCTGAAGGTAGATAACTCTACTTACTGTATTTTGGTTTGCAGGTGACTGGTAGAGTTGATGAACTTGGCTCACTGAGTCCAGCCATATTCTTGGCACGAACCCTGAACTCGTAATCCTTGTCTTTCTCCAATCCAGTAACTGTAAATAACATCCATTTCATAGTTATTTAGTTTAACCCTTTCTCACATATAGACACTTTCTGACGCCTCTGTATATGACCACTTTTGAAAACATTATGACAAAAGTAGAAATTGCTCAGAACGAGCAATTTCTCCATTTGCCACAATGTTTTCAACTTTTTTCAGCAATTACACCTTCAATTATCGAGAATTTCAATGATTTTGTCTATATATTAACAAAGTCATCTGCTGCAGAATTGTTATATGTCGGAGAGGGTTAAATCCTTTCCAATCTATTTAAAGCCTTTTCCACACACAAGCAGGCACATTTTGATACATATCTGCAACAGATGACTTTTCAAAAACATTGTCCCAATAGGAGATAAGATTTCTTTTTTTTTTTAGCCACAATGTTTTCAACACGCCTAAAAATAAGTACTTTCAATTTTTTCATATTTTTGACAATTTTTTTTACTGTAATTTCCTTTTTGCCAAGCTGAATATGTTTCTAATGAAGGCATATAGCTGGGGAAAAAAGATTTCCAGAAGTAATTATAAAAAACATGGTCACATGAAATATAGTCTCATCTTGTTTACACTTTCCCAAGTACGGATAATTTCTGACGTCTCTGAAGCTGACATTAATGAGCAATTTCTCCTTTCCAAAGATTAACAATGTTTTAACCCTTTCCAATTTACAGGCCCTTTCTGAAGACTCTGCAGCAGACTACTTTTGAAAATATTGTGGCAAAAGAAGAAATTGTTCATAAGAAGCAATTTCTCCCTTTGCCACAATGTTTTCAACTAAAAATATCTTTTCATTAACTGAAAATTTCTGATTTTTGCAAAGGTATTTTCAAATATCATCTGCTTCAGATTTGCTGTTTGTTGAAAAGAGTTAAACTTTATTCAAATGTTTTCAACTCTACTCGGTGATCAGAGGGTACAATAGAAAGTCTGCAGAATAAGTGTAAAACATACATACAAACTAGTACCAGCCCACACTCATACTTATAACCATACAATATCATGTAAATCATGAAGAACCTCACCTTTAAAGTTGGTACCAGAGCATGGCACAGCATTAGCTGTGACCCATTTTCTACTCTCTGGATCCCTGTATTCAACCACATAGCCCTGGATCTTCTTGCCACCGTCACTTTTGGGTCTTTGCCATGACAAAGCGACAGAGTCCTCGTCGACGTCCTCAACATTAAGCCCACTTGGTGAATCTGGAGCAGCTGTAATTAAACGGGATACACATGAAACATAAACTGTTTAACTCCCTTTCTAACAAACAACAAAATCTGCAAACAGATTACTTTGAAAACATCTAGGCAACAATTTCAAAAATCCCTAAAATGAAAGTATATTCTTTCAAGAGATTTGAAAACATTGTGACAAATGAAAAGCAATTTCTCCTTTGCAAAACGTGTCTGCATGATGAACAAGATAAAATTTCAATGACATCTTTAAACAAATTGTGTTTTTATAAGTTGTTACTACATGTTGATTATAAATTGTGTGTTTGAACCCCAGTTTGGCTAATGTTCTTTCCCATATTGACAAAAGTCACTGCGACGAGCGTCATTCGTTTTCCACCAATAAGTCAATGTGGAAAAGCTGTCAGTTGGTTTGAAACTACTGGTGTGCACTGTTATTTCACCTCAAAGTATGAACAACAAGACATGGAAATTCCATGAAACCAGGTTTTCTATAATGGAAGGTGTTTAATTAAGAATTAACAGATCTGTCAAATCTTTCTGTTAATAGTTAATCAAAGCTAGTAATTCAAGTAACAGGGAATATTTCTATTGATGAATAATCATAATTACTTTGTCAATTAAATATATCACAATTTTATCTAACAAATATCAGTTCAATACAGTCAATCGTGTGTTGATGGCCTCATTTATTAAGAACATATAATATATAACAGATATTAAGCAACCTTTTGTTGTAAGCAGCCACATTTTAGGATCCCTAATGCCAGGTTGATAATCAGTGATCTGCCTTAACCCTTTACTTGATAGTAACACGTTTATGCCTTTGCAAACAGACTAGATCCAGAGCCCGAGGTTATGAAACTTACTCATATATCTATGCTATATTCTTTTAAATTGCCAAGTTATTTAATATGGAGCATATTTGCGCGAAGTTATTTGAAAATATCTATATGCATGGTAAAGTTATGGTCTGAACAAAAAAAGTTCAAGTAAAGTATATTTTCTGTCACTGTGACCTTGACCTGGAAGCTAAACACATAAATTGTGCATATGATACAGCGTCTTAATATGGTGTATATCTGTTCCAAGCTATTTGAAAATATCTCTATGGATGAAAAAGTTATTGTCCGGACAAGAAAAGTTCAACTGATGTCTATTTGTTGTCACTGTGACCTTGACCTTAAAGCTACAGACAAAAGTTTTGCATGTGACACATCATATTGATATAGTTCATATTTGTGCCAAGTTATTTGAAAATATCTCTATGCATGACACAGTTATGGTCCGGACAAGAAAAGTTCAATTAAAGTCTATTTCTTATCACTGTGACCTTGACCTTGAATCTACAGAATTTTTTTTTGCATTTGGCACATCGTCTTGATATGGTGCATGTTTGTGCAAAGTTATTTGAAAATATCTCTATGCATGACAAAGTTATGGTCCGGACAAGGAAAGTTGACGCCCGCCCGCCCGCAGACTTCGCCAAACTAATAACCAGATTTTTCCTTCGGAAAACCTGGTTAAAAATGAATAGCAACTAAAGTTTGACTCACTGTAGGGATGAGTTGCAATAGTGGAATTCTCTGTTTCTATTGGTTCACTCTGACCATATTCGTTCTCGGCACGTACTCTGAAGTGGTATTCATGACCTTCATCAAGGTTGAGGACCTCGTAGGAAGTTCCACGTACAAACTTGCTGCATGGTGACCAGTTGCCTGTCTTCACGTCCATCTTCTCGACGATATAGTTGGTAATCGGACTTCCTCCGTCATTCTGTGTGTAACATAGAGTGTCAATTAGTGCTTGCCCTGATGCAGACACAATACGCCATGTTTGAACAATTTGTTGCAAAAGGCGATTTATTCTTTTTCCACCAATTTTCCAACACTTTTTTTCAATAATTATACATTCATTTATAGATTTTCAATTGTTTTGCGTAGATCTGCTGGAAATTTGTTGACTGTTTGAAAGGGTTGACATCATTACTTTATATATACTATTTAAGATGTCATCTCCATTGAGGAAGAAAATATAACATCTACACAATTGGAAGATAAATTTTAATTTGATTTGAAAACGTTATTGGAAAAGGAGAGATTGGGCTCCGTTTCCAACAATGGTTTTGAAATTCCTAATGAAGGCCATTAATGAAGGATTAAACTAAACGAATCAAAAATTTCTTAGAGGTGAATTTGCTTGTTATTCATATCTGTTGCATTGATATAATAAGCTTATAATGCCACCGTAAATAATGATATTAATGCAGAATTTTAAAGAAAACTAGAATGGAGTGCTCCGCGGAGCATGTGTGTTACTGCACCTGCTCATTGAAAGTGTGACGGACAGACAGACAGATGTCGGACAAAAAAATAAGTAATCCCTAAGTGCCTACCATGCTACGCAGGGTGACACAAAAATTGCAAAAAATTGATAAGCCGATTAAATTCAATATGATAATAAATTCAGCAAGTTTTAATGAATAAAATAAACCTATAAACTGTGGATGACAAAGTAGCCTACCTTTGGTGCACCCCATTTCAACATGCATCCATCTGGAGTGACCTCACTGACAGCAATGGGACCCTCAGGCTTGTCTGGGGAATCTGGTAACATAGAAATAGATTAATCAATGAGATATGGGTCCCAGGGAAATCTTTCTTGTGCCATTTATTCTAAGTGTGGATGAAAATCAGGTCTCTAAATTCATGGAATCCAATAAAAAAAAAAAGGACCTATTTTTATCAGAACTTTCTTGAAACCTTCTTTGTTAAATTAGGAACTTTCTGTGAATAATTGTGGAACAGTGCAGATCTTCATCACAATGTGTGCATGCAATGACTGATCTGGTTCTACACTGCTTGATAATGATTTGGTTTTCATTATAACTTAGAGTTCACTAAAAAGCATAGAAATTCAATTCAGATACTCATTTTAAATATTTCTGTGCAAATAGATTCCCAATTACATGACAACAATAACTATTTAACCCTTTCCCAGCTGCGGACCCATTTTGACACAATAGCAGTAGACAACTTTTGAAAACATTGTGGCCAAAGGTGAAATTGCTCATAATAAGCAATTTCTCCTTTGGCCTCAATCTTTTCAACTTTATTTAACAATTAAGCTATATTTTATGGAGATTTTTTCAGATGTTTGTCACCATGTTTCCAAAGTTGTCTGCTGTTGATTGTTTGTATGTTGGAAAGCGTTAAAATAAAGATTGAATGAAGATGAGCTTTAAGACCTGTAATACAAAGAAAACTACATAGAACATTACCCTCCTATAGATTTAAATTTCATTTAATGTTTAGACTTGATATGCTTAATTCATAAAATATTAAAAGAAAAGAATGAAACTAAGAATAGAAAAAAGAATTTGCAATGAGGAAAGAAATCAATTCTTTGTTCATCCTCTTAACCCTTTCCCTCATACGACAATTCTGCAGCAGACGACTTAAAACGTATTTTGTCAAAAGATGGAAAATCTCTAAAATTGAATGGATAACCTATGACTAAAAGTGGAAAACATTGTGGCAAAAGGAGAAATTGCACGTTTTGTGCAATTTCTTCTTTTGTCACTATGTTTTCAAAAAGCCGTCTGCTGCAGAGGCGTCAGAAAGCGTCTATATGAGGGAAAGGGTTAACTAAAATTTCATTCAGTAAAGTTCAGTCAGTTCCAACATGGACAGTGGAAATACTACTCACCAACAACAACAACATTAAGGACCAGGGTATCAAACCCTTCGTCATTCTTCATCAACAGGGAGTATTTGCCCGCGTCAGATTTCTCGGCCTTCTTGTTGTTCACAACAATCTTGTCGGTAGTGTTTTCAAAGGCAACACGACCGGGCTCTTCGTGAACATTGGTGCCATTCTAAAATGATAACATAATTATATACAATATAACAAACATATTCATTGGATTCAGACAATTTTGTCTATAGCAAGCAACATAACTTATGTTTACATGTACAATCAACAATCGCAATCTTTTTACTCCCATTCCTTAGAAAAATTTAAATATTTCAAAGTAAATGACAATTTTTAAACATAATTACAATTGGTAATTAAGATAAATTAATCACTCAGCAGATTTGTTTCATGTATGAAAGGATTATTCCAACGGTAAATCATTAGAAAGTAAAATCTATCTCCTAAGTATAAGTATAAGTTGTTTAATTGCTTGTTTTGTATGGTTGTTTTAAGCTGCTTTCATCACTAATTCACACCATCTCCTGGGTAAGTTACCATTTATTACTGGTAAAATTTATCCTGATGCCAACCTCACTATCCTGAACACCCAAGGAGAGAAGGCATTATAGTCTTTTGGAATGACCCAGCAGTGACTCCAACTTGCAACCCATGCACCCCCCTCCAGATGGCAGATGATCTCCTACTGCACCACCCAGTTGGTCAAGTGTAACTTGTAAACAATCCATATTTTAACCCTTTCCCACATGCAAAAAAATTGCAGCAGATAACTTTGATAACATTTTTCCTAAATATGAAAAATCCCTATAAATGAAAGTATCATTTTATTAAACAGAGTTGAAAACATTGTGGCAAAATGAGAAATTGCTTGTTTTGAGCAATTTCTCCTTTTGTCACATTGTTTTCAACAGTCCTCTGCTGCAATGCCATAAAACATCTGAATGTGGGAAAACATTCACTTACGTTAGTCCAGGAAACAGTGGGTATTGGTCTACCATTGTATGGAATGCTTATCTTGAATGGTTCCCCTCTCTTAGCAACGATATCTCTTGGCATATATTCAGGACTGACCTTGGGAGCAACTGAAACATAACACACATTATTGATAACATTTTAATTTACAAATTAGAAATAAAAAAAATTAAAAACTTTCCCACATACAACAAATATGACTTTGAAAATATCTACGCAAAAATGTGAAAAATATCTAAAAATGAAAGTATGATATTTGCATAGAATTGAAAACATAAGGGCAAAAAAAGAAATTACTCATTATAAGCAATATCCCATTTGGCCATTTTTTTTCATATGTTGTCTGCAGCAGATGAGTCAAAATATGTCTGCAAATGGGAAAGGGATAAATCAAGAGGCCATGAATTTTCAACCTGTTATGGTATACAAAATTAAAATAGAAAGAATTTTTTCTAAAAGTTTAATATTACCGGCATAAATAGTCTTCATAAATCTATTGGTCTAAATCTTGTACTGCTATGTAACCTGTTTCATGTCAAATACTCTATTTTAATTTAGAGCATAAAATAATCAGCCATAATAACAACAAACATATAAATGAAAACTTTATTAACTCAAAAATTCAACCCTTTCAATCTGTAGCAGACAACTTTGGAGACATTTTTTCAAAAATACAAAAACTTTCCATAAATGAAAGAATATTAATTGAATAATAAAGTTGAAAACATTGTGTGGCAAATGGAGAAATTGCTCATCATGAGCAATTTCTCCGTTTGCCAAAATGTTTTCAAAAGTCGTCTGCTGCAGAGGCGTCAGAAAGCGTCTGTATGAGGGAAAGGGTTAATTACCTGGTGGAGGTTGTGCTTTTATAAGATCTGTACAATCGCTGTAATCTCCAACACCAGCGTTATTGACAGCGGCGACTCGGAACTCGTATTCCTTGCCTTCCTGAAGTCCTTTAGCTGTAAATTCATGGTCAATGATGTCGGCAAAACTACACCTGTAAGATGTACAATAGAGAAATTGTTTTCTATGAATTTGCTGATTGCTTTTGAACATATTGATGAACAACAGTTTTTGAAGGAATACATGCGCTACCATACCAGCCAGTAACCACATATTCCTGTCACACCCAATACAACAAAATCTGCAGGCAACCACTTTTCAAACTTTTCTGATTGGTCATTTTCGATCAAAAATGATTAACTTTAACCCTTTCCCTCATACGATAATTCTGCAGCAGACGACATCGAAAATATTTTGTCAAAAATTGGAAAATCTCTATAAATGAATAGATAACCTATGACTAAAAGTGGAAAACATTGTGACAAAAGCAATTTCTTATTTTGTCACTATGTTTTCAAAAAGCCGTCTGCTGCAGAGGCGTCAGAAAGCGTCTATATGAGGGAAAGGGTTAAGCACTAAAACTTATTCATGGTCAAAGAGAACAATGTTGAACAAAAAAATATATCAGAAGCAGGGTGAGATTATACATACTTAGTCCACTTGTCATCTCCCTTTTCCTTCTTCTCGAGGAGATATCCACTGATCGGGTTACCGCCATCATTTTTGGGTGCGGTCCAGGCAAGGCTAATACTGTCCTCTGTGGTTCCCTTAGATCTAGGGCTACCAGGTGCTCCAGGCTTACCTGTAAACGGGTTATACTCATCATTATGCGACATAACAGTTTTAGCATTTGTTGATAACAGTATTACTAATAATAACATAATCATTATAATCAACATAATTACAAGCGCAGTCCGAAACACATAAGCTAATGCCCTTGCTTACTTTCTTGTCCGACAATAACAAATCAAAATCAGCTTTAAAAAAAATCAACACAAGTCACAGAATCACAGCCTAAGTGAATTTTTGTATAATTCAGAATGTTAATCCCAATGTTAATTTTTTAAATGGACTTTACAGGCTTTGCATTTTGAAGAGTCTATAAAGCTAATTCTAGGAATTTACCAAAACAAATGAAAAGTTAAGCAGCCAACAGTATTAGAACCTGTTCGGATGGCACTGGTAGCACAGAATTCTAAGGTTTTCCAGCTGTTAATTAACCCTTTCCCTCATATAGATGCTTTCTGACGCATCTGCAGCAGACAGCTTTTTGAAAACATAGTGACAAAAGAAGAAATTGTACAAAACGTGCAATTTCTCCTTTTGCCACAATGTTTTCCACTTTTTGTCATAGGTTATCCATTCAATTACAGAGATTTTCTATGTTTTGACAAAATACGTTCAAAGCCGTCTGCTGCAGAATTGTCGTATGAGGGAAAGGGTTAAATGATAGAGCTTAGTTATTGAATTTATGCTGTCTGCCCGAAACTTTTTTGAACACCCAGGCTCACTCGGGTAAAAAGTGCATATCAAAGTGAATATAAGAATTCTATACATACTGTAAGGTAGTTTAGCCAAGATAGGCTCTGTGGTCATCACAGGTTCACTAACACCGTGAGAGTTTTCAGCCATGACACGGAACTCGTACTCCTCTCCTGGTTCCAGGTTTCGAACATCGCAGCTTGGGGAAGACAAGAAACTGCTGACCTGTAAATAGTAACAAGATTTTAAGCCTTTTCCTAAATAGGACAAATCTGCAGAAAACAACTTCAAAAAATCTATGCACAGAATGGAAAATCTCCAATACAGAAATAAGAATTATTTTTCAAAAGTTTAACCCTTTCCCACATATAGACGCTTTCTGACGCCTCTACAGCAGACAGCTTTTGAAAACATGAGCAATTTCTCCATTTTGTCACAATGTTTTCAACTCTACTTAATTATCAATCCCTCATTTATTGAGAATTTTCACGTATTTCCAAAAATGTTTTTCAAAGTCGTCTGCTGCAGATTGATTGTATCATGTGGGAAAGGGTTAAAGCTTTGTTGCAAAATGTGAAATTACGACACCTATCTAACAGTCATTCTTCTGAACGCCTGACACAAAATCTTATGTTATTTCATAGTACATAATCATAAAACTGTTAAGATGACTCTAAATGTAATTCAGTAAAGTAGAATTACGTTTCTAAATCAAGAAAATCTACAGTAAAGTAGAGATAAGTATTTAAATCAAGTAAATCTACAGTAAAGAAGAGTAAAGTTTCTAAATCAAGTAGATCTACAGTAAAGTAGAATTAAATTTCTAAATCAAGCAAATCTAGAGTTAAGTAGTGTTAAGTTTCTAAATCAAGTAAATCTACAGTAAAGTAAAATTAAGTTTCTAAATCAGGTAAATCTACAGTTAAGTTTCTAAATAAAGTAAATCTACAGAAAAGTAGAATGCAAAAGTTTCACCTTCTGCCATTTTCCTGTGCCCTTCTTCTTCTTCTCCACGATGTAGTTGTTGACCCGCTCACCACCGTTGTCTTTGGGTGGGTTCCAGCTGAGGACGAGGGTCTCACCTCGGATGTCTGAGGCTTCCAAAGGTCCTTCTGGGGCACCGGGCTTATCTGTAAACATAAATGATGAATAGTGTCTTTAACCCTGTCCCATATACAACAAATTCCAAGCAGATAACTTTGAAAACATGAAAGCAGAAATATGAAAATACTTCACAACTGAAATGTAATAATTGTATATTATTGTTGCTCATTATGAACATTCATCTTTTGCCCAAATATTTCCAGAACTGTGTCTGCTGCTGAAGCACCAGAATACGTCTGCAAACGGAAAGAGGTTCATCATGTTGATACAACTTAATAAACTTATACATAATATATACAGAGGAAAGGTGAAATCTTGAACATGTGATAATTCAAACCAATTCCTGGAACGGAACACTCTATTGAAAACAGCGTTAGTTGCTTCCCAATTGATGTAAAATATTTTGGGAATATATAATGTTTGTTGTTCAACTTTTCCCAAATACAACAAATCTGCAACAGACGACTTTCAAATCATACCCCAAAGATATGGAAAATCTCTTTAAATGAAAATTATTGAAAAACAGAATTGCAAACACTCTGGCAAAGGGAGAAATTGCTCAACATGAGCAATTTCTTCTTTTGCCACAATGTTTTCAAAAGTCTTCTGCCTCAGAAAGTGTCTACATGTGGGAAAGGGTATACACTATACAAAATATAAATTTCTGTATTTACCTAGTACGGTTACATTAAGTGTTGCTTCCCCTACACCGGATGCGTTCTTCAGCTGCACCTTGTATGGACCTGTGTCTTTACGTTCTGCTTTAGTTGTGACAAACAGAATCTCGTCCTTCTCCAACTGGAACAAGGGTTAACAAAAACAGTTTTATTAAAAGTTTTTCTTGATTGATTGGTGGAATCTGCCATGGTCAATTGATTATATTAGCGTTTCGAATTTGGAACCGGGCATTCCCAGTTTTATCACCAGACGCAGAACAGCCGTCATGGTGGAGTGTCCTTGACAAGGCACATTCCCTAGCTTAGTATGATTTGTTTACCCAGGGAACATGATTAAGTGAACTGCCGCCGCGATATAACTGAAATTATGTTGCAAACAGCGTAAAACCGAAATAGAAAATTGATTGATTTGGTTTTACGCCCCATTTATCCATTTATAAGTCATATCATGACGGTTAGTTCACCTACCCAATGTGTTTCCTGGCTTTCACACCAGTAATCCACACTACAGTGTTTCTAAGCAACTGGCTGTCTTTCCACATAGACTGTTTGTAAGCCCATTGGTTGAGGATGAAAGACAGTTGATGCATTGACTTTTGTCAAACGTCCAAAGGAATCTTGGCAGAGCTTGAGTTCAAACTTACACAACACCTAGATTGACAACCCGTTTTGATAACTTACTGAGCTACCTGGATTAGGCTCTCAATTTTTTCTTGACCTTGATATCTAATATGGAAGTGACCATTTCCCCACATACAACAAAAATATGCAGCAGACGACTTTGAAAACAGTAATATTAAAATATGGAATATCTCTAAATGCAAGTATAAACGAGTGAACAAAGAGTTAAAAACAAAGTGGCAAAAGTTGAAATTGCTCATCTTTCACTTTTGTCAAGGTTGTTTTCGAAAGTCGACTGCTGCAGAGGCGTCAGAAAGTGTCTATATGTGGGAAAGGGTTAATAAATCTTGCTCAAAATAGTGGCAGAAAGGCCATGCTCATGTTCAGACCTATTCTGACCATATAAACATGTTCATTCATCCAGATTTATGGACCTTGACCTTACACAAACTTAAATCAGGTTAATACATGTTTTGTCAGTAATTATTCATAGTAAGTAAATGATCATCTAAAGAACACAACAAGAGGGCCGTGATGGCCCTGGATCTCTCACCTGATTTTTTTTTTTTTGACTTTAGCCATATAAGCCACGCCCTCTGGCGGTAATACGTTTTCAACCAATCAACATGTCTTGAAATCTGATAGAGGTCACCCTAGGAATATTTCTACAAAATTATTTGAAAATCGGCCAAACACTTTCGGAGAAGAGGATTTTTTAATTTATCACGAAAGCCATATAAGGCAAAATAGCCCCGCTCTATGGCGGCCATGTTTTTCGACCAATCAACACCAATCAACATGGCTTTAAGGAATCTGATAGTGGGTCACCTTAGGAATATTTGTACGAAAATATTTGAAATTCAGGAGAAGATTTTTTAAGTTTTCACTATAGCCAGATAAGGCAAAATTGCCCCCGCGCCCTGGCATCCATGTTTTTCGACTAATCAACATAGCTTGAAAAAATCTGATAGAGGGTCATCCAAGGAACATTTCTTCAAAATTATTTGAAAATCTGCCTACCAGTTTGGGAGAAGAAGAATGTTTAATTTTTTTTTCGTTTCGTTGCCATTGAAACCAGAACTCTGCATGGATCCCCAAAATTTGAACGCATTCCGGTGAGGTCATTATGAGAAGTTTTATCCCAATTGACCCACTGGTTACTGAGGAGAAGAAGTTGACGGACGACGGATGCCAGACAAAAGGCGATCACAATAACTCACCTTGAGCACTTCCTGCTCAGGTGAGCTAAAAACAGAAGACTATAGACTACAGCAGGGGATTTAAAAAAAGAAATTGTGGGAAAAGGAGAAACTATACCTTACACGCAATTATTTCTCCTTTTATCACAACATTTTCAACATTTTAAAAACCATATTTAAACCAGTCTAGACTTTCCTTCATTTCTAAACAATACATTTTCATTTCAGAAGTCTGAAAATGCATTTCAAGCAACAGATTAAAGAAAATTCACACAAACATAGTGAAAAAGCAACATTGAATTAATGGATCACAAAACAGTAAGATTTTCATGTAAATGGAAATAATATTATTTGTTTTGGGAAAATATTTGTTACTTTTTAATCTAGGGACATTTAATGTATTCTTCTTCTGTGAGGTACCCTGCAGCAGAGGACTTTTTGAAAACATTGTCAAAAGGAAAAATCGCTCATAATAAGCATATCGAGGGATTGGCGTGAAACGGTTATAACTAAAATTGGTAATTTTTTACCAAGGTGAATTACCTCGCCATAAAGTCTTTATAAGCGTTAAATTATTTTTCTTGGTAAACAATGGAAATTTAGGTGCCATTGCTCGTTCTGAGCAATGGCACCTAAATTTGCATTGTTTACAAAAGGGTCAAAATTGCCCCTAAACCAGGGTTTTCAAAATAGGTTTTAAGTTACAACTGTTTCACGCCAAGCCCTCGATATTCTCCTTTTGCCACAACACAATCATTCCATTATTTTGCCGAAATATTTTCAAAGTCATCTGCTGCAGACTTGTTGTATGTGGGAAAGGGTTTAAGGATATTTTGTGTATTTCTCTTATGTGAGGTGCTTATTTCTAGGATCGATTATCAACTTAGCTTATGCAAGCTGAAACTGTTACCACTTGCAGCAGATGACTTGAAAGCATTGTGACAAAATGACAAATTGCTAACAATAAAATAAATTGATAAAGTTCAACCAGCTATGATCAAGCAGAGTGCTTGGTTATCCAAACTTCCTTTTGATATTCGAACTAAAAACATTAGAACAGATGATTTGCATTGTAACCTTGGACTCCATGTCCTCTACTAGTTGGTCTGATGTGATCATGCACAAGGCTTTATGACATGACTTTTCACCTTGACCATAAACTGACAATTGTGCAATGCTAGGAGTTATTATTTGGATACTTTAATTAACAATTTACCACTTGTAGATGCATTCTGATGCATCTGCAGCAGACACTTATCATAATCAGCAATTTCTCCTTTAGCCACAATGTTTTCAACTTGTTTTTTAATAATAATATCCTTATTTATTGAGATTTTTCTTGTTTTTGCCAAACATTTTCAAAGTTGTCTGCTGCAGATTTGTTGTATGTGGGAAAGGGTTCAAATTGAGTTGATAATGCATTCTACACTTGGACCTCTATGTCCTCCAATTGTTTTGCATATATTATATCAATTGATAAGGAATTAGAATGATGATGCAGGTGCAGGATTTAGATTTGGGAAGGGTATACACACATGTAATCTTTGAGTGAAATGGTCAATCATACAAATTTGATGGCAAATGAAGTAGAAAAGGATACTTTGTTATGTGTGAGAATCAAACAGTTAAGGCTGGGCAACAATATATACCTTTACGTCATTGATAACAGTGCCTTGAAGCTGAAACTGCCAGCAACAAAAAAACAACAAGTTTACACAGGCATAAATACAGCAACAACATATAAACTTAACACAGTCACATATATTACAACAATATAACAATGATGGCCCTATATCGCTCACCTTAATTATACAATGTACTGCAATGCAAAACACATCAAGACAATTATTCTGAATGCAACCTCCACAGTGTTAACAAGATTTTCCTTCATTTGGACTAATGATCTATATTATTTTACCTGAGATGACCCATATTCCAACACTAGATATCATCAAGACAATATTCTGACAAAGTTTCAACTTACTCAAAGTAAAAAATGCCTTGTTTCTGACCCAATATAATCCATATTCGAACTTGACCTAGATATTATTCAGCTCAACATTCTGATCAAATTTCAAGCTACTGAAGCAAGAAATGCAGCTTTTACAGTGTTAACAAGATTTTCCTTCAATTTGGCCTAGTGACCTAGTTTCTGACCCAATATGACCCATATTCGAACTTGATCTAGACATTCTTACGACAAACATTCTGACAAAATTTCAAATTTCTGAAGCAAAAATTGCGGCCTCTCGAGTCTTAACAAGATTTTCCTTCAATTTGACCTAGTGACCTTCTTTTTGACCCAACATGACCCATGTTAGAACTTGACTTATATATAATCAAGACAAACATTCTGATAAAGTTTCATCATGCTCAAGTTGAAAATGTGGCTTTCAGAGTGTTAACAAGTTTTCCCTTCAATTTGACCTAGTGACCTAGTTTTTGACCTCACATGGCCCAGTTTCGAACTTGTCCAAGATTTGATGGAGATGAATGTTCTGATAAACTTTCATGAAGATTGGATGCAAAATATAGCCTGTAGAGTGTTAACAAGCTCAAATGTTGATGACGCACAACGCCAGACAAAATGTGATCACAATAGCTCACCTTGCACTTTGTGCATAGGTGAGCTAAACAACTTAACAGTCAGCTATATCACAAAAACTAATCTCATTAAAAACTGTCAAAATTATTTCAACATTTTTAATGTTGGATCTGACAGCACCACATAAAAAGGTCATCTCAATTTGACACTATAGAGTTAAATTCTCATGAGCCTGTGCTTGATGTTTTTGTCCATTGAAATTTACAAGATAAACCCATGGCTCTGCCCTATATAATCAGAACACTTGACAATCACTGCTTCTTTATCTCCTTTATTAATATGGGTTATCTTAACTGCTTTATACCTAACAATTAGTAAGAGATAATTTGATTGGTTGATGCAAGGGTCAATCTGAGCTGACCTGTATGGGGCAGTCAGTCTTCATTTATATAAAAGCGAGCGCGGTCTGGTGAGTGAGCGAAGTTTAGGTCTAGTTTTAATGAGATTACAAATAACACAATCACATATAAAGTGAACACATAGAACCTTTACAACACAGCTATATATTCTAATATTTTTTGATCATGTGATACAATATGAAAGCAGAGAGTTCTGAAAATTTACATGCACACAATACATCTACAATAAATTAAATTTAAGATAATTTACACTGAACAATTTAGTTTAATATAATATAATAAAAAGCTATCATATTTATATGGAAAATAATAAGACAAAATAATCATGTAAAAATCGAAATCAAAACTAAGCAGAAAGATAATACACAAGTTAAACTCTTTCCCTG
This sequence comes from Serripes groenlandicus, assembly GCA_031761405.1. Classification (NCBI taxonomy): domain Eukaryota; kingdom Metazoa; phylum Mollusca; class Bivalvia; order Cardiida; family Cardiidae; genus Serripes; species Serripes groenlandicus. The sequence continues at coordinate 32,438,907 of JASEVX010000014.1, forward strand.
ATAATGACAAATTTTACAAGCATGGTGACAATGAGAAATTGATTTTATATCAGGTTAGATTAACCCTTTCCAATTTAACGCTTCTCCACATATTACAAATCTGCAGCAGATGACGTTAAAAAGATGTAGGCAAAAATAATTAACATCTCAGAAAATGAAAGTATAACAACTAATTAAAGTTGAAAACCTCTTTTGCCACAAAGTTTTCAAAAGGCATCTGCTGCAATTGCATCACAAGGCATCTATAAGAAGTAAAGGGTTAAAGATGAATTTTGATGCAGTTGCAGCAGATGACTTTTGAAAACGGTCTTTTAAATCATTCTACTTTTCTTTTCTGGATGTTTTTGAAGAAGTCCGCTGCATATTTGTTGTATGTGGGAAAGGTTTGATTAGCTTTCAAATATCAACTGATGCAGTCATAATTAGGCACAGAACATTGCTATGGCCAATAAAAAGTATCGACAAAGCTTATAATATGATAATTGATAAATAGATACTTAGGTATAAACTTATAAAACTGTTGTAACAGGGAAAAAGGATTGCTCAGTGTATTTTGAAGCCTATCATGCATAATATGTATACAGCCCTGACATTCTATGCAATTCTAAAAAACTTACAGTGGACTTGTGATAACTCGAAAGTCGAAATGGACCCAAAAATTCATTTTCACATGTAAAGCTGAATAATTCAAAAGCAAGCAAGCCAGTGATTGAATCATATCAAGAAAACAGTGCAGCAGCAATGTTGGAGCTATTGTAAATCCACTGTATTCGATTAACCCTTTCCCTCATGTAGACGCTTTCTGACGCCTCTGCAGCAGACAGCTTTTTGAAAACATGGCGACAAAAGAAGAAATTGCTCAAAACGAGCAATTTCTCCTTTTGTCACCATGTTTTCAACTCTATTCAATTATTGTACTTTCATTTAACTGAAGTTTCCAAAAAAGAATTGGATATGCTTTCAAGGGTCGTCTGCTTCAGATTTCTTGTATGTGGGAAAGGGTTAAGTTTTTTACATAATGGCAGCACCACAGAAAAACTATCTTTGGGACAGTCTGACCCGCATCATCTCTGTTTGCCATAAAGAACTTTCCGAACATGCAGACACAATTTGACACATCTGCAGCAGACAACTTTTGAAAAACAATGTAGCAAAAGGTGGAATTGCTTATTATGAGATTTTTCCTTTTTTTCATAATGTTATAATCTCTATTTAATTTTACTCATATTAAGAGATTTTCAATAGTTTTGCATAGATTATTTAAAAATTGTCTGCCGCAAATTTATTGCCTGTGAGAAACGGTTGATAATAAAGATTACTAAGGTCAGTTTGCATCTAAGGTGCAGCTCATATGACCCTTTCCCTCATACAGACTCTTTCCGATGCCATTTGTCACAAAGTATGCAACTCTATTTTACAATAAATCTTTCATTTATTAATAAAGAATTACCATATTTTTGTGTATGATATATTCAAAGTCGTCTGCTGCAGGTCTGTTGTATGTGAGAAAGGGTTGATAATAAAGTCTAAGATGGTCAAGTTTTTCTATGGAGCAGTTCAAATGATAAAAAAAAAAATCTTGTCTTTCAATTAGATAGTTGAGTAGAAGTGCTAAAAACACGGTACATACGTTGCATGTGGATCTTGGAGTGTCGATTTCTTCTTCTCCGTTGAACCATTTAACGGTTGGTTTGGGTACACCAGAGTATGGTATCCTGATGCGGATGTCCTGTCCGGCGCGTACTGTGATGTCTTTAACTCCAGACATGTCCAATGTTGGCTTGCCTTAAAAATATTAATATGTAGGGTTTTGTGACTCGTGTATAATAAAAAAATATATGACTCATGTATAAACAAAAAATATAAAGTTTTTTTCGCATTTTATATACATGTTTCTAGACATAAAATTATTTCTGTAAAGAGGAAATTTAACTTCTTTACACTTTCCCGATTATTTTGAAGCGTCTGCAGATAGCTTTAGAAAACATTGTGGCAAATTTAGAAATTGCTCATTATAAAAATTCTTTCATTTATAGAGATAGTATTGCCTCTATGTTTTAACTCTTCCCTCATATAGACGCTTTCTGACGCTTCTGCAGCAGACGGCTTTTTGAAAACATAGTGACAAAAGAAGAAATTGCTCAAAATGAGCAATTTATCCTTTTGCCACAATGTTTTCCACTTTTAGTCATAGGATATCCATTCATTTATAGAGAAAGCGATTTTCTATTTTTTGACAAAACATGTTCAAAGTCGTCTGCTGCAGAATTGTCGTATGAGGGAAAGGGTTAATAGGCTCCTGCTGCAAATTTGTTGATTGTGAGAAAGGGTTCAGCTGCTTTTATGGCTAGGCAGATGTAGACCACTGCACTTGATTTGTACTTAAATTCTATTTATATCTTGAATTGTTCTGAAGAAGAAGAATAACAAGTTTGTTAAATGGGCAGTAGCTATTGGCTGCCAATATGTGTCATTCGGCCAAGGCAGGAAATCTTCGTGAATCATTAAAAGAATAATAAAAGAAAAAAGACTTACATGGCTGATCCTCGGCTTTCTTTAAATCTGTTGGGTTAGTTGGTTCCCCAGGTCCCAGAGAGTTCACAGCCTTTACTCTGAACTGATAGTCATCCCCTTCTTTCAGGTTGGGTACCTTGGCTTGAGTCTGGTGCGCTGGTACCTCCATGCACTCGACCCATTCCTCTCCCGGCTTCTTTTTCTCAATAACGTAGCCTTCAAGTTTGCTTCCACCATCATTCTTGGGTTTGGTCCAGGATAATGTGGCCGAGTCTTTAGTCATTTCATCCAGGTTCAGTTTCTCTGGAGCTCCGGCAGCAACTTATGAAAGCAAGAGAAAATGTTATTGTGTTATAAAAGGTCATAAATAAAATACTTACATATAACTTTACTTAACCCTTTCCCTCATACAGCAATTATGCAGCAGACGACTTGAACGTATTTTGTCAAAAAATAGAAAATCTCCATAATTAAATGGATAAAAGTGGAAAACATTGTTGCAAAAGGAGAAATTGCATGTTTTTGTGTAATTTCTTCTTTTGTCACTATGTTTTCAAAAAGCCGTCTGCTGCAGAGGCGTCAGAAAGCGTCTATATGAGGGAAAGGGTTAAAATGGTAAGTAATTTTAACATTATGTACTAACATTAGGTAAATTTAACTCTTTGTCGCTTGCAAATGCATTTTCATGCAACTGTAGCAGACGATTTTTGAAAGCATTATGGAAAATGAGAATTTGCTCATAATAAGCAATATTGCCTTCATTTTATAAGGGATATATTTCATATTTTATCAAGTTATTTCTAAGTCATTTGTTGCAGATTTGAAGTAGTATGGGGGGGGGGGGGGGGGGGGGGGGGGGGGGGGGGGGGGGGGGGGTAAATTGATCATTCACATGAGGATCTTTTTCTGCATTGAAACCACTTGAGGACAAATTCAAAGTATGATTAATAAAGATTTAAAATAATTTTGAGAAATTATTCATCACAACAACATGCTGCCATTGGCGGGCAACATCAAAACTATACAGTGAAAACATATTAGATCTTGAGGGACACAGTCCAGCTAGGGATAAATATAATATATCACTCACAGACTGGGTCCCTAACAGTGTGAGGCTGTGTTGGTTTGCTTGGTGCTCCCGCTCCTCCGTCATTTACGGCCTTCACACGGAACTCAATGATCTGACCTTCACGCAAGTTCATCACGGTCAGGTTACAGTCCTTGGCCGGGAAGTTATTGACAGGGGTCCAGTCACCTCGCTTATCTTTCTTCTCAACAATGTATCCTGTAAAAATGAAGCATAATCCGGTATGAATGTAAATCGCTAGATATAGAGTGATATACTTGTTCTAAATACCTTATTAGACACTTAAAATCTATGTTGTGGGTTCTGAGAAACAGAGAATTTTGAATTTTTGAATTCCTATAAATATGTAACTTGAGTTTATTGCAGAGTCATTATGGGAACAATGTACATCTCCTGATAAAAAGTTTGAAAATCTACCTGTAATTTTTTAGAAATTGTCTGCACAAGGATACAGGCCCACAGACAAATGGAGAAACAGTAATTGTTCAAAGAAACACACATGTCGTCTGCCTGTTTGTCAGTTAGTGAAAGACAGATGTTGAAGAAGTGATCCCTATGTATCTCTTTGCAAAGGCAAGCAAGACTATAAAGGAGGTCATATACAGTACCACCTTGTAATAAAAGTTCCGTCTAAATCGACCATTTCCCAAATACTCATTTTTCTGCATACATGTCTCTGCAATTAAAGACCATCTGTGAACAAAGACCGGATTGTTCACTTCCCATGGGTGGTCTTTAAACACATGTTTGACTGTACTGTTTATTCTATAGAATATATTTTAACAAACCTTTGATGGGGTTACCACCGTCAGCTGCTGGTTTCTTCCATTTGAGGTTGCAGGTACGTTTATCATAGGAAACAATCTCTAGGTTGGATGGTGCATCAGGTGTGTCTGTAAATTAAACGATTGATTGTTTGATTGTTTTGGTACTTTACGCCGCTGTCAACAATTTTTCAGTTATTTCACGTAATTTGCTGGGTAAGATACTGGTACTACTGGTCCATATATCCCGACACCGGCGAGTCCGTGATAACTCCACAGCCCTGAGCGCCAAGGAGGGCAGCCATTACTTCCATTTTTAAAGTCTTTAGTATATTAGTATGACCCGCGATCGAACCGCTCTACTCAATGATAAAACATTTTCTACAATGTTTTCAGAAGCTATATGCTGCGAAAACATCAATTGTCATCTGTATCAGGCCTACAGATAACCCATTCCCACATACATTAACTCAGTAACTGAGGACTTGGAAAGCAAATCTATATGCAAAACTTTAACAAATCTCTGAATAAATGTTTAAGTATTGAATAGAGCTAAATGGAGCAATTTGTCCTTTTGTCACAATGTTTTCAAAAGTCAAAATCTATCTGAATAAGCAGAGGACTTTGAAATTATCTGGAAAAAAGTAAGGAAAATATCTTTAACCCTTTCCCTCATATAGACGCTTTCTGACGCCTCTGCAGCAGACAGCTTTTTGCAAACATAGTGACAAAAGAAGAAATTGCACAAAACGTGCAATTTCTCCTTTTGCCACAATGTTTTCCACTTTTTGTCATAGGTTATCCATTCAATTAAGGAGATTTTCTTATTTTTGACAAAATACGTTCAAAGTCGTCTGCTGCAGAATTGTCGTATGAGGGAAAGGGTTAATATATAGAATAGAATTGAAAACATTATGGCAAAAGACAAAAAGGAATTTTTACATCTGCAGCAATGTTTCTAAAAGTAGTCTGCTGCAGAGGCATCAGAAAGTGCTGAAAAAACATACCATATGGATTCTTGGCCAGAACTGGTTTCTCTGTCTCCAATGGCTCGCTGATCCCGTATATGTTTTCAGCTTTCACGCGGAACTTGTATTTAACTCCGTCACGCAGGTTTGGTACCTTGTGAGACGTACCATTGACAATGCCGGGAACCTTCTCCCAGAAGGTGGATCCCTCTTCACATTTCTCAACAACGTAACCTGGAAGGGAGGGTTTAAAACTGTTTAATAACTTTACAGAAAAAAAATTAAGTTAAATAGATTTAACAAATAGTTTGTTAATGAAAAAGGTCAGATAATCAATCCTACATATAACACATTTGTTTTAACAAATTCAAAAAGGCAAACAGTCAAAAGGATTAAATAAGATTGAATGTTAATTATAGAAAAATAGAGATCAGCTGCAATTCAAGAAAACTAAGCTTAAAGCATGAGAGATCAGTGTAGATACAGATAAACATAAGTATCCAGGCTGTCTAATATGGATTCGTATTGTTTGCGAGTTAGTCCCAGATCCTTTAAAGATATTCTATTCAGATATGTATTTATATTTAGAGCAGACAAAATGCTCAGACTGATATTTATCTACACTTTTCTCAACCCATAATTATGTAGATGCATTCTGACGCATCTGCAGCAGCAGAATTAAAAAAACATTATGGCAAAAGGAAAAAAAATGCTCGTATTGAGCACTTTCTCATTTTGTCAAAATGTTTTCAACTTTATCTAATGAGTGTTCTTTCATTTCTAGACAGTTACAATTTTTTTTACTAAATTTTTTTCAAAGTCTTCTGCTGCAGATTTACTGTATGTGGGAAAAGGTAAACAACACCAAGGCTGGTATTGCTATAGTGTGGCACATATATTGAAGACTTGTATAGACAAAAAAACTATTGTCAGTCAACTGAAAGAATGAATGGTAGTTGGAATTCAAAATCCAATCATTTGAAAGAATTAACCCTTTCCCTCATATAGACGCTTTCTGACGCCTCTGTAGAAGACAGGTTTTTGAAAAACATAGTGACAAAAAAAGAAATTGCTCAAAACAAGCAATTTCTTCTTTTGTCACAATGTTTTCCGCTTTGAGTCCATTCAATTATAAATATTTTCTATTTTTTGACAAAATACTTTCAAATTCGTCAGCTGCAGAATTGTTGTATGAGGGCAAGGGTTAAATGGAATCAGGGAAAGGGTTCATCCGACATACCAGAGATTGGTGCATTGCCATCTTCCTTGGGTGGGTTCCATGAGAGTTTACAAGAATCAGCGAATATCTCATCAGCAACAAGAGGGCCTTCTGGTGCAGAAGGCTTGTCTGAAACAGTCAAATTATGGATTGTAATTTGTTAGGTTACACAATCATAATGTTTCTAAAGCTAACATTTTGCATAGCTTAAACCCTTTTCTTTACATCATTTTGTTTAACAATATTTCACTCTTGAGGGTCAAAATATAGCCAACTAGGAAAGATTACATGGATAAAAATAATAAAATATCATTATATGCATAAGTTTTTTGGTTTTATTTTTCAATGTTCAAGCATTCAGATTTCTTTTTTGAATTTTCATAATTTTTTATTCTTTGCAATATTTCATAAGATATGGCAAAAAAACTGATGAAATTATAGCGACCATATTTAATGATCGAAATAAAATACTGTTGAAAAGGAACAAATTTCCAAGTAATCAATCATACCTAGGACCTGTACAGGTATCTGTACTTCATCTGATCCGTGCTCGTTCTCCACCCTGACTGTGTAGATGCCTGTATCACCCCTCTCGGATCTTGGAATCTCCAAAGAAGCACCATCATCGCTACTTTTGGTTGTGGCCTATGGATGAGAAATAGAAAGATATTTTAACCCTTTCCCACCTGCAGACGACTTTTAAAAACATTGTGGCAAAAGGAGAAATTGCTTATAATGAATAATTTCGCTATTTGTCACAATATTTTCACTTTCATTTAAAAAGTATAAAAAATCTTAGAAGCCAGATAAATATGTAGAAAGTATCGTGATATATTTTAATAGATCAGCATTTATTATACCTATATAATGGAAAGACGAGAGAACAGTTCTTATTCTTTTTTAAATACGTTTTCTGCATGATTTCGTATGGCCATATTTTTCAATAAGTTTATTCTGAAAACCTAAGGATAATTGCAACTAGTGTAGATCCTATCATAATAAACCCGCCCATTTGGAATGCTCACCAATTAGCTACAGGAGCTTTCAAGAAACTACTTATAAAAACAGATCACTATTTTTATTCTTAAACGCCGTTTTCAACAATATTTTAGTCATTTCACGGCAACCAATTCACCTTCCCATATGTTTCCTGGCTTCCCACACCAGTACTTCATCCAGACAACAGTCTTTCCAAAAACTGGCTGCTTTTCCATATAGACTGTTAGCCCAATGGTGAAAGACAAATGACGCTTGTCAAACCTCAGAAAGAATGTTGGCCAAGGTCAGGTTCTTAACTCACATGGACATCATTTGAGCCGTCCCACGAAAAAAAACATATTATGGTCTCTGTATAATGTATCGACCAGGATCAGCCTGCGCAGTCCGCAAAGGCTTATCAGGGCCAGCAAATTCTGTCTCAAGGGGATAGAGGTATAGAGTAATGATTCCTGAAACTGAAAATCCACAGGAGGTGAAAAGTGTCTGTCCGGGTCTTCACTGCATGGCAAGGCTTTTCGGGGTCGATACTTTACGCAGCGTCCACAATGTTGGTTTTCTCACGGGATAGCTCATTTGTCAAAAATAAACAATGATTTGTTTTTCCTGGAGTGCAGCTCAAGTATACTTATTTTTCTTACCCTTGGAATTGGTTTACCATCCTTAAGCCATGTGACGGTTGGGGTTGGAGAACCGTTGATTCCAAGGTCCATCTTGAGGGGTTCTCCGGCGCGAACTTTGACCTCCTTGGCTCCGAACAAGCTGGCAAGATCCACTTTAGGGGCCTCTGTAACATGATTAAACAGTGTATCAACAGTAGAAGGACATACTTTGACCCCCTTTTCCAACATAAAATAAGTCTGCAGCAGATGTCTCCCAAAATATTCAAAAATATGGAAAATCATTATAAATGAAGGAATAATTATTGAATAGAGTTGAAAGCATTGTGACAAAAGGAGTAGTAACTGTTGTTCATCATGCACAATGTTTTAAACAGTCATTCCCTATGGATGCATCAAAACACTCTTGTAAGTGGGAAAAATAGCGGCAACAAAATGGACTTATTTCTTATTAAATTGTAACTTTTAAAAGAAAAACAAAATATTTTGAAGGGAAAAAAATGGATATGACTCAATTATGGCAACAGCTCTGCATCAAAATGCATCCTTCCACTTTTTGAGGAATATGATACTGATTAAATTTTAGCAATAAAAAGTAACCACTTTGATTTTTGAGAAAAAAGCCGCCACTCTTTTATCAGGCAGATTCTGTAACCAAATCATATTTATAGGCAGATTCCATTATCCAACTTATCACTGAGGTTGCAGCTTTTGTCTGCTCGAAGCTTCTCATGCGGAACAACAACCCTTGCAGTCAAAACGAAAGTCAGTAGAGAAACACATATCGTAAATACAAATGGAGGACTTACCCTTGGCTGGCTTAGCTGTGATGGCTTTGGAGGGCATTGAGGGTCCAGAGGGTCCGGCCTCATTGATGGCGGTCACTCTGTACTCGTAATCCTTGTTGGCGGTCACCTTGGTGTCATCAAACTCAGGGGTCTTCACTGGAGTTCTGGTCAACTATTAATAGATTGAAGAAGTGTCAATGTGTATTTTTTACCCTTTCCCTCATACGACAATTCTGCAGCACACGACTTTAATCATAATAGAAAATCTCTATAATTGAATGGATAAGTTATGACTTAAAGTGGAAAACATTGTGACAAAAGGTGAAATTGCTCGTTTTAAGCAATTTATTCTTTTGTCACTACGTTTTCAAAAAGCTGTCTGCTGCAGAGGCATCATAAAGCGTCTATATGAGGGAAAGGGTTAAACCCATGCAAAATGTTAACTTAGTTAAAATAGTTTCCCACTCGCAAGACTCATTTTGAGGCCTCTGTAGCAGACGATGTTTGAAACTAGAACTATCACTGAAATTGATAAATACCCCCTAAACAGCACCTTGACCTACACCATAACTTAATTAGTAAAAGGGCCATAATTCTGTAAAATATTATGCAATTGTAACCCCTTTAGGATATGCACATCTCCTCATCGTATAGAAGCTTCATGTAAAATGTTATTGAATTCCACCCAGTGGTTTGTAAGAAATAGGCCGGACAAAATATGGCTTCCGACCGACCGACAGACAGACAGACTGCCCGACACAGTGACTCCTATATACCCCCTCTTCTTCGAAGGGGGTATAATAATTGTGGCAAATTAAGAAACAGCTTATCATGCGCAATTTCTCAACTACCACAATGTTTTCAACTCTATTCATTAATCATGTTTTTATTTACAGAGGTTTTTCCATAGTTTAGCCAATTGGCTTTCAATGCTGTCGTATTTGTTGTATCTGGGAAAGTGTTAAAACATGAAATCAACAAAACATTTTAGAAAAAATAATACATGATTTTTTGCTCAGACAGTGAGTAAATAAATCGCGATATTACATAGAAACAAAGAAATATTCTCTACATATCTCCTTCATCCATCTGTTGCTCTTAGGTTCCTTCCTTTCCACATCTTATCTAGTGATTGGCCATCCATTATCACATATATTATTGCACATTTAAAAAGAAATATATCATATTCATTTCTTTTACCTTCATCCACCTGTTACCCTTGGGTTCCTTCCTTTCAACCTCATACCCAGTAATCGGGGATCCACCGTCATTCTCTGGTGGATTCCATTTGATCTTGATGTGGTCACGATCCTGCTCATCAACTTCAGGAGCTTGGGGTGGGTGTGGCTCGTCTGAAATAGTGCAACAGTAAGTTGTTTGACCTTGTTCTCAATGCAGATAATATATGACACCTTTGCAAAAGATAACTCTAAGAACCATTATCAGTTACTCCTTCTTTCATGTCACAATGTTTTCAACATTATTTGATTAGAATTTCATTCAAAGAAATTTTCCGCATTTTTTCAGAGATTTGTAGAATCTTGGATGGGCTTATGCATCAACATTGAGCCAGTTCTTGGAATTCCCACAATGTCTTTGTAAATGTTTACTGTATCAGACACACATTTAAATTAGTAACAGTTACATATGTATCACAAATATATAAAACAAAACAAACAAAATTAAAATAATTACCGAATGGATTTTTGGCAGTAATGGGATCCTCCAACTCCAGGGGTTCGCTGTCTCCGTTAGGACTTTCTGCGATAACACGAAGCTTGTACTTATGACCTTCGAGGAGTTTCGGTACGACCAATTCTGGTTTCCCTGTGTTCTTCACTGGTTCCCACGTTCCTTTCTCTATATCCATCTTCTCCACACGGTACCCACTGAATATATCATGAATGAGCCAGTACATGAGAAAAAGTTTTCATTTCTGAACAGTGTAGGTTCAGATCATTTTGTCCACATGCCCTGGTCTTATCAGAATCTACACAAGTTGACAGATATTTTTTTACAAAGTAAGTTAACCCTTTCCCTCATACAACAATTCTGCAGCAGACGACTTATTTTGTCAAAACATAAAAAATCTCCATAATTGAATGGATAACCTATGACAAAAAGTGGAAAACATTGTGGCAAAAGGAGAAATTTCTTCTTTTGTCACTATGTTTTTCAAAAAGCCGTCTGCTGCAGAGGCGTCAGAAAGCGTCTATATGAAGGAAAGGGTTAAATGTGAACAGAGTAATTCTTGATCTGGGTTTATACTGATCCTAAAAAGCCAACTCGTACAATTTCTCCCTCACTGGCTCAAATTAACTGCACTAATGGGATTAACCCTTTCCCACCTGTAGACGCATTGTGACGCATCTGCCGCAGACGACTTTTGAAAACATTGTGACAAAAGAAGAAATTGCTAAAAACAAGCAGTTTCTCCTTTTGCCATAATCTTTTCACCTTTTTTTTCAGTAATTATACCTTCATTTCTAGAGATTTTCTGTATATTGAGTAGATGTTTTCACAGTCGTCTGCTGCAGATTGAATATGTCTAGTTTAAACTATCAACACAACAGTAACCGTTGTATAATCAACAAATTATTATCACCAAAATGGTAACAGAACAAAACGGCACAAAAGCAATTGAAATTTCAAAGGCAAAGTGTCATTTAGAACTTACGTAATGCCAGAGCCGCCATCATCCGCTGGTGCTTTCCAGTTGAGTTTGGCGCTATTTTTGGTGATCTCTGATGCTTCCAATGGACCTCCTGGTCTGCCTGGTGGACCTGTTATAAACACACAATACATACTGCTAAATACTTTCCCCATATACGGCAAATCTGCAGCAGACCACTTTAAAATAATCAAGGCAAAATTGTAAATAATATCCATTTATCTAAATAGAGTTGTAAACATTGCGGTAAATGAAGAAATTGCTCGTTATGAGCACTTTCTCCTTTTGCAACAATGTTTCAAAAGTCTTCTGCTGCAGATGCGTCAGAATGTGTCAACAAGACGTCTCTGCAGCAGACAACTTTTGAAAACGATGTAACAAAAGTAGAAATTGCTCATGATTATAACTTCATTTCTAGAGATTTTCCATATCAACAAGTAGATATTTCAAAGTTGTCTGCTGCAGATTTGTTGTAAGTGGGAAAGAGACAATATAAGATGGTTGATTAAAGTAATGAAATTAAATTTGTTTGTATGATGTATTACACAACTTGCAACAACTTTTCAGATACATACTGGCATTTCCTGTGTAAGTTACCAGTACTACTTGTCCATTTGTCCTGACACCAGGGAGTAAGTCATCATGCTAAGCCCAAAATCCTGATCAGCAAAGCCATTTCTACCACTTTCTGACCAAGCAGAGGATCGAAACTACCGATACACCACAGAGTTGGTAATGAAATTATATGTTAAACATTTGAATTTATGTTCAACAATACAGTGAGAGAAAATATTTCACTATTTACCAAGGACAACAATTTCAATTTCAGCAGAATCTTTGCCGTGTTTGTTTTCCACAGTGATGATGTAATTTCCCGTTGATTTACGGACACAGTTTTTCATGCTCAAAGTAGACTTCTTTGGTACATCCTCTATGGTCACATTATCTCCAGCCACCACTGGCACATCTTTACCTTCCTGTTAAAAAACATTGAAGAGTTGCATAAGTCAAAGGTTATCCAAATCTAATGAAAATGGAGGCTAAAATAATCCTGTTGCCATATCTGAAATTTTGATTTGGTCACAGTTCTGCTCCTCATAGAATTTTGAAAACAATGAAGTGGAGTGCATATTGCCATGAGCATGTTTTTGACAAAAATGGGACATTTCACGGTGTGTAAACTTTGTGTCTAATATAAAGAGCTGATGTGAACTATTTCAGAAACAATTAAATGCACAAATTTTGACCTTGCGATTCAGGATCATATTAAGGGCAGTAGCTAGCATCTGAACTTTGCGCACGCTGGCGATGGCATATCATGTATCGCATGGCATAACATAATTACAAACATATGAACAAATGAATGATAGACGGAATAATTACATAAACATCATCTTCATCTACTTAATGTTTATAACATTTTAAGTGAAAGACAGAAAAAGTAATAAAGATGTTTGTTTGATCATGTACATCTCTTTCAATGGCATTTCCATTATATCAAGCATTGTCTGTATAATTATCCCTTTTCTACTTGTAGATGCATTTTAACGAATCTGTAGCAGACAACTTTTGAAAAACATTATGATAAGGGAGAATTTGCTGATTATGAGCAATTTCTCCTTTTGCCACAATGTTTTTAAAAAATTGTCTGCTGCAGATGCATCCGTTATATCACAGTGTTTCCTGATTAAATAACCGGTACTACCTGTATCATTTATCCTGATATTCATACACATCAGTCGAAATGCATTAAGTCTTTGGTATTGACCCCAAACCGGGGATCGAACCCTCGTCACCCCCACTCTTAACTGCAACACTGGGGAGACAGTCCAAGGCAATATATCAATGAGCATTCTTATCACGTTAATATCTCACAGAAGATAGGAGAAATATGTACTTACACAGAGTATGGATAGATCAACCATGATTTCTGATATTTATAATATTGTTAAAAAGTGAGTCCGTTCTACTTATTATTCTACAGAGATTAACACAGAAGCTAAGGTGAGGGTTAAACAAGGTTATGAATTTCCCATGTATAACAAATCTGCAGCAGTTGACTTTAAAAACATCTTGAGAAAAATATGGGAAAGCTCTACAAACTCTTTTATAGAATAGAATGAAAAACGTTGTGGCAAAATTCATCTGCTGAAGATGTGTATGCAGGTGGGAAGGGTTTAAATAATGGATATAAATATGAAACTTGTTAGACAATTGCTTATGTTATTAACTAAATCTATCACAGCTTTCATATTACTCCCATCAACGAATGAATCACACAACCAAATATAACAATAACTCTAATAAACTATTGAAACACACCGGTAGATATCACCCAAATCATGTGAAATAAATATAGGATCTGACATGAGTTGTCATGTCATATAAAGTTTTATTAAACAAATTACTTTTACGAATTTAATAAAACTTTTTATCTTTTTATGAAATGACAACGAATGTCAGTATCTTTTTATCACATGACGAAACACAAAAAGAAAATTGGGTTTTCCAAAGCTATTTTAATTTCGTCAGTAAACCGTATAACAATGCCGCCAATTATGCAGAGGTCATACTCAGCTTTACGATTTTATTAAATGAGATAAGAAAAAAACACTCATGAGATATTCTATTTATCACATAAAGTGATTTATGAGGCTTATTTCGATAAAATGTACTTAACGTTTACAATATTTATAGATGAAATTTACAGGTTTTGGCGCCAAAGTGACTTACGTTATTTTGTCAAACCACTGATGTGACGTCATGTTCATAGTATTCGGTCATGTTATATTACACATGTTATGTATAATTAAGTACGTAATAGGTATATTAGATCGGATACAAGCATCGTCATGTGATAAAAGATTATATTCTTAAAGTATAAATATAACTACCAATAATTATCAAAAAAATATTTAAGAAGACATCAGATTCACACATAGAAAGAATCTGCAGCAACCGATTAAAATTTGTCTGGGAGAAAATTTCGAAAATATCATTCATTCATATTCATTCAGTGTTGAATGAAAGTTAAAATTTAGATAAAAAACATGTAGGGAAATGGAGAAATTGCTATTTCTCCCTTTCACACAATTTTCAAAGGTTGCCTGATGCAGTTTATGGTTAGATAAGAAATGGAATAGAAAATTATGATCAATGAATACAGATATCTTAATAAAGCTGCAGTATACAATGAGCCATGGTATTTAAATCACAAGAAAAAGCATATTTAGTATTACTCTTATACAGCCTTACAAAGCAATTTGTTTCCCGCATGTATATATAGCCTTTCAGTTTTCCTCTAAGAAAAATAACTGGTTAAAACGGTGCTGAGTTTTACTGTAAGCCATTATGATGTGAGCTGCTAAGCGGAGGGGAAGCTAGCTGGCTTTTACGAAACCTAACCTGACAACTTGACAAAGGTAACACAATACTGTACATTGTAATTGCATATTGGCGCACAATAAAATACACTTGGTAAGCAGTAATGAGAAGCAGCATATTTGGATATTGTTTTGTCTTTTTAATGATCAGCTCTTTATATATAAGGAAAACGTTTCTAATCTTTATTCCTTTCCCACATATAGAAGCTTTCGGATGCTTCTGCAGCAGAATATTTATGAAAATTTGTGACAATGAAGAAATTGCTCATAATGAGCAATTTTGTCGTTGCCATAATTTGATTCAACAATTTAAATTTCCATTAATGTGCCAAGATGGTTTCAATGTCATCTTCTGCAAATTTGTTGAATCTGGGAAAAGGTTATAAACTTATTAAATTCTGATATCATAGTAATAGACTGTTAACCCTTTTCTCATTTCTAGACATATTTTGACACATCTGCAGCAGACAACTTTTGAAAACATTCATTCAATATGAGCAATTTCTTCTATTCTTCTATTCCTACAAAATATCAACTCTATTCAATAATTACACAATTATTTATAGAGATTCTCCACATTTTTGCCCACATATTTTTTAAAGTCATCTGCTGCAGATTTGTTGTAGCTGGGAAAGGGTTAACAAGCCCTTACATATCTATGGCATAAACACAGAAGCAATCAATGAAGAACAAGATTAGAGTTCACAAAAGTGAAGACTCATCTCTTTCTACATTGAAAAAGGTTTTGAACCTGTAATGCCCAGCATTGTATACTTACCATAACCCTGTTGAGGGCCATGCTTGTTATTCACATCATTTACTTTTTTCAACCTTTCTTGAGTGTGAAATTATTTTTACAGAAATACAGAATGAACAGTTTAACAATAAACCCGCTATGAAAATAAATATTGAGCTTTTAAAAGCCAACCAAGATTAACACAACAGCAATGTCTATTAGCAACGCAATATTGTCTGTTTAAAGTCATTGAAATTGCACATTGGTACATTAACCCTTTCCCTCATAGGACAATTCTGCAGCAGACGACTTTGAACATATTTTGTCAAAACATAGAAAAATCTCCATAATTGAATTGATAACCTATGACTAAAAGTGGAAAACATTGTGACAAAGGGAGAAATTGCACGTTTTGTGCAATTTCTTCTTTTGTCACAATGTTTTCAAAAAGCCGTCTGCTGCAGGGGCGTCAGAAAGCGTCTGTATGAGGGAAAGGGTTAAATATATAATAGATACCCATTTCAACTTCAGGCATATATGCAACAAAACCTTCCAAATCATCCATCAAACTTTGCATGAATATTAGCTCAGTCTCAAGGTAACGGACATTTAATTGTTAACTTATTTATTTTACATCAATAGTGAAACAAGGTTTCATATGATTTCAATCTATGATTGCTCCTTGGAAACTTAACCAGTACTTGCATTCTTTGAGACTAGTCTCAAGGTAGCGGACATTTAGTTGTTAACTTATTTATCTTAAATCAATTGTGAAACAAGGTTTCATATGATTTCAATCTATGATTGCTCCTTGGAAACTTAACCAGTACTTGCATTCTTTGAGACTAGTCTCAAGGTAGCGGACATTTAGTTGTTAACTTATTTATCTTACATCAATTGTGAAACAAGGTTTCATATGATTGCAATCTATGAATGCTCCTTGGAAACTTAACCAGTACTTGCATTCTTTGAGTGGAAAAAAATCCACAAAAGCAGAACCCGATCATCACAGGATTCGAATCTGTGACCTTCGGTACACCCCGCCAGTGAATAACTATTTTTCAATGAAGTCAGCATTGTCAGTGAATGATGGAGATGAATGTTCTGATAAACTTTCATAAAGATCGGATGAAAAATGTAGCTTGTAGAGTGTTAACACGGCAATTGTTGATGATGCATGACAGACAGACTGTGGACAAAATGTGATCACCATATCTCACCTTGAGCACTTCGTGCTCGGGTGAGCAAAAAAAACTCTGCAGCGCTCAGACTTTAAACAGACAATGCAGCAGATATATGACTAGCGACTAAATCTACGTAAACTAGAGCTAACAAGTGTAGTTTTACCTCAACCAGCCTTCCCTTCTCATCCTAAAATGTGCGAGTCATTCAAACAAATAGTCACATGTAAAACAATCACAAAATTAACCCTTTTCCCCACATATAGACAATTTTTGAAACCTCTGCAGCAGACGACTTTTTGAAATCATTGTAACAAAATGAGAAATTGCTCAAAACATGCAATTTCTCCTTTTAGCCATAATGGTTTCAAACTTTTTTTTTTCAGTAATTATACTAGCATTTAAAGAGATTTTCAATAATTTTGCCCAAATGTTTTCAAAGTCGTCTGCTGCAGAATTGTTGTATGTGGGAAAAGGTAAACTATTTCTCACATACAATAATTCTGCAGTTAACAACTTTGAAAATACCTCGGCCAAAAAATATGGAAAATCTCCCATTAGTGAAAGCATAAATATTGAAAAGAGTTGAAAAGATTGTGACAAAAGGAGAAATTGTTCATCAGTATAGCAATTCCTCCTTATGCTACAATAATTTCAAAAGTTGTCTGCTGCAGATGCGTCAAAATGTGTCTGACTGTTGGAAAGGGTAAAATCACAAAATAAATCAAAGCTCACTATTCAAAAAAAAAAAAAATCTATTTACTCCTTTTCGTCATTTTCTTTATATGTTAGGATTCCCATGTTTGAATTATTTACAGAAAAGTTGTTGTACTACGATTATGCTTTCTTCCATTACTGATGGAATAAACAAAACATATTCCTTAAATTTTCTTTAACATTCTATAATATGTTGAAACATTTATTCTTTGTTTGCTTTGTTTTCATCTTCCAATCTAAGAGAGATCATTGGAAATAAACTACATTTCACACATAGCACACTAAAGCATCCATATTTCAACTATGCCTAAACAGATATTTCAAATAAATATGCAATTTATAATATTAAAAAAATAAAGTACTTAAGAAAATGAAAGAACAATATACAGTTTTAAAGAATAACATACCAAAGAAATACAGATATATAATAACTAGATTTTCTTTAAGAGACAATCATTTTTAAAATTTACCAAAAACTCACATACTTATTTCTCACAACATTTGTGAGCAGTGATTTCAAAAAGAGTGCAAAAGTTAAGAAGTTGAGTACATCATTTAAAAGGTTGGATAAAAAACACCTTAAACGTCACAAGCCACGACATTTGCGTGAGCAGTGATTTCAAAAAGAGTGCAAAGATATAAAAATTAAGTACATCATATAAAAGGTTGGATAAAAAGCACCTTAAAAGTCGTAAGGTAAATTTTCATAACATAAAGTAGTGCATGTGCAGAAAGAAAACGTGTGCTGTTTGGCAAGATTGTGTGTGTAAGAAAGGGGTAAAAATCCACATTGTCGAAGTGACCACAATTTATGTGTATAACTCTTTCCCTCATACAACAATTCTGCAGCAGAAGACTTTGAAAACGTTTAGACAAAAATATGTAAAATCTCTTTAATTAAAAGTACAATAATTGAATAGAGCTGAAAACATGGTGACAAAAGGAGAAATTGCTCATCTTGAGCAATTTCTTCTTCTGTTGACATGTTTTCAAAAAGCTGTCTGCTTCAGAGGCGTTAGAAAGCGTCTATATGAGGGAAAGCGATAACGAAAACAACAGTGTCCAATTAAGCATGTGTGTCACCTGCCAGTATGTCAGTAAGTCAGAGCATGACAAACAGACTGATGTTGGGACAGACGATGGAGGAGGCATGATCCCTGTGACTCTCCCTGCCATGGCGGGTGAAACAAAAAGGTGCTCATTTCAAAGCTGTGGTATCCAAAATGATTCGTACAACAAGAAACACACAAAAGTTGTGTATGATCATTCAATAAGAGGGCTCTTCTTCATTACTCTTACTGCGTTTTAGATACCAGTGCATGTACTTTACCTACAATGTTTTCAATTCTGTATAAACACCTTTCCAACATAAAACAAATTTTCAGCAGACGACTTTAGATACGACTAAGCAAAATATGGATAATCTTTTTAAATGAAAGTGTAATTTTTAATAGAACTGTAAAGTTGCTATTTATGAACAATTTCTCCTTTTGCCACAATGTTTTCAAAAAAGTTGTCTGCTCCAGAAGTGTCTGAATGCATCTGCAAGTGGGAAAGGTTTAAAATTAAAATCATGATTTCTGATAAATATGTCACAAGTTTTCTTAAACGGTTTGAAATTACAAGTTTTCTCAGACTGTTTGAAATCACAAGTATTCTTAGATAGATTGTTTGAAAGCGGATGCCTCCATAGATGAATATATCAAATGAATGGAACAATTACATTAAGGTATTTAAAACACTAGCAACATGTGTACATACCAGTCCCCTGACGCTCCATTTGGCCTCTGGCGCTGGTTCCCCCATGTAGGTAATTGGGACGGTGAAAGTTTGGTTCACCTTGATCTTGATGCATCGTAGCGAGTCCTTGTCGTTAATCCTGGGTTTAACTGTGGGTACAAATAGATACTTAATTGACCTCAGACTTGATTCGTGATTAGGACCCCTGCACTCGAACATAGGAAGACACAGTACCCTTGTGGGCTGTTGTACATAGCTACTTGGTAATAAGAACAAGCATGATAATTTTCAAGTTTATCTGCTTTCTATTATAGTGGATGGAATGATGTATGTAAGCTCTTGTATGCATTTAATTAATTATCTCAATAATGATTGAAATTCAATGGTTGTCATGCCATTTCCCATATACGAGATATCTTCAGCAGACAATTTTACAACATAAAGGCAAAAATCTCTATAAATGATATAATTGTATTGTATCCAGCTAAAAAACATTGTGTGAAAGGAAGCTATTTCTTCTTTTGCCACAATATTTTCCAAAGACAAAGCCAAGAAGAGCGCCAAATGTCACAAAATACGCCCGTCCTGTTTTTTTGAGACCAATAAAGTATAGTGATAATTGGTTGTACATTAGGCAAATTTAGAGAGCAGACACTGTTAGTACAGTTTTGGCCATTTCGAGGGACATAAGTGTGTAGTGACTAAGATAATGTGGTAAGTTATCAAACTCTCGATTGACCAAAGCAATATGGCTAGTTATCAAACTTGTTCGAGATATTATGCCAATACACATTCTGATCAAATTTGGTGATGATTGGACAAAGGCTTCTAAAGTTATTGAGCTGACAAGACCAATAATAGGTAATTTCTATAATTAAAGAGCAATAACTCTCAATTGACTAAAGCAATATGGCTAGTTATCAAACTTGTCCGAGATATTATGCCAATACACATTCTGACCAAGTTTGGTGATCATTGGACAAAGGCTTCTAAAGTTATTGAGCTGACAAGACTAATTTTAGGTAATTTCTATAATTAAAGGGCAATAACTCTTGATTGACTAAAGCGATATGGCTAGTTATCAAACTTGTCCGAGATATTATGCCAATACAAATTCTGACTAAATTTGGTAAGTTTCACAAAGGCTTCTTTCTAAAGTTATAGAGCTGACAAGACCAATTTTAGGTAATTTCTTTAATAAAAGGGCGATAACTCTCGATTGACTTAAGCGATATGGCTAGTTATCGAACTTGTCCGAGATATTATCCCAATACACATTCTGACCAAATGTAGTGATGATTGGACAAAGGCTTCTTAAGTTATTGAGCTGACAACATACTGGATGCCGCCCGCCTGCCGGAAAGCCCTCCCACCCGTACGCCGCAAGTAAAACTATAATACAATCCATTTTTTCAAAACGGGCATATAAAAGTGAAATACCCACCCTTTCTGGCCTTCGTTTTAACAACTGGTGAAACGATGCTTGGATCTGATGGGCCTGCCTTATTTTGGGCAAACACACGGAACTCATACTCTTTACCCTCCACAAGTCCGTCCACTGTTCCCTTGACCTGGTCACCTGGAACTTCACAACCCTGAAAATAATAAGAGTCGTTGGTCAAACATTATGCCCCCCTGAGCGTCACATTGTTTGAAACATTGAATAAAAATATGCATGATCCGAAATGGAAGGTAATAAGTCATTTCTGATCAGTCTGATAAAATATTTCTGTTCGAAATCATTGTGAGCTTGACGTTTGACTAGATAACTATCATAATAATTGAGAAAATAATGATAATAATGTTGATAATAATATTTAAAAAAACAAACAAATTTGCAGCAAATAAGTTTGAAAATAGTTAGGCAAAAATAGGGGATATCTCCTTACATAATAGTATAATTATTGAAAAAAGTTGAACAAATTACGGACAATTATAAGCAATTTTTCCTTTTCCACAAAAGTTTTCAAAAGTCTTCAAGCCGCAGAGGCTTCAAAATGTTGTTTATATTAGGTAAAGGGACATTCTACTTACTGGTTTCCAGTCATCCTTTCCTTTTTCCTTGACCTGGATGACATATTTGTCAACTGGTGCCCCGTTCTCTTTATCAGGAGGTAACCAGCCAATTTCAGCATAATCTTTATCGTAATCCAGAATGCTGGGGTCTTTGGGTGGTGAAGTTGGATCTGTTGTAAAAAAAAATGACAATAACATGAAAGCTAACCCTTTCCCAAATACAACAAAGCTGCAACAGCTGACTTAAAAAAACAACAACAAAAAATTTGAAAAATCTCTATAAATGGAAAAATAGTTATATAATAGAGTTTAAAATATTGTGACAAAAAAAAAAGAGAAATTGCTAATTTTGAGCAATTTCTACTTCTGTCCGAGTTTTTTCCATTTTTTAAAAGTGGTCTCTTGTAGAGGTATTAAAAAGCATCAGTTTGAGGGAATGGGTTAAATGAGGGGAATGAGTTATTTCTTGAACAAGAAAGTTCTAAATACCAAATATTTTGTCTGCCATAAACCCTTTACTACATACAACAATTGTGCAGCAGATGAGTATAAATTATCTTGGTAAAGCTATGAAGAATCTCTATAAATGAAAATGTGATTATTGAATGGAGTTGAAACTATTGTGACAAGAGGAAATGCTGATTTTGAGCAATTTTTATTTTGCCATAATGTTTTCAAAATATGTCTGCAAGTGCAAAAGGGCTAACTTAGAACTATATATAAACCAAAGTCAAAGTATGATGGAGAAGTGATCCATGAGTGTCAGTCAGATAATTCCAACAACAGAAATAAAGTTTGCAATTCAAAGTAATATCCGATTAGGAGTTGTTAACATTGTGCCATAAGGAGATATTGCAATTTCTCCTTTTTTCACAATATCTTCAAATGTTGTCTCCTGTAGATAGGTATAAACGCTTCTACAAGCGGGCTGTCTGCTGCGGATACATCAAAATGCTTCTGCAAATGGGAAAGGGTTAAACAGAATCCCCTGTATAAGGACAAAGATCCACCATACGTACCCCAAGGATCCTTAGCCAGAACTTCTCCATCAGCTTGAAGCCAATCACTCTGTCCCATTTCATTGACAGCAGCCACACGGAAAGTGTAACGATTGCCAAGTTTGAGGTCTGCAACGTCAATCTCGATATCATCTGTATCACAAACCTGGTAATATATTTACAAACAACTCAGAGTGTATAATTTGACAATCTTGGGAACGGGTAAATTATCATCTAAAACTGGATAATGTCAATAAAAACAAAAACAAATCTAAAAGTGTACAATAGCTAAAGACAAACATTGTCTAGTTCATCTGGTGTTTACAGACTGTTTTATCCCTTTCATACATACAGCAAAACTGTAGCAGTTGACTTTGTAAACATCATGGCAAAATACATGTATTCGGAAAGTTTCTATGAATGAAAGCATACCTATTGAATAGAGTTAAAAGACTTAGTGCCAGATGCTGAAATTGCTCCTTATAAGTAATTTCTTCTTTTGCCACAATGTTTTCTTAGGTCGTCTTCTGCAGAGGCATTGCAGAAGCGTTTCTGTGTGGGTTTAATTAATTGATTGGGGTTTAAAGCCGTTTTCAACAATTTTCAGTCATATCACAGCAAATAGTTCACCTACTCATGTGTTTCCCGACATTCTCACACCAGTACTCCACACAACATTCTTTCCAAGAAACTGGCTGCTTTTCCACATAGACTGTTAACCCATTGGTGGAAGACAAATGACGCTTGTCACAGTGACTTTTGTCAAACGTTGGAATGAATGTTGGCCGACCTGGGATTCAAACTCATAACCCCTGGACTCTGTGTGGGAAAGGGGAAGTTAAATAAATCCCAGAAACAAATTTTACTCAGCATACCTTTTTCCAGTCACCGCCAGCTTCCTTCATCTCAACAACATAGCTCGTGATTGGACAGTTACCATCATCTTCAGGTTTGTCCCACAGCAAGGCACAGCGGTCACAGAACACATCGACAATGTCTAATGGTGCCTTCGGTTTACCGGGTTTGTCTGTGAATTAACATTAAAACATATCACTAATACAGAAAACTGTAGACTTTATGTCTTTAGAAAACGTTGTGGGGAAAAGCTTGGTGACTGAGAATTCAGGAAGCAGACATAGAGAGTGATTACTATAAGTAAAACAATCTTGCTTCTCAATAGATGTATAATAAATAAGTTTCTATCTAGGGTTAACCTTTTTCCACTTGCAGAAGCATTTTGAGGCTTCAGCAAACCGAGAAATTGCTCATAACAAGCTCTACTTTCGCAAAATGCTTTCAATTCTATTACATTATTTCATTTATAGTATATTTGCCTTGGATGTGTTCAAAGTTGACTGCTGCAGATTTGTTTTAAGTGGGAAGGGGTTATGATGATACAACTGAATACAGTTATACGTCCTTACAGTGGATTTGCTATAATTTAAATACTATACAATCAAGTACCAATTCCTGGTAGTGAACGAGCCCTCTTATGAAAACAGGGTAGAGGCAATACTGGTCCCAAGACTGAAAATGTTCTCTGTACTCTGAAATAAAGTCCATCCTTCAAAAAAAGGCTTCTGATTGGTCAATTTGAACAATGAATATGCTACTGACCAATCAGTTCATAGAGAACAAATTAAATGATCCAAAAAAGACTTCTGATTGGTCAATATGAGGAATGAATTTGCTTGTAACCAATCAGTTAATTGAGTAAAAAAAATATTGAAAAGAAACGACTTACCAAGTACGATTACGTTGATGGGTACCTTCTCCGTGCCGACCTCGTTGGCCAGTGTGAGACAATAGATGCCGGTATCCTCTCTAATTACGCTGGGTATGCAGATGTGGGAACTCTTCTCCTTGTTCTGGATGTCGGTGTCGATGTCAGATAACTTCTCACCGTCCTTGGACCACTCGACAGTGGGCTTTGGTGTTCCTATGTGCATATTGATAAGTTATAGTTTTCGTACATACAGACTTTCTTTTCTCTTTCATAGATACAGACGCATTTTGAAAACATTGTGGCAAAAGGTGAAATTGCTCATAATGAGCAATTTCTCCTTTTGCCACTATGTTTTTAACTATATTCAATTATTTTTATTATTTTTTTCATGTAGAATTTCCATATTATAGCCTTTTTTTTTTTTTTTAAGTTGTCTACTGCAGATTTGTTTTATGTGGGAAAGGGTAAAATTTGATTACTACATGTATTGATACAAAGCATATGTGTACTCAAAAAACTATTAGTACCTTCAACAGATTGATTTGCATTTTACATTTTGCTATGAAAAATCTAGAAATGAAATTCTGATTTCATAAAAGTCCACAATTTGTGAATTGTACTCAATAAATGTAAGTTCGAGCTTTAATTAAAATATAAACTTGAAAACAAATTTTTAAAAAGTGAGTTATAGAAAAACTTAGTGTAGTTGCTATATAGACATTAAAATGCTTTTGGAGCGTGTCTTTTGCACAGGTTTGACCGTGTCTTATATATTTCTCTATATACATGTACAGTTGAACCTGTGTATAAAGACCATCCATGGGAACACAACAATAGTGAATAAGGTCTTTGTTCACAGGTGGTCTTTAATTGCATGGTGGTTTATGCAGTCAATGAGTAGTTGGGAAACAAAAAGTGTGGTTTCTATAGACAGGAAATCGCTTATATTCCAAGGTGGTCTTCAGCACAGGTTTGACTGTATAAGCATTATGAGGTAGTCAAATAGAAAGTTAGACATTACTTACCAACAAATGGGACATCCAAGTTTAGCTTCTCCCCTTTCTTGAGGATAACTTCCTTTGGAATTTTGTCAAAATCAACTTTAGGTGGTTTGGGTACTGTGAATAAATCAATTTAGATCATTCCATTATTATAACTAAGAAATGCGTAAGCAATTGGTACATTCAATTTGGTAAACCCTTTTCCACTTGTAGACACATTCTGAAAACACTGCTCATCATGAGCAATTTCTCCCTTTTTTCCACATTGTTTTCAACTAAATTGAATAATGATATTGTCCTTTACAGAGATTTTTTCCCTTATTTTTCCCTTGATGTCTTCAAAGTTGTCTGCTAGATTTTTTGTAAGTGGGAAAGGTTTAAGCAATGGTGGAAAAAGAACCGGAATTGTTATGGCTTGTAGCATGGTCAATTGATGAATATATTTTTTCATTTTCTGTGTAATATTGAATATATCCATCAGCCAAAAAATAGCACTATTTTCATAAACTCAGAGCTACTGAATCTTTAAATTTAACCGTCTAAATCAATAACAAATTTGCTTTGTAAATAAGGATTTAGGTCCATGAGCTTATACCCTTTCCCACTTGTAGACGCATTTTGACGCATCTGTAGCAGACAAACAAATTGTGGCTGCAAGTGAGTATAAGGGTTAACCCTTTCACACGTATCCTTTTACCATAATGTTTTCAAAAGCAGTCTGCTGCAGAGGCATCAGAAAGTGTCTGTATGTGGGAGAGGGTTAAATAAAAAAGATTACTTACAGCCTTCAACGTTGACCATACATTTACACGGCCGGTCCCCGACTTTCACCGAATATTCTCCGGAGTCGGCCTCTGTTAAGTTCGTAAGCATCATCTTTAGGACTTCTCCCTTCTTCGAAATTTCTACACGTCTGTAAAAATAAGTAAAGGGAGGAATAATGTAAAATGAACCACATATGGAAATACATTGATCCCTCTATGGAAGACAACTTTGAAAGTTTCTCCTTTTGCCACAATGTTCTATTCAACAATTATATGTTTAACCCTTTCCCTCATACGACAATTCTGCAGCAGACGACATTGTGGCAAAAGGAGAAATTGCACGTTTTGTGCAATTTCTTCTTTTGTCACTATGTTTTCAAAAAGCCGTCTGCTGCAGAGGCGTCAGAAAGCGTCTATATGACAGCATAGTTATGTGGTCTGATCTCGATCTACACAACTTATGGTTCTCATCATCATCATCTTGTTTTGGTTGAATGAATGATTGTATATACATGCACGAGTACACTATCAATGTAAATTGTGGGATATGGATATGTGGTGTAAACCGATATCAGACTGTATACAGTTATATAGTTTGATATTGGTATGCACTATTGTATTTGTTTTTATTGTCGGAAAAGTTGTTAATATTTATAATTTATTCTTATTATGAGTTCAAGGGTAACAATTATTCTATTTGAAAATAACTCTCCTTTGTGTTCACAATTTTTCTTTTATTTCACGTTTTTTGGACAAAAAATGGAATCGTCATAGTAATGGGGCTCGAAATTAAACAGAAAGTTTTTATACGTGAGATCATGTATAATATGTTCTTCCACCTTTTAAAATAATGGTAGCAATTAAGAACTCTTCATAAGAGATGATGAAATAACAGTGAGTCTTTGGTATGACTTGGCCGGGGATCAAATCCGCACCCAAAGCGGACACTCTACCACTAAACCTCCAAGCGGTCTATCTGCTGTGCCATAGAGATGTACTCACGGATCATCTTTGCTGATGGGTTTCCCATCCTTGAACCACGTCACTGGAGCATTGTTGGGGTTAGATGCTTTAACATCCAGCTGGAGTGTGCCCTTTTCTCTCTCCTTCTTATTATCCAGTTTCTTAAAGAATTTGATGTCGGCTAAAAAAAAATAATATCATATTATATATTGAAAATTATTACATCAAACTATTACATCCTATTGAAAGGTTCATCCTGTCCTACATGCAGATGCATTTTAAGGAATATGCTGCAGATAACTTTTGAAAACATTGCCACAAAGAGAGAAATTGCTCAAAATGAACATTATTTCCTTTTTTTTGCTACAATGATTTCAACTTAGATAACTTAGAATTGCTTTTCAAAGTCATCTGCTATAGATTTATTATAATTAGGAAAGGGTTCATAAAATACCTTTAAACAACACATGAAATACCAGTAGATATGTAGAAAACCCTCGATACATATGAAGATACCCCTTGCCAATCTGCGGACACATTTTGACAGACCTCTTGTTTTACAAAACATCATACGAAAAGGAGAATTACTCACAAAGAGCAATTTCTCCATTTGCAACAATGTTTTCAACTCTTATCAAAGTTCACATTTTAAGGAAGAAAGATTTCTAACAAGAGGTTTTCAATGTGGTCTGGTGAAGATTTGTTGTATATGGGAAAGGATTAAAAGATAAATATAACAAGTCAAAAAGGGGCATTACTGACAAATTATAAAAGCCAGTGCTATGCCAATTGGTATAGACATGCGTATTGTTCTTGTGAAAATGTGTACCAAGTTTCATTTGAAAATGTTGAACGGTTGGAAGGTTAAAGTTTTATAATGGTTTACTTACGCTCTACGAAAAGCATTGCAGATGTTTCTGACCCTGGTATTTTACATTTGTATGTGGCTTCATCCTTACTGTTACAGTTCTTGATACCAAGTCGTCGCTTGTGGCCATCTTTGACAAACTCAAATTTACCACCGGCTTTGACTTCCTACAATGGTGAGAAGAGGTGAAATTACAACAAATTCTTTTACTGTGTGATGCACATTTTTCTCCATATTTTTCAAATTAATTAGATTTTGCAATTAAACCTTTCCCTCATATAGACACTTTCTGACATCTCTGCAGCAAACAGCTTTTTGAAAACATGTCGACAAAAGAAGAAATTTGCTCAAAACAATTATTCCTTTCCCACATACAATAAATCTGCAGCATGTTTTCAAAGTCGACTGCTGCAGATTTGTTGTATGTGGGAAAAGGGTTAAAACTCTTCCAATTTAAAAACATCTGAAAAATACACAGAAAATATGCAAATTTAACCCTTTCCCTCATATAGACGCTTTCTGACGCCTCTGCAGCAGATGGCTTTTTGAAAACATAGTGACAAAAGAAGAAATTGCACAGAACGTGCAATTTCTCCTTTTGCCACAATGTTTTCCACTTTTTGTCAAAGGTTATCCATTCAATTATTGAGATATTCCATTTTTTGTCAAAATATGTTCAAAGTCGTCTGCTGCAAAATTGTCGTATGAGGGAAAGGGTAAAATTTCTATTTCGAAAAACAACAAATGAACTGTGGGAAAAAGTGAAATTTTGTACATTGACATTTTTTCTTTTCTTGAAAAATCAGTAAAGTTAACTGCTCACTAAGTCAATCAGACATAAATTATAATCAAATAAATACTTGAGCAATATCTCAATCTATCTTGTTGAAATATTACTTATTTCACATATCCACCGCAATCATATAATTTGTCAAAAACATACTAGCATGTGCATTTATTTTTCCACTCTTACAATCATTAATTTGCTAACATAAAACCAGAACCCGAAGCTATTAACCCTTTCCCTCATATAGACGCTTTCTGACGCCTCTGCAGCAGAAGGCTTTTTGAAAACATAGTGACAAAAGAAAAAATTGCTCAAAACGAGCAATTTCTCCTTTTGCCACAATATTTTCCACTTTTAGTCATAGGTTATCCATTCAATTATAGAGATTTTCTATTATTTGACAAAATATGTTCTAAGTCGTCTGCTGCATAATAGTCATATGAGGGAAAGGGTTAAACTATCAAAATATTCTCTGTGCTCAGAAATAATTCAATGCTCCAAATAAGACTTTTGATTGGTCAATTTTGAGAATGAATTTGCTTGGTGACCAATCAGATACTCGAGCACACATTCTGAGTACAGCGTAAACTTTTATAGTTTTGCAGTTTGGTTACAGTCTTGTAGCATATTTCAAGACATTTTAGCAACCAATTTCTTTTGATTCCATTTAGAAATGATAGACAGTAATACAACACAAATGTCTGCAATGACAGGCTTTTTTTAAAATTAATTATCTATCCATAGCACTTAATATGAACAATATGTCCTTATCCTTCATTCCACTTTTCAAAATTACCACGTAACACGTTTTCCATCAGACGTTTCCAAATCAGAGGACTATAGAAATATCATATCCTTTATCTAAAGGTGAAGAATTTTAATTTTTAGAAAAGGAGATATAGCTCATTACACTTATAAATACAAAAGTAAATTGAGACCTATATAAATTATGCTGCACACCAAACCCTAAACCTTTCCTACATGCAATTTTACTGCAGCAGTTGACTGAATGAAGATATCTGGGCAAAATAAAAGACTAAAAGACTTATTGATATAATGTACAGAGTTCAAAACATTGTGGCAAAAAGAGAAACTCATCAATATGAGCAATTTCTTCTTTTGCCACAATGTTTTTAAAAGTCCCCTGCTGCACATGCGTGAAAATGTGTGTGCATTATTGGAAATGGTTAAACTTGATATACTCAAGTTGAGTTCCAGATATTTTAATATATATAGTAAGTCTACAAAAATCCATTTGTCTCATACTACGAAACACATGATCAAGATGAGCCAAAGATGATACAATGTGATATAAGTTGAGTTTCAGATATTTTATGCAGCACACAAAACCTTGATATATAGTCTTTAAAACACCATTTGTCTCATACTAAGAAACACACAATCAAGATGAGCCAAAGATGATGCAATGTGATATAAGTTGAGTTTCAGATATTTTATGCAGCACACAAAACTGTAATATATAGTCTTTAAAAAACCATTTGTCACAGACAAAGAAACACATGATCAAGATGAGCCAAAGACGATACAATGTATGTTTGGTGTTTTGAGGCCGCTTTCTACAATTATTTTCAGTTATATCACAAGTGTATCCTGGGTAAGTTGCCATTACTACTGGTCCATTTATCCTGACACCAGCGAGTCAGTCTTATGCTAACCCCACAATCCTGAAGCCAAGGAGGGAAAGCCATTGATACTATTTTTTAAATTCTTTGGTGGTTTGACCAGGTGGGTGATCAAACTCACAACTAAACCACACCCCAGGCCGCCACTCTACCATTTCACTATTGAGGAGGTATAAAGGTGATACAAATCTATTTTGAGGACCATAAGTCTCTCGAAAGTCTTAAGTATATCAAAGTTTTTACTCTAAACATAATAAGGATAACAAGCAACTCCCCTGGTGGCCATGTTTTTCAACGGATCAGAATAAATTGAACAACCTTTGCAGAGGAACATTTGTGCCAAATTATTTTCAAATCGGGCCAGTGATTTAGTACAAGATGATTTTTTTAAGTTTTCACTATATTACATATAAGGAAAACAAGCCCCGCCGCCTGGTGGCCATTTTTCATCAGATCAGAAAAATTTCAACAATCTTGGTAGAGGTCACCCAAGGAACATTTGCGGCAAATAATTTTTAAATCGGACAGGTACTTTTGGACGAGAAGATTTTTAAAGTTTTTACAATGCACATATAATGAAAACAAGACCCGCCCCTTTTCAACGGATCCTATTAATTTGAAAAACCTTGGTAAAAGGTCCACCAAGGATAATTTGTGCCAAATTATCTTAAAATCGGCCCGGTACTTTTGGACAAGAAGATTTTTAAAGATTTTACAATGCACAGATAAGGAAAACAAGTTCTTCAACATAATTAGGTATTAATAGTTTAATGAACAAGAGGCCCATGAGGGCCTATGCTCTACTGGGATGGTTCTTCGGTCATTTTCAATCTAGAGCATGTATGTATGGTGAAGATCGGATAGTAAATGGAGGCTCTATTGTGTTCACAAGCTGTTTTAAGGCAATTTTGACAATTTCAAGGGCCATAATCCAGTCTTGCATGGGCGGATCTGGCTGGTTTGCGAAAGGAACTGAGCTCTCATCAATATTTAACTACTATCTAAGTTTGGAGATGATCGGATAGTAAATGGAGGCTGTATTGTGTTCACAAGCTGTATTATAGCAATTTTGACAATTTCAAGGGCCATAATCCAGTCTTACATGGGCAAATCTGGCTGGTTTGCAAAAGGAACCGAGCTCTCATCAATATTTAACTACTATCTAAGTTTGGTGAAGATCGGATAGTATATGGAGGCTCTATTGTGTTCACAAGCTGTATTATAGCAACTTTGACAATTTCAAGGGCCATAATCCAGTCATGCAAGGGCACATCTGGCTGGTTTTCAACAGGAACTGAGCTCTCATCAATATTTAACTATTATTTAAGTTTGGTGAAGATCGGATAGTAAATGGAGCCTCTATTGTGTTCACAAGCTCTATTATAGCAATTTCGACAATTCTAAGGGCCATAATCCAGTCTTGCATAAGCGGATCTAGCTGGTTTGCAAAAGGAACCGAGCTCTCATGGATATCTAACTACTGTATAAGTTTGATGGAGATACAATCAAAACTGAAGACTTTATCTTGTTCACAAGCTGTATTATAGCAATTCTGACTGGTTTGCGAAAGGAACCAAGCTCTCGTGGATATATCCAATTACTGTATAAGTTTGATTGAGATACAATCAAAACTGAAGACTGTATCGCGTTCACAAGCAATTGTTTACGGACGCACGCACGACAGACACCACGCCACGGCATAAGCTCTTCTGGCCTTTGGCCA
Source organism: Serripes groenlandicus (assembly GCA_031761405.1). Lineage (NCBI taxonomy): Eukaryota > Metazoa > Mollusca > Bivalvia > Cardiida > Cardiidae > Serripes > Serripes groenlandicus. Next base: position 32,470,780 of record JASEVX010000014.1, read on the forward strand.
GTAGAGCTAAAAACTGTAAAGCTGAATGAATTCATATAAAATGACAAAACGTATAAAATAATAGTATGTACGTTATATGATCAACTTTTGGTTACTTTCTGTGACCATTAACTCTTTCCCACTTGCAGACGTATTTTGACTCATCTGCAGCAGACAACTTTTGAATACATTGTTGCAAATGGTGAAATTGCTAATAATAAATGTTCTCCCTATGCTACAATGTATCTAAAACTTTATTTATCAATTATACTTTTCCATAAATTTAACCAAGGTGTTTACAAAGTAGTCACCTGCTCAAGATTTATTTTATTTCGAAAAGGGTTAAATGTTACATGAAGTAAAGCATTGTTATTTGTTGTAAGACAAAGTGTTGCTTAACCTTTACTATGTCATTCATGTTTAATGTCAAGTCAGCATATTTATTGATAAATCAAAATGTTTTTATGACAAACCAACATGTTTAATGACAAAACAGCATGTTTAATGACAAATCAGCATGTCAAATGACAAAACAGCATGTTCAATGACAAACCAACATGTTTTATGACAAAACAGCATGTTTGATAACAAATCAACATGATTAATGACAAAACAACATGTTTAATGACAAATCAGCATGTTTGACGACAAAAACAGAATGTATAATGACAAAAACACATGATTAATGACAAATCAACATGATTCAATGACAAAACAACATGATTCAATGAAAAATCAGCATATTCAATGACAAATCAACCTGTTTAATGACAACCCTGTATGTTAAATGACAAATCAACATGTTTTATTACAACCCTGCATGTTTAATGACATAAAGACATGTTTTATGACAAATCAACATGTGTAATGACAAATCAACATAGTTGATGAAGTTGCAATGTCTATAATTACCGTTTCTTCTTTGCCATCCTGTAAAGTCAAATATAAAACCCAGGGAAGGGTAAAAAGACAAAGGTATATATTAAAGATATATAATGTATATACATACTTGTTACTGACAAAATTAATCTGATTAACCATTATCACCTTTCTGCAAGAGTAGATTTTATTACAAAGCACATGTTTTTTTATGAATTTCAAACTGTGTGTCATTTCACTTCACATTATTGTGTGGATTTCGTTGTTTATACCTTTCCCACATAATTACGTTCTGCAGCAGACAGTTTTGAAAAGAATGTGACAAAAGAAGAAATTGCTCATAGTGAGCAATTTCTTATTTTGCCACATTGTTTTCAACACATTATAAAAATTAAACTTTTCCAAATATTTAGCCAATATAATTCCAAAGGTGTCTGCTGCATATTAGTTATATGTGGGAAAGGACGACACAAATCTTGCAAAAATGTCAAAATAGGTCACTAATTTTAGGAACAATAAATCATAAACATGCATTTATAAACTTTGCAATAAAGCAGATTAGATAAAATACTATAGAGTCACTATACTATACTATACTACAGGAAAGCCAACTTTATTATTCTTGTGACAAACAGGAGATCTAGATCAGTTTGCACATTTATGCAAGCTAAATCAGTCTCCACTAATATTTTCCCTTTTTCTCGTACAGACGCCTTCTGACGCCTCCAACAACCTTTGACAACATTGTGGTAAAAGGAGAATTATGAGCAATTTCTCCGTTTACTACAACACTTCCAACTCTTTTTAATAACTTTACTTTTATATAAATATTTTTCATAGATTTGATTGGTTGTTGTCAAAGTTGTCTGCTGAAGATTTCTCATAAGGGGAAAGGGTTAACCTTTTCCCTCATATAGACACTTTCTGATGCCTCTGCAGCAGAGGGCTTTTTGAAAACATTGTGGTAAAGGTGAAATTGCTCCTGATGAGCAATTTCACCATTTACCACAATGTTTCAACTCTATGTAATAAACAAACTATCATTAATGGAGATGGTTCATATTTTTTGAACACAGATGTGTTCAAAGCTGTCTGCTGCAGATTTCTCATCAGAGGAAAAGGGTTAACATTAACTTAGGTAAATGCAGACTGATCTGAATAGAAAAATAGTTGAAATAGTTGAATAAGTTGATTTTCCTGTACCATTGCTTTAACCCTTTCCCTCATATAGACGCTTTCTGACGCCTCTGCAGCAGACATCTTTTTGAAAACGGTGACAAAAGAAGAAATTGCACAAAACGTGCAATTTCTCCTTTTGCCACAATGTTTTCCACTTCTTGTCATAGGCTATCCATTCAATTATGGATATTATCTATGTTTTGACAAAATACGTTCAAAGTCGTCTGCTGCAGAATTGTTGTATGAGGGAAAGGGTTAACAGAGGACTAGATAAGGAGGAGTAAATAGGTCTTTCTTATATAATATCTCTCTTAGCACTTATTAAAACCTATGTTATGGGTATTCACAATAAGGGTTTTGGAGGTCAAATAAGGATTTTAGTGCATGAAAAAGGCTCCTTATCTTGAGCTCTGCTTTAACCATTTCTCACACACAGACGCATCTGCAGCGAATGATTATTGAATACAATGTAGGCAGAAGAAGAAATTGATCATGATGAGCAATTTTTCATTTTGCCACAATGTTTTCATAGCCATCTGCAGCAGATTGGTTGTATCTGGGAAACCAATAAATACTCATTCATCTTCATTTAAATAAACATATTTAGTATAGATATTATATCATGAAGTGTCAGAGAGTAAAGACTACAGCTTTCTGCGAATCAGTTTTTTAGGTTTTTAGGTGCGACAGGTTATAACAGAAGCAGATGTTTGTTTGTTTGTATAGTGTTTTATGCCGCATTCAACTCATTTCAGTTATATCACGGAGTTTCCTGGGTAAGTTACCAGTACTACTGGTCCATTTATCCTGACACCAGCCAGTCTGTCGCAATGCTAACCCAAGAAACCTAAGCACCAAGGAGGGAAAGTCATTACTACTATTTTTAACCCTTTCCCACCTGCAGACGCATTTTGACGCAATAGCAGCAGACGACTTTTGAAAACATTGTGGCCAAAGGTGAAATTGCTCATGATGGGCAATTTCTACTGTGGCCACATTGTTTTTAACTTTATTCTAACAATTAAGCTATCTTTTACGGAGATTTTTCAGGTTTTTGTTACTATATATAACAAGCTATTATAACCGACTGTATATGTTAAAACTTGTCTTGCCCTAAAACTGACAGGCAGGCGTCTGTACCAAGATCAGCCCTGACAAGTTAACCCTTTCCCAAATACAACAAATCTGCAGCAGGAGACTTTGATAACATCCGGGTAATCTCAATAAATGGATGTATAATTATAAATTAAAATTGAAAACATTTTGAGAAAAGGAGTAATTGCTCACTATGAGCAGTATCTCCTTTTGCCACAATATTTTCTAAAGTAGTCTGCTGCAGATGCGTCCAAATGCGTCTGCAGGTGGGAAAGGGTTAAATAAATAGGCCAATATGTTAACATGTAAACGTGGGAAACACACAACAAAACATAACAGGCACAATACAACACAAACCTAATCCCCTTGTTTTGTGAACAGCATTATACAACATCAAAGTTCGCCCTTGTGTATGTAAACAAGGGAAACATATCAGGCATATACCAACATTTATATTATTTATATTACGCCAGTGCATGTGAAGTATACATGTTTACACATAGGAACACATAAAAGGCATCATACAACACAGAAGTAATCCCGTATGTGTGTACACCAGGCACATGGAAGTTTGGCTTTTGTGTATGGAAACATGGGAAACACAACAAGCATATATAATACAACATCAATATTACCACAGTTAGTGTGTATACATAGGGAAACATAATTGGCAACATACAACACAGAAGTATTGCCTAATTGCTGTACAATACGCATATTGCAACTCATGAGTTGGCCCTTGTGTAGATATAACTTAGGAAACACAATACACGATATATAGTATTACAACAAGGAAATTGCCCCTTATAGGTGTATATACATGGGAAAGGTCAATAACAATAGGCATATTATTACAACATCTATATTACCCAAGCATAATATTTATAAATCAGCTATGCTCTGCGAAAACCAACCTTAACGTATATAACACACACAAAGAAAAAGACTTGACTGTGTATCCATGTTAGGGATCCAAATGGCTAACCACTTTACAGAAGTTTCATGAAACATTCCATGTGTAATTGACAAAACAGTGCAGAGCCAACCCACACTGTGCAGATTCACTGGTCTGGATCTAGATCTACACTTGTTGCAAAAGTAATAAGGTTGATTTTAAGACAGAGCGACACTTGGATAATCATTATGACGAAGACTACTCGTATCTAAGTGACCGTGACCTACCTTGTCCTCCTTGAACCAGGTCACCTCAGCCTCGGGATCGCTGACGTCACATTCAAACACAGCTTTCTGTCTGTTTGGAACTTCAACGTCCTCCAGTTTCTTCATGAACTCCCATTGGGGTTCTGGAAACAAAACATTCATAGATGTATCTCTATTGTTAAATTAACCCTTAAGTTCCTACAATGTCATAGAGATTCATTTTGAAGCATCTGAAGCGGAATACTATTAAACACATTTAAGGAGAAATTGCTCATCAAAATGCAATCTCTTGAATATTCGAAATAAAATTTTGATCCAAATTTGAAATCCTTGTGGGTAAATGCTCATTATTAGCCATTTCTCCTTTTATCACACTGTTTTTAAAAGATGTCTGCACAAGACTGGATGAGGATTAAAATAGTTACCTGCAGAATGTATCTACCATGGCTTTAATTAGGGACTGGGATTAAAAAACACATACCATCGCATGTCAATTCGCACTCGGTTACAGAGTCGCCCTCGGTTATTTTACATTCATAGTGACCGGCAAGCGCCTTGGTCATGTTAGGTAAACTGAGGATGCAGCGATTCTCTCGGCGACGAACCTCGGTAACACCCGCTTCATACTGAAAATAAATAAATTTGAATAATAAATATTCCGCATCTCATAAATGAGATTCTATATAAATGTATGTGTAACAAATAAGTAGAGATGAAAACATTGTGGCAAAAGGAGATATTGCTCATAATGAGCAGTTTCTCCTTTTGTCACAAAGTTTTTCCAAAAGCATCAGCTATAGATATGTCTCAAGATGCGTGTGTATCCAGATTGTTTTGATATGATATGTTTTAAAACAAACATGCAAATATATAGAAAAACTTTATAGAAGTAATGTGTTAAATAGAATTGAAAAATATTGTGGCAAAAGTCCTCTGCTGCTGACGTGTCAGTAAGTGGGAAAGAGGTAAAGACCCTTCCTTGCAACAACAACTAAAAGTTAATAATATCTTGAAATATATTCTTTAAAATTGAAAAGGGACATTATCTGGATATGCATAATTATAATTATGTTATTAGTGAATTAGAGGAACATTTGAGGCTACAATAAATTTGTTTTTAACACTTTTCCACTTGCAGAAATATTTCGACGCATTATGAGCAGAATTAAGGCTTTTGAAAACATTTTTGCAAAAGAATAAATTGCTCATAACAGCGTTATGAGCAATTTATCCATATACGACAATGTTTTGAACTTAATCCAATAAATATACTTTCATGTAGAGATGTTTTTGATATTTTTTACTAGATTTTTAATTCATAGTTGTCTGCTACAGATTTGTTGTATGTAGGAAAGGGTAAACTGATATACAATGGGTCTACCTTTAATATACCTGACAATGTAATTATCAGGCCTGATTGAACGCTTCAACAATTCCTTTAGAATAGACACCCCTCGGGTTAAGTATGAAGTTTACACTTTTACCTCATATAGAAACATTTTGAAGCAAATGTAGTCGACGACTTTTGAAAACATTATGACATGATGAGCAATTTCTCAATTTAAAACAATGTTTTTTATCAGTATTTAACTGTTATACATTCATTCACAGGTATTTTCTAGATATTTTTCAAAGTCATCTTCTACAGATTGTATTTGTGTGTGGGAAAGGGTTAATAAGGAGTATAGCCAAGTCATGCAAAAACGGATGTGTAAATGTCAGAAAGATTTTGCAGTTCCTGACTTTTAACCCTTACCCACAAACAGAAAATTTGCACCAGACAACTCCGAAAACATCTTAACAAAAGTCTCAGAAATCTCGTTTAATGACACTATAATTATGTAATTGCATTGGAGGCATTGATTGTTGCAAAAGGAATAATTGCTCATCATGCATAATCAACATGCGACAATTTTTTCCCAAAGTATTCTGCTGCAAATGCGTCAAAATGCGTCTGCAGGTGGAAAAGGGTAAAGGAATCAGTAAGCTTAAGTAAGGAACAGTCAGTGAAGTGTCCCTTTTAATTGTTTTTCTTTCAATGACCGATTTGTTTACAATGATATTGCTCACAAACCTTGTTCCCAAAATTACAGTCAATTATTTTATGGAATCTTTCAATATGTAATCTTTTACTGAAAATAAGATTTCAATTATTCATTGTTGTATATGGTTTTGTTTTGCTTTAAAGGAAGAACTTAATAGAGGAACAAATTATCCATATTATTGTTTTAATTATTACAATGAAAGCTATTTCTACATGTTTTGTTTTATTACCTATCTGAAAAAATCTATTACGAGAAATGGTAAAAGAATGTGAAACATAACAACTAGTGAAGTTTACTTTCAAACGTTTTATAGAGATTGGTTAAAAAAACTGAGAAATGGGTTCAATTTAAGACTTGGAATTATTTAACTATTTAGCAAATTTGCAATGGATAAAAAAAACATGTATATGGTATGATGTTTCAATTTTTTAAAATATTTTTCTCTTTTGTTTTTAAAATATAATCAGACAAACAAGTTCAATCTTTATAGATGACAACAAGGCATTTTATCATAAACAACACTCCTCTGCCTTTTTCTAAGTCGAAAAAGGGGCATTACTGAATAATTATTAGAGCCAGAGTTATGTGACTTGGCAACGACATGCCTATTATTCCTAGGAACATGTCTACCAAGTTTCATTTGAAAATGTTGAATGTTTTTCGAGTTATAAGGTAAGATTAAAGTTTTGTGCCGACGATGCCAAGGTTATAACAATACACTGAACTATTTTCTTTGAAAAATAGTCGACCTAATAAAATGCCTTGTTGACACATTATTATCCGACAACGACACAGGCAAGCTAAACGCTGATAAAAAACCTGGATGATTGATTAAGCTGACCTTATAAAACAACTTGCTTGATTCTTTGCCAATATTACAATTTTCTTCTTAACACTGTTTGTTTTTATAAATAAGCAGATGACATCTAGATATTTATAGTGAGCATATAGTTAACCCTTTCCCACTTGCAGAAGCATTCTTACACATCTGCAGCAGAAGACTTCTAAAACTAGTGAATCAAATGAAAAAACTGCTCATAATGAGCAAATTCTCCATTTTCTACTCTATTTTTAAAGATTTTCTATTTTTTAAACGTTGTCTGGTGCAGATTTGTTGCCTGTTTGAAAATATTTAACCCTTTTCCAGATACAGCCACTATCTAATGCCTCTGCAGCAGATGACTATTGAAAACATTGTGGCAAAAGGAGAAATTGCTCATGATAAGCAAATTTCTCCTTTTTCCATAATGTTTTCCCCTTTATAATCAATAATTGTTTATTTCTTTTGTAGACAGTTTCCTTATTTGTTACTATATTATTTCAAAGTGGTTTGCTACAGATGTGTGTGTTGCATGTTTGAAAGACTTTAAATCTATCCTAGCTGTACATGAAACTCAATTTCAGGACTTGACGAGACGAACTCTTAGAGGTGTCCCTAAAGTGCACAGTTAAAAGAGAACAACTAACAATCCTAACAATGGACAAACAAATGCGGCGCTTGTACCACCAGTCCAATACAATGTTGGAACGGGATGCTGTTTATCCAGGGTACCAGGTAGGAATCTCCCAACCCCTTTTTCAACATGCAGACATATTTTGAATCATCTGCAGCAGACAACTTTTGACAAAAATTGTTGCAAAGGAGCAAATTTCTTTAATAATGAGCAATTTCCCTTTTTTATTTAATAATAATATTTTATTTAAAGAGGTTTTCCCCATTTTTGTGTTGATGTTTTTTAAATCTGTCTGCTGCAAATTTTGTGTATGTTGGAAGGGGTTTAAATCAGCTACAGTTATGAACTCTTTCCCTGATACAAACAACTTTAAACGCTTATTGCTGGCGACAATTAAAAACAAACATTGTGGGAAAATTAGAAATTACTCAAATGAGCATTAATTTTCTCCTTGAGTCATGCAGTAATCAAATCAAAAATAGATAACAATTTTATCAATTTTCCAGAATGTGTTTCCCTCATAAGCTGTTAATGCAGACACTCTTAACCCTTTCCGAAATACAACAATTCTGCAGCAGACGACTTTGAACATATTTTGTCAACAAATAGAAAATCTCTATAATTGAATGGATTACCTATGAGTAAAATTGGAAAACATTGTGGCAAAATGAGAAATTGCTCGTTTTGAGCAATTTCTTCTTTTGTCACTATGTTTTCAAAAAGCTGTCTGCTGCAGAGGCATCAGAAAGCGTCTATATGAGGGAAAGGGTTAAAAAAGCAAATCTGCATATAAATAGACAAAGGAGATAGTTTTGTCCATCGCATTCAGCATAGACAAAATATGCAGCAGAAAACTTTTTCCAAAATGTTCTCAATGGTCGTCTGCTGCAGATTAGTCAAAATGCATCTGCAAGTGGGAAAGAGTTTAATTATTTTTGCATAAATATTAAGGCCTTTGCTTTGTCAACTTTATGAAATAAGTAAATATTGATTGACACCTAATTTTCGGATTAACTTTTTGGATAAACTATCAATTTATTGATCATAATTTAAATCTCTTTCATGCCATTTTCCTAAATAAGCTGCTCATATTGACGACACATTTACCCTTGCTTCTTTGTTTAACCCTTTCCCTCATATAGACGCTTTCTGACGCCTCTGCAGCAGACGGCTTTTTGAAAACATAGTGACAAAAGAAGAAATTGCACAAAACGTGCAATTTCTTCTTTTGCCACAATGTTTTCCACTTTTTGTCATAGGTTATCCATTCAATTATGGAGATTTTCTATTTTTTGACAAAATACGTTCAAAGTTGTCTGCTGCAGAATTGTCGTATGAGGGAAAGGGTTAAACCCTGTCCCTCAAGTAGACTTACTTTGAGAGTATAAAAACAAGTTGAAATAAAATATGTATTAAACCTTTCCCACATACAGACACTTTTTGAAAACACTGTGACAAAAGGATAAAATGCTCAAAACGAGAATTTTTTCTTTTGCCACAATTGTTTCAACCTTTTTCAGTAATTATACTCTCATTTACAGAGATTTTCCATAAATTTCCCAAGATGTGTTTAAAGTCGACTGCTGCAGATTTGTTGTATGTGGGAAAGGGTTTACTCATTCCGACATACAGACACTTTCTGATACCTCTGCTACAGAAGACTTTTGATAACTTTAAATTGATTTTCATGAGCCATTTATTATTTTTGAGAAAATGTGTTCATCTTTATTCAATAATTAAAATGTCATTTATAGAAATTCTCCATATTTTCTTCTTGATGTTTTCTAAAAAGTGTGCTGCACATTTGTTGTGTGTCGGAAAGAATGAATATATTTGAAAGGCAAGGCTAGTGAATACATTACTAGTCTTTCAATTAAACGCAAATACATCATTTTTGCCTACCAGTAGATGTTTTCAATCAACTGTTGCAGATTTGCTGTATGACGGAAGGGTTAATTATCATACAGCACAACAATTAATGTATCAACAGCAAGAAATTAAAATCTTATTGTGAGAAAAGGAGACTAAATACTCAAAATATTAACTATATCTGTGTATGTTGTTTAGTAAGGGAATACATGTTTGTTTGACGTGGTTTTGTCTTCCCAAATGTTCCCAATTTTATTGATCTAATTGAATACCACACCGACATAAATCAGATATTAAATCCAGTTAACTTTGCACCTTTCTCACTACGAATGTAGAAATAAAGACACTATACATAGTTTAATTTTTGATGAATATTGTTTTCATTACATTAATTTTATATTTAATTTAATTTTTGTCTTTTTTTTGGCAAAATGTATTAGTATGAAAGAAATAATGATAAAACAAAATTAGAATTTTATAGAAGTAATGTTATGAAACCCTTGTAATGAGACAGCTTGTGCTATGATATCATATTTCCATTTGATTTGAAACACTATGTCAAAAGTATTGTTATTATTGACATAAAAGGAGAAATTGCTTATCGTGATAAAAACATTTTTACTTTTCCACAATGCTTTAAATCATAGTCATCTGCGGCAAAAGATGTCAAATGTGTCTTTAATGGGGAGAAGATATTGACCTTTTCCCTAAAATAAACGCTTTCTGATGCCTCCTTTTTAAAACATTGTGGCAAAAGAAGAAATTGCTCAAAATGAGCAATTTCTTCCTTTGCCACAATGTTTTCAACTTCTATCAGTAATATTACTTTCAGTTAGAGACATATTCCATACTTTTGACTAGATGTTCTCAAAGTTGTCTGCTGCAGATTTGTTGTATGTGGGAAAGGGTTAAAAGATCTCACAAAATCTGACGGAGATAATCAGGTATACTCATTATGATAAAGTCCTGTACTTGATATCAACTTAGAGAAGTTACATTCTTTACAATAGAATGCGTGAGACGACACAAGATATTGGAACATTAGTTAAAAGTGGCATTCTGGAATAATAACCAAATTCAATGATATCGAAAGTTGTACCTGACATCTTATTGTGGAATTTGAAGTTTAAAATCTGATAGATAAAAGATCAAAGAAAATGGGGACTTAAAATATTCAGTGATTTTTTGTTAGCTCTATAGTTACATATACAATGGTAAATTGTTTTGCAGTTATTATTAATATTATCATTAAATGAAATCTTACTTTTTAAACACTATATTAATTCTAAATTTAAAAGTTTTCATAGCAAATATCAAAATTTATTAAAACTAAACTGATTTGAATGATTAATTTAATTTAATTCAAGCATTTTATTTCGTATACAGGATAAAATTGACTTATTTTTTCATGACTTGTCTTCTTAATACTTCAAACAGTTTCTTCTCATAATGTTTATGGTTTAAAACAGCAAATTTGGCTTAGTTGCCTAAATGTTAAAAACAAATTTGTTTTAAATTGTAATAACCCTATTCCAAATGCAGATGTATGTTGATGAATCTGCAGCCGACAACTTTTTCTCAAAATTGTGGCAATTTGAGTAATTGCTCATGATGAGTAATTCTCTTCCGTCACTGTGCTTAAACACTATCCAATAATCATTATCATAAATAAAGCTTTCCATAATTTATCCAACACATTTTCAAAGTTCTCTGCTACAGTCTTGTTGTATGTTGAAAATGGTTAAAAACTGAAAGCATTTAACAGCAATCATACATAAGAATTCAAAGATGAGTATTTTTCGTATATTTCAGGACGATCCTGGGATGGAAACAGCCAGTGATTCAGATCTGGATTCAGAGGATTCATTTGACTTCACAGCCGATTTCTCAGACATTGACGTTAACATAGTACTGGGAAAGGCAGTGACAGTCTGGAGTTTTAGCAGACCGGACAATTTGGTCCTTTTCACACCACGACATGACGACTCTCTCTTCAGACTCGTCAAATACGCTGAACAGAATCTGGCATTTGACAACCTGAACGAGCGAATAATGGTGATGGACCCTGGAGATCGGCATCCGAAAGAGATGAGGAGCAATTACTCCATGAAACCAGGGAGCGTGGTCATGATCATGCCAAGAGGGGACATCAATCTGGTTGTAGAATTAAACCAACTCAAGTCCAAGTTTCCGATCAAGGTGGACGTCATGTGTACCGTGTATGAAGTGAAATCGTACTTGAAAAGAATGAAAGGGATTCCAATTGAACAGCAAGACATTCTCTACAGGGACAGAGCTCTGGATAATTCTCGGCGACTGTACGAGTACAGGGTGAAAAACAATACAATCCTACATGTGTTAATACAGGTCCACTTTGACCTTCTCATTAACATTGAGACTTTCTGGGGTAAAACCTATCGTCTGTACGTGGACAGATGCAGTACAGGAAGTGACATCATTTATACACTTTTTGGGCGTGCCTTCAGCCAATTTGCTCCCGAACATGTTAGTGTTCACGAACTCTACGTTCCAGTTCATGTTCTAGTCCTCCAACATAAACAACGTTCAATTCATTGGGAATACTGCCTAGGTTATTTTGGAATTAAGAACGGAGACACTCTGGTTTTAACAACAGTTGGTCGCCATAGTAATATGAACATGCGACCAATTCGTATTATATCGGACACCGGTGTTAACTACGAGGCGACTGTATCCCAGTTTGATCGCTGGTCTGTCGTTGCTTTCATTATGCATGGACTCACTAATGTACCGGTGGATCTTATCCGACTTTATAAAGACAACATTCAGCTGGACTTCACAAGTGTGGTTGGAAACATACCGAGCCATAAGGCCATCATGATGAATGTATCAGTGACTAATGTTGATACGGACATGATGTTTGGGGTACCATTGAAAATAGTGCTGGGACATGGGATCGTTGAGAACATCAAGATGTCTCCAACAAGAACGGTCAAGGATGTCAAAGTTAAACTCGAAAGTATTGGAGTTCCAAATGCTACAATGCATGAATTGACACTAGCTGACTACAAGTTAGTTAGTCATGCCAGGGTGAAGGACATAATATATGACCTTGAATTGCCTTTGACCTTAAAAGTTGAGAGATTTCCAATCTTTGTACATACACCAGATGGTGTAATTTATAAAACCATGATTGATGTTGGCCACAGTCTGGAAGACTTCAAGAAGAAGATCGAGAAAAAATCGGGCCATGCAATGTCATCGTGTCGCATCATGATAGCGGGTCAGGAATATTTGCATCCAGACCACATAACCTTGTACCAAAATGGCTTTTCCGCAAAGATTTCCGTGTTTATTCAGATAAAAGATTTCTATGAAACTTTCTACATAACCAAAGGGTCTGTACTAGTCAGAATAAAAATACCAGTCCGTCCTTCTGCAGACGAAATAAAGCGCAGCATCTGGGAATGCCAAGATATTCCAGAGGGCTCCATGACCTGTCTACAGACTTTCTTCTTCTGGTTCTTCTTCCCCAGGGTCAGCAAAAAGTTCACGTTCAGTAGGAAAAAAAAAGTGAGGATAGGATATCCTGCAGCTGACAGAACTCTCATCCAAATGTACGAGAAACCAAGGAAATACGGGAAAATGAAAGAGTTGACAAGGATTCTAAATGACCTCCAAACTAAAAGGAAAAGATACTTTCGTGACTTTCAGGGTAAAGTAGATAATGAAAAGGCAAACCTTATGCAAGAGATTCACAATTATAAACCTGTGATTCAAAAGCATGAACCGGATGATGATGTAAAGACATGGCCACTGGGACAGAAGGGAATGGGTTTAAAGTATGACGCGAATTACAGAACGAGGTACAGGCCAAAGTATCGCAAGAAGCATGCCACACAGATCGGCAATAACCACATGGGGGAAGATAACAGACGACAAGAATATAAACCACACATGTACAATGTGGTTCAACACCCAACTCCACGCTGGATTGATAACCTTAACCAGAAAAACGACGCACATAGACTTGTGGCATCTGATGAGGAGGGTTTGGCCTACAGAAATAAACATACAAAAGATCCATTCGTAGTTCCTCGAGCAAGAAGAAAGACAAACAGAAACCAACAAGCACAGGTTCACTACCAGGGTACTTACAACATGAAATCGTACAAACCACAAACTTTGTATGACAGACAAGATCAGTTTTACGACAGTCCACGTGCCAGTGTCGTATATGACAGCCCACGCGTCAGTGAGGTTGAAGATGGATCAGAATACTCAGATACTAGAAGTCGTGTTGTACAATATTAGACCTATATAGAGATCTAAGGGCCCATTGACTACTTACGACATTGTTTGTGTCATACATGAAAGTCCAAATATCAGCAACATGGAATGATGATCAAAGTACTCGCACATAAGAAGTGTTGTCATACATTATTAGACCAATGCCAAGATCAAAGAGCCAATAGTTTACTTTTGACATTCCACATGTCAGCAACATGGAATATTGATCAAAGTACTCAGATATCAAAAGTTGAGTCAAGCATATTAAACTTATGTAGAGACAAAGGTTATATTGTTTGCTGATGACGGATTCTGTGTCCGTGGCAAATATGATAGTTTGAAAGTTAATGACATAGTAGATGGATCAAATAATTTGCATATCCAAAGTTGTGTTGTACAATATCAAAACTATGTAGAGACCATAGTTTGCATAATTTATGACAGTTACTGTGTCAGTGTTGAATATGACAAAAGCAAGTGTCAGTGATATAGAAGACGGATCAAAGAACTCAGATAATAGAAGTTGTGTTGTACAATATTAGACTTATGTAGAGACCAAAATGTCCATAGTCAGCATTCATACTACTGTAGGAAAGCATGAACAGTTGAATGTCTTTTTAAAGTGTTCCATGATATCTAGGAAATAGGTTATTTGACAAAAATCAGACATACTTTCTTACTCTATTTATGGTTATTTGCATCATAGTATTAATTAGTGTACATGTACTTATTTTGAGATGTTTCGATGAACTATGTAAGGAAAAGAATGGATTAAAAGGTGCTGAACTCCAGATGCAGATCAACATTTTGAAATGTTGAAACTTCTGCAAATAATAAATAGTTCAAAACAATTTTGGCAGTACACTTTGAAAAACAGTCAATTGAAGGTCATTAAAATGTACAAAATTTGGCTTACTGAAGCATAAACAATCAATATTCATTGTACTGGAAAGTGAAAATATTTCTCTAATTTAATCCCAGAATAATGATACTAATACTTCAGGACAACTTTTGAACAGTTTTAAAACATTGACTATACTATCTATAATCTGGAGTTCAGCATATTTAAAGGCAATTATAAATGTAATTTAAAAGTAAATAATAAATAGTTCAATACAATTTTGGCAGTACACTTTGAAAAACAGTCAATTGAAGGTCATTAAAATGTACAAAATTTGGCTTACTGGGTATGTCTACCCAGTAAAAATGAAGCATAAACGATCAATATTTATTGTACTGGAAAGTGAAAATATTTCTCTAATTTAATCCCAGAAGAATGATACATGTACTAATATTTCAGGACAACTTTTGAACAGTTTTAAAACTTTGACTATACTATCTATAATCTGGAGTTCAGCATATTTAAAGGCAATTTAAAATGTAATTTTTAAACAGAAAGCATCATCAGTAAATAAAAAGAAATTGTCTAACATGCAAAGTTTCGTGCTTTTCCAATAAACAAACAATCTTCAGCTGACCACTTTGAAAACATCTCTCAAAACTATGGAAAAAAGCCACTTTAGATGAAAGAGTAATTATTGAATAGGGATGATAAAAGAAGAAATTGCTCATCATTAGCAATTTCTGCTAATGTCACAAATGTTTTCAAAATGTGTTTACTGTAGGGCGCGTCAAAATGTGTCTGTATTTGGGAATGGATTAACAAAAGGCTACTTACTTCGACTACTTTGCCATCCCTGTACCATTTGACCTTGGCCTTATTGTCTGACACAAAACATTCCAACATGCCCTCTTTCTTGACAATAATCCCATGTTTGGGATGAAGCTTTTGAGTAAAGTTATAATCGGGGGCCTTATCTGTAACACAAAGAAATAACACAATGATACCATGTTTTGGATGAAGCTTTTGAGTTAAGTTATTCTCTGGGGGCCTTATCTGTAACACAAAGAAATAACACAATAATACCATGTTTGGGGTGAAGCTTTTGAGTAAAGTTATACTCTTGGAGCTTCTCTGTAACACAAAAACAAAAGAAAATTGGGGTTCTGTAAGTTATAGCCACTGCTATGAAAGTTAATACCGGCTCAAAATCACCTCAAAATCACCAAACGTTTTGGACTAATCACTTGAAAACTAAGTTTCAAAGCAGGGACGTCTTATCTACGTCCCTGTTCAAAGGTAAAGTAATGTATGATCATAAGAACAATCTTATGGTGTATACTCTATTCTTAAAGAATATTCTTGAGCTGCCTTACCCTCATTTTCAGTAGAATTATGAATACTCATCAGGATATAATTAACCCTTTCCCTCATATAGACACTTTTCGATACCTCTGCAGCAGACGGCTTTTTAAAAACATAGTGACAAAATAAGAAATTGCTCAAAATGAGCAATTTCTCCTTTTGCAACAATGTTTTCCACTTTTAGTCATAAGTTATCTATTCAATTATATAGATTTTCTATTTTTTGACAAAATATGTTCAAAGTCGTCTGCTGCAGAATTGTCGTATGAGGGAAAGGGTTAAGAAGGGCATCTCAAAAAGTAGCTTATTATGTAACAGGTTTATCAGTTTCCATACCCTCTACGTAAAGCCAGGCGGAAGTTTTCAGAGGTCCCTTGCCACATTCCAAGATGTATTTGCCGCCATCTTCTGGTTTGATGACATTGATAGTACACTGGTACATGTCTCCCTTCTGCTCCATGTGGTACTTCTCGCCGGTGAATATCTCCAGCTTGTTCTTGTACCATCTGAAAGTTGCATCCGGTTTGCAGAACTGAGCCAAAAACACGACCTTGTCTGTTCCTTCCAAGACCTTGATGTCATCAAATTCTTTCAGCCACTTTTCAGGTTGCTAATAGAAGGGTAAACGGAAATACAAAAGGAACCAGTTAATACAAGAACACTGAAATCGTAACTTTGTTCCATTTTTCCACCAATGATGTAAAAATAATTGCCTTCCAAATTCGTAATTCAAAGGAGAATATTGCCACACAAAAGTTTTATATCAAGAACAAACTTCCAACATTTTTTTTGTTTTCAATTATAAATTGATGACTACAATAACAATGCTTAGTTTTATGCCTGCAGTGCTGGGTGAAACTTCGGCCAATTGAAGGAATTTTGCAAGTCCTGAACAGCATTCTAATTATATAAAAGATTTCAATAATCACCACCTTCAAAAATTGCTCTTAAAGTATGTCCAAATTATCATCCCCAAAACCTGTGATCAAAAACTAGTCACTTGCAAGATTGTTGTTATTTTTCTGTTTTAACAAACTTTTCTTTATTTCACTGCATGTCAAAAGACTATACTTTTCCTACAATAATTTCCAAAATTTTCTCCTGCATAGAAAGGTTCAGAAGGTTTGTGTTAAGGTTAAATTATTCAACATTTCATCTGTAATAAAATGAGTAATGATTATGAACTGTGTAGCAAGAAAAATACAATCGGAAAATAAAATTGAAAATAAAATAAATACATATAGTTATTCTTGGTTAGCCTTACACTTTTATACATGACGGATAGAGAATTAGAAAATGATATATATGTTTTGTTATAGCATTCAACATTCACAAATATTTAAAATTCATTTAGAATAGTTGTACATTAAAATGTTAAAATCATTATGACAAACCTGGAATCAAAAAGACAACATTTATATAAACATAATATTGTTATACAAAATACATCAAATCATTAACATCAAATCATTAAGTTAAAACAATATTTTTTATCTTAGTAAAGTTATGCAAGTTAGATAGAAATGCTTTTTTACTTTCAATAACAAATCAGTACAAAAATATCTCACAATCTACATTTATATTTATGTTAAAAACTGATCTTTTTATCTGTCATTGTATGTTTAAGATTAAATGCAAAACAGTAGTAACTACATCTTGTTTTCAGATGTAAGTACAGCAATTATGCATGAAACAATAAATTTCTAAAAATTTCAGTCACAATCGCAATAATAGCTTACATACAAAGTGAATATTATGTTATACATTTATAATATATAAACTCTTTCCCAAATACAACAAATCTGCAAGCATCAAGATCGAGACAAATATATCGAAAATCTCTTGAAATAAAACCTTTCTTATTGAATACAATTGAAAACAATGTGGCAAAAAGGAGAAATTGCTCATCATGAGCAATTTTATCTTTTGACATAATGGTTTCAGAAGTTGTCTGTCTGCTTCAGATATGTAAAATATTCCTGTAAGAGGGAATGGTTTAACAAACAGAACAATATTAAGTCTTTCTATAAAAATTAATTAGTGCAAAACAAATAACACATAACAAATGCATTCACAACTGCCAAACTGATTTCTATTCATTTCTTTTATTCCCAACAAATAGCAAAGCTTTGCACTAGCCTATGTGGAACCTGTTTAAGGCGTGTTCGTGGCATGATATACTTTGACCTCTGAGTGTTGTGACCTTGAGCCCATGACCTTGATCTCAAAGTCACTTTACAGGGAGGAGGTGATATTTAAAAGTTCAATGATCAATAACTAGCCATTGTGTCCATGTGAAAATTACCAACATACTCGAAAACTTATGTCAAAATATATAATGTACTGGTATTATCTATCTTTATTTCTCATAAAATTGGTAATAGCTATCTTTCTTTCTCATAAATTGGCAATATCTATCTTTATTTGTTATAAAATATTCACTGTGTTAGGAAGGTCAGTTTATAGAAGACAGTTCAACAAAACAATTAATTCACATTGTACAAGTAACAACTAGACTTTACAATATCAAAGCAACAGAATAGGACACAGTCTGTGGTAGAACAAGAAATTATTATTTCTGAAATAATTCAGCAAACTATTTAATTTTCTGACATCTTTATCCAAATCCGGAAAATATACATTTTGGAGTTAAAAAAAAAAGCCATCTGTACATTGATAACTTTGTAAGTGAGACAAGTGGTCTCTGATTTATATAAATGCAATCAGAGTATTACATTAAACCAAAACAGGATAATATACGTTCTGGAGTTTGCAATATGAACATGGATTACTTTGTAAATGGTCTCTGTTATAGTGAATCAGCAAATATGAAAGTAAACAAGACATTTATTCACTATCATAATAATAATGTGTCCTATTTTGCAAAAGCATCTAACACTGGTTGAACCCCCCATCTTACTTTAAGAATTTATCTCTTCCATAAACTAAACAGTCTTTTTCAAATATGTATTGATAATGATACATTTAGATCTTTCTCATCTGTAGATGAAAGTACAATAATTATTCAGTAGAATTGAAAACATGCTGCAGAATACAACACAGACCTTTGGATGATTCATTCCAAAAGCTGCTTCTAAACATTGTTTCTACACACTTCTAAAACTTTAAAATTACTTCTGCTGTTTCTAATGCATAAGTATGGCTTTAAGCAAAACAGCTGTACCTATAACTTTGGATGTAGTTACAACCATTTTACATGAAACCCACAAGATGTTTCGTAGGTACTTCTTCACCTAGAATGACAAGCCATGGAAGGACCTGATCAGATTGCATTGTAAATTATCAAAGGTCTGTTTTTCCATAACATTGATTGAATTTCACAACAATAAGAGAATGGGTTCAACAATACACCACTATATACACCTGACACTATAAATGCACACTGAAGCAAAACAGCTCAACATGTCATGCCTTTTAATCAACCCTTTCCCACTTGCAGACGTATATTGATGCATCTGCAGCAGATGACTGTTGCAAGCATTGTCACTAATGAAAAAATTTCTCATAAAGAGAAATTTTACCTTTTGCCACAATGTTTTCAAATTGTCTGCTGAAGATTTATTAAATGTGGAAAAGAATTAATTATAATATACAATAAGTCCATATCAACGTGTTTCCTATTACTAAAGTAAAATCTCAGTAAAAATCAAGAATAAATTAAAGACTCATAAATTAAATTGCAGTAAATTTTGATTTATACTTGGTTTTATAATTTGCGAAATAGATAAATCAGAATTTCTAATGGCATTGTATCCTGCTTTGAAAAATGTTTACCAAATCCTACCAATATCAAGCATTGCGAGACCAAAGGCTTTTACCAGACAACATCAAACAACAACATGCAATAGTGCCAAGTCCCTCTAATACAGCTGGTAGAGTGAAACTTCAAATAAGACTCATATTCATCTTGGTGACAATCATCCAATCACTGGCAAGGTTCCAGACAGCTCTGACAATCTCTAAATATGTCATGTGACCTGAAGGCATCACTGAACATGGCAACTCACTGGTTAGAATTTCTTGCATCCTTCTGATTGGTTAGTGGACATATCAAATATAAAGACGGCTTCACAAGTGTTATTCACTAAAGCAAATGCAGTAAAGTGTAGAATAACCATATGTAGAGAAGTGCTCTTAACTAAAAACAAAAATTGTCTACTTGGCTTGGAATATATAAAGCAAACATATTTACTATGTTTATATCAGCAAAGAATGGTTTTCTACTAAAGCTGGAAAAAGCTCTTGGCTAACTTTTTAAACTTAAAAAAGAGGAAGGCCAAGAAAACAACTGTTGGAAAGACCGTTGAAGTACCTCCAGCTCCTTTTCCACTTTTTTAAGTGAGGGGAAATCAGGAATAGCATCCACCAGAGAGACCCTTCGCCCTGACATTGAGGCACGTCTTTGTTGCTGTTTCATTTCAAAATCGTCTAAATTTTCAGCTGAAAGGGGTTTCATTGTTGTAGGGACCTCAAGTTTGCTCATAGAAGGACCTTCATCAATGGATTGACGTCGGCTGCTTGTCTAATGTAATCAAATCATTAATCAATTGTAAATCATGCATAACTACTGGAGTAAAAAGTAAACCACTCAAAAATATTATTTTTCAAAATATTGTTACAAAGTGTGCAATTGATAAATGTGAATAATGTGTCAATGACATATTGATGAAACAGGCCAGCAATATGATATTCATTTTCAAATGATAACCATTTCCCACATACAACAAATCAGAAGCAGACCATGTTGAAAACATCTTGGCAAACAAACAAAATTTAAAAATGGTTTCAAAAGTCTTCTGCTATAGACTCGTCAAAATGTGTCTCCATGTGGGAAATGGATATAAATGAAATGAATGAGATATATGGAAGGAGAAAGGCAATGAGTAATGTAAAATATCATTATGTTCATCTCCCTTCACTAATGCATTTGATAGGCATGTGTGTTATAGATAATTTGTTTCTTTATTTTCTGATTCCATGTTAGTAGCCACAGTTTAAGAAACAATATATTTTTTAAAATTGAAAAAAAACAAACTATTGTCATTCAAACATAAGACGAACAATCCCTGATACCCTCGATTTGATTATTAATTAAGATAGAAATTATTCTAAGACTTGATTTTGATCTGAGAACTAAAGCAGTTTTCAGAGAAATGTATATACCATTGGTGATTTGACAGGAAGATCATCATGGCCTTGATTTGCTTGTATTCCATGTGTATTGCGCCATACCATTAAATGTATACCAAACAGAATAATTATACCCATGTAGAAATATTTAGTAAAAATTTATCGGATTCAGGTTGACCCTTTTCCACATATCTGACATCTCTGCATCAGACGACTTTTGAAAACAATTTCTCCACTTGTTACAACGTTTTCAACTTATTTAATGATTATACTATTATTTAACTGCAGATATGTTGTATGTTGGATTCAGGTTAAGGTTTATAGTAAATTTGATATAAATTAAAATTTAAAGTAAAGATCAATGCTCTCAATTAATCTTCCTAATTGAAGAATTTGTTTGAATGAAAATAGTTTTAGGTCAAACAAATGGACGTAATTAAGCTGCGCCATGAAACAAATCTCTACCCAAACTCTCTATCTGTAGAGGTAGAAAACAAACATCAAACTCAGAGTTATTCTTGTTACTCTAGACTATTTTTGTTCAATTAAACAAAACGAGTGCATAGTATTATTAATTAAAAACTTCATACAAGTCATGTGATGAACAAGTGAGATATACGTTGCTACATTGGTTATTGGAACTGTTTTTCTCCACCGTGCATATACATGGAGTTTAAGACCAAGTGAGTGCACTGTATGCAAAAAGGAAAACCATAATTACTAAATAACCATTGATAAATTAGAGGTATAGTTACGAACACGGGTTAAACATTTGTAAAACTTGTTTGCATTGAAAAAATACATACTGTGCAAACACATAAACTTTGATTACAATAATCACCAGTACACACGATTCTAATTCTATAATGAGAGGGTTTGTTTTATTGGGGTTTTACACAATTTTCAACATTTATTTTAGTTCTATAACTGCGAAAGAACATTTAATGTTCATTATCCCTGGGAAAACAAATCCAGTACTATGCTAGGAAATGTGACTTGCCCAAGGGTTCTCCACCACTACAAGTGGTTATAAAACCTTGGTAGCCCAGTTACAAATCTCCCAAGTGAATCACTCGGCAGATTCCTCTATGTTGAGACGAACTTAGAACATTTCCACAACTTATTTTTAGGATCAATCAACAAGAACTGTTCCATTCTATTAATGAAAGTGGTTATATTCTTTGTTAATGTGTAAAGTAATTATTCATTTTTGCAAAAAGAAGGAGAAACTAAAATGAAAATCAGAAAATAAAGGTACACAATAAAAAAAAAAACATAGTGATACAAAAATGAGATGGCTGTCATGTTCTTCTTTTAAAATGCTCATATGTCTGTGCAAAAGGAAAAGTTTATTACACTTGATAATTTGCAATTCGAATTTTAGATTAAAATTAAATGGTTAAATTGTAAGTTGCTCTTTGGCAAAATTATGAACCAATCAAGTTAAATCTAAAAGTGTTATAAATAAAGGAATAGGAGCATTTAACCCTTTCCCTCATATAGATGCTTTCTGAAGCCTCTGCAGCAGTCGGCTTTTTACAAACAGTGACAAAAGAAGAAATTGCTCAAAACGAGCAATTTCTCCTTTTGCCACAATGTTTTCCACTTTTAGTCATAAGTTATCCATTCAATTATAGAGATTTTCTATCTTTTGACAAAATATGTTCAAAGTCGTCTGCTGCAGAATTGTTGTATGAGGGAAAGGGTTAAGAAGAACATCAACAGCATAAAAATATTATGAAAGAAGATATTACCCTGAAAAAAAGAGTTAAATTAATCATTATGATATTTCAGACACAATTCTATCAACAAATACCAAGAACACAACCGAACAAACACCATTACCATCTTCACTATTTTTCTCAAAAACTCACTCCATAATTTCTGTTGCCATAAATGAACGAATCACATCAAAAGATCTATAGACAAGTTCCTGCACTAGCTGTAGACTCTACTCATTAAAACCAAACCAAACACCATCTACATGTATATCATTCCAGAAAAAGCCACCACAAATGATCAAATTTGTGTCAGGTATCTGTCAACATGATAAAGCCAGATACTATGTAGTATTTGATGCAGATGGTATAATATTTTATCCTCCCTTTCCCACATGCAGATGTATTCTGGGGCATAGGCTAGCAGGCCACTTTTAAAATCATTGTGGCCAAACGAGATTGCCGATGATGGGCAATTTCTGCATATGTCACAATGATTTCAACTCTTATGAATAATTACAGTTCCATTTTTTTGCCGAGATGTTTACAAATTCGTCAGTGCTGCAAATTTGTTTTATATTGGAAATGGTCTGCATGAGGGAAAGGTTCAAGCTATCAAGTATCCACTCCAGCTATGTTGTACAGAATCTGACATTAAACCTGCCTCTTCAGGCCTTTCCCTATGCTTTAATTGAACTTTGAAAGGGTCAGGGTCATTGGTAACGTTTGCCGCCTTCTTTTGAGATCCACTTTTACACCGGATTTCAAGGTTCTCAATGGCTTCAAACCTTGACACAGAACTTCTCCTTCTATCTGGAAGTGAGAAGTCAACGGCCGGGGTTTGCGACCTTGACCTATTTTCAGGTTGTTCTGTGGCATTGGTCTCGGAAGCAGTGGAGTACCGTCTGTCAAGGGGTGATACATTGGGGATTGAATCTGAAACCTAATGCAACATAAATAGCCAGTGATCAACTTTACATATCAAAGTAAGAAAATTCATAAATAATTATAAATACTGAAGGATCTTAATCATAACCACATAGATACCAACCTATAGTATGGTTTTATCAAAACAATCTAATTGTGTATTAATCTGTTTAAGTGATAGCAAAAATAATGTAAAATTGATTGTATCTAAATGATTAACAGACGGAAGGTCAATATAATTCATGTGCATCCGAACAGGAAGTTTAGACTTAGTCCATAACACACAAATAAATAAATGATCTTCTTATGTCTGTAAATTAGGCACAAACAAACACAATGTACATTGTATTCCATACAGACAATTAAAACAGCTTCAAATTGAAGAGGGAAATCAATTCCAGTTCTAAATCTCTGTTTTTGAATTTTTCACCGGGCAGCATCCATTTACATCATAAATCATGCCAGCATAATTCACAATGCTTTATTTTAATGACATCAACCAAAAAGATTTGATTATTAAGACATTGCTGTATGAAGCGACATATATGTATTAATCCTCCAGCCAGACATGACAACTCGGGACACTGGACATCATAATTTGACCACAAAACAAATGTAGGGTTTGGACATCTGAGAAACATCTTCACCAACAATAGACAGTCTCTTAAAGCTTGGAGAATATATATGGGTACACGCTGATGGTAATGAATTCTGTTTTAGGATATTTTTGTTAACCCTTTCTCTCATATAGGACACTTTCTGACGCCTCTGCCGCAGACGGCTTTTTGAAAACATAGTGACAAAAGAAGAAATTGCTCAAAACGAGCAATTTCTACTTTTGCCACAATATTTTCCATTTTTAGTCATAGGTTATCCATTCAATTATAGAGATTTTTTGAGGGAAAGGGTTAATTTGCTGAATCTGTAAACCTTCTTGTATAAAAATAATAACACATCTATTTACATAATATCCCATTCACATTACATTTTAACAGTGGCATTTGAAAGGTCAATTTTACATTGAATTTACCCATGTCCACTTGCAGACACATCTGTAGCAGACATTTTTGAAAATGTTGTGGAAAAAGGAGAACATGCCCATTATGAGCAATTTCTCCTTTTGCACGACAACATTTTCAATTATTTTCAATTATCATACTTTATTTCATGGAGATTTTTTATTTTTATGAAGAGATATTTTCAAATTGGTCTGCTGAAAATAATGTATTATGTGGGTAAAGGGTTAAAGAATAAAAAAAATTGACCTTTGACATATACCAGGTATTAAAATTTTACCTTTGCTTTCAAGACAATATATATATAGTCTCTAACGTCATAGAAAGAGGATCATTTGTCAGCCATAATCTTATAAGGTATGACAAAATAATGTTTACAATTTCCCATTTCAATAAATAACTCCCCTTTCCATTATCATCCCATGATATGAACAAATAATCAAAAGCACCTACTATGATTGATTGTACAAATGCGTATAAAATTTCTGTCACAATTCAAGTAATGACATAAATCAACAAGTGTTTTAAGGAACACATGACTGTGTCACCTTCCAAGATATGTTAAACTACTGTTTAAACTCGATTATAAGATGCGTTTTATTCCTTAAAATATTGAGAATGAATGATCTATAAATCTCATCCTGCCATTCAGTCAGATAGCACTCTTAAAAATGCCATGTTACCATTGTTTTTTGTTTCGTTTTCCAAAATATTTAACCCTTTCCCTCTTATTGACACATTCATGATGAGCAATTTATCCTTTTGTCACATAGTTTTCAAATATATGCAGTAACTACAATATCATAATAGCCAGATTTTTCATATTTTTGGCTAGATGTTTTCAAAGTCGTCTGCTTCAGATTTGTTGTAAGAAGGAAAGGGTTAAAAACAAATTGTGTAAGTAGATTGTTTGTTTGGTAACAGATAAACCTTACCCTCTCATCTTCACTGTCGCTGTCCACCTTCTTCAGGGCCATCTTCATGATCTCAATTTGCGACATACGCCGTTTCTGCTCAACTGAAACATTCAACGACAGATAATGCTGTAGACATTTTACAGATATTTTGGGGGACAAAATTGTCACATTGTTTATAACATCAAGCCAGGAGTCACGTAGCATTTGATAAAATGTGCAGCAATAAAATATATATTGTGTTAACATACGACTTAAACATTGATGTGATTGCCATCAAAACACCTAGAAGTTTACGAACAAATGTATAACGAACATACAGAAAGACGGAAATGATGCGCTTGGCATTTATTTTGATTATCTATTGCTTTATGCGCCTCAATTAATTTGTTTTGTTTATTTACTTCTTCGCTTCAGCAGGTAACTTAAAAGATTTTCTTAAGCAAATTTTAGTTTTTAAATGTCAATTGTATATACATGAAAATAATACATTACCTTCCATTGTACATTATGCTAAAAATTAACTTGAACCCTTTCACTTGATAAATATG
Organism: Serripes groenlandicus; assembly: GCA_031761405.1. NCBI lineage: Eukaryota > Metazoa > Mollusca > Bivalvia > Cardiida > Cardiidae > Serripes > Serripes groenlandicus. The sequence goes on from JASEVX010000014.1 coordinate 32,497,193, forward strand.
CCATAATGTACCAAACTTGGTTATCCTTTCCAACCTGCAGACGCATTTTGACCAATAGCAGCAGACGACTTTTGAAAACATTGTGGCCAAAGCTGAAATTGCTCATTATGAGCAATTTCACCTTTGGCCACAATGTTTTCAACTTTATTAAAAATGCATACTTTAACATATAGAATTTTTGCCTATAAGTGTTAAATGTCGTCTGCTGAAGATTTGTGACAAAGAAAGGGTTCAAGTTACCTACTTTAACGCTGACAATATCAATGCAAGTAGAAGCAGCAGCAATAGTTTTTTAGCCATGCCAATTTGCAAATCATCGAAAAGAGTGACACAATACTGCTGAAAATTGCTTTACTGGGGTTTTATTTTGTTTTCAACATTATTTCTGTTACATGAAGACAACAGACTTATCTAAATTCCATGGACAAACAAACCAGTGCTAGGATAGGAAAACTTTTTGATGCATACGACTTTTGAAAACATTGTGTCAAACAGAGACACTATACTTACTATTTTTTCAACTCGATTCAATTATCATATTTTCATTTTTTTTTTTTTTTGCCTAGATGCTTTCAAAGTCGTCTGATGCAGATTTCTTGTATATTGGAAAGGGATATATTAAACTGACATATAGTTTTGCCAAATGATGACTTCATCATCTAAAGGATGACTTGTAAACAATAACATGTACCCACATATTCTAGAAAAACAGTGTTGTGTCTCTCATTGATGAACCATTTTAACTTGTACTGCGCTGTTCAAAGTCTGGCTTTATTTAAATTGAAGTCTATGCAAGCCTGGGTGTCTACTAATTACTAACCTACTACAAAATGCCTAGCACGCAAAACATAGTAATACAAACATTTTAACGGTCCCTTTTGTCCTCACAGTTTGTCATTTTATAACAGGGAGGTATGCCATCCTAAAAACACTTTTACTAATTACCAAGCTCCAACAACTAACTAATCACAAATATCTAAATTTAGATTAAAAGAGCAATGTTTGGGGTTTTTGTCATCAGCAAAAACAACCCTAGAAAATGTGCAACTAGTGTAGATTCAGATAGGCCTGCAAAGTCTTATACATCATTGGTGACTAAATAGTTGCAGAATCTTTCAATTTGTTCTAATTGTGCAATTTGTCAACAATGCTTTCAATCGAAATGCTGTCATATCACAGTGTTTCATAAGTAATTTACCAGTACTTATTCTGACACCAGCATGGTCAATGATCCTAGGTCTATGCATGCATTCTATCGCTGTAGAGGCAACCACTACACCACAAAAGTGATCACCGAAGCTTACAAAAAAACTTCTGATAATCAGAATGTATGGAAGTGCAAACATATCCTGACCTTCACATTCTCAAAGGTACATTAAGATTGGCTTTTTGGATTACGATTCAAAATTAATTTTCCTGATTGACTGAAATTCTGTAAAATCTGCAAATCTTACCACCCACGCACCCACCAATCGTGAAAGTTTTTGGGTTGGAGAACAGCAAACTAACAAATTTGTATGGATGGCCTAATAAAGAATTGAAAAAGGAGCCTTTCAGTTGTGAACAGTCTTTATAGCCTGTAATCTGTTTTGATCTTCTGCAAGAACATGTTCCAAAGGCTCCTTCTCACAAAAAAGCAATTTAGGTCTACGAAGCCACTGGGCAAAGTTTATAAACACAGAACAAACATTTTATCTAATTCTACAGCTTAAATTTTGAGCTCTAGTTATGGAGATACATGATCAAGGTCTAAAAAAATTAAGGTTTGGTATTTGCAAAGTTTCTAACTTTTATAAAGGGATGTAAGTAAAATTAATTCACGTTCCTGCTTTGAATTGGACAAACAAAAAAAATACTGAACAAAATACATGTACATCTTGTTATCTCATGCATTTATAGTAAAAATTTAAATTTGTATACATTATTAACATAGGAGAAGTTTTAGGACTCTGATCTTTCCCATTCTTTTAATTTTATGTTTCTATAAAGAAATGCCTTGATGTAAATGTAGAAAAATACATTACAAAGTACATGTTTGCCATATCTAGAGCTCAACAAATCATTGCAATTCTATGGATTTTTGTTTTTATCTTTTTTAATCAATATTGACAATGAGGATGATTTACAAAGATAAATGAAGCAAGGTATAAAAAGTTCTGTTGATAAGCGCTACTACGTCTGCTGTCATACCACCTGATCACTTTTTTTGACTGTAAATGCAGTTTCTTAACTATTTACCTGATGTGATTTTTTAAAAGTCGTCTGTTTTGAAAACATCATAGGAAAAGCTTTTGGGAGTATAATTTTGATAAAGTCAAAAGGAGAAATTCCATATATTGAACAAATCTCTCATTTATCCATGAAATACTCATCATAAACAAGCGACTTTTCTCTTTTTTTCAAATATTTCAACAATTTCTCACATACAACAAGTCTGCAGCAGACATCTTTGAAAACATCTAGGCAATACTATATACATATGAAAGTAGAATTATTGAGCAATTTCTCCTTTCGCCAAAAATGATTTCAAAAGTCTGCGGAGACGTCGCACTGCACCTAGAAAGCCTCTTTTTTACAACTAGCATATCACATAAACAGCGGAGTGGTATGACAACATGCTATATTTACCCTTTCCCACATACAACAAATCTGCAGCAGACAACTTTGAAAACATCTCAACAATAATATGGAAAACTTCCCTAAATGAAGAAATACATATTGAATAGAGTTGAAAACATTGTGTCAAAAGGAGAAATTGCTCGATTTGAGCCATTTCGTCTTTTGTCACAATGTTTCAAAAGTCATCTGCTGAAGAGGCGTCAGAAAGCGTCTAGATGAGGGAAAGGGTTAAATCTATCATTAATCGTCATCTGGTAGAAGCATAGTCGCCAACTCTCATTAAACAATGGGGATAAAGTAAGTAACAGACAGTGGCTCCTGCCCTATAAAGGGGAGTAACTGAAGTCAAGAACACGTCTTGTGGTGCCAGACTAATCTACCCTGAAAATAATTACCTCCCTTCTTTGGAGCAGTTTTCTTAGGACCTTCCGCATCCTCCGCTTCACCTTTTTCATTAATTTAAATGAAACAAATTCCATGTAAAGATGAAATATTTATAAATAAGTTCAAAATGAGTATAACATGCAGCTTCAATAAAAAATGTTACACATTTTATGACAGAATGGTATTTGTGGTTAATATATAATATACTAACAAATATGGATATAGCCAGGGACGTAGATAAGTCTTTACGTCCCTGATATAGCAGAGCTATTATAATCATCTTATTGTATCAGCTCCTAGCATTTCATATGAACCATTCTGCTTTTACAAAAAAACATCCTAGAAAAACAGTGCAGAGGATGAGATTTTTCCCAACATTTTGTTATCTTTTGCATATTTCATGCAAATAATTTGCAGGCAAAAGATGATTAAGACCCTGTAAAAGAAAACACTTTAGTAAATAGCAAATAATTATGATTAATTAAGGATGACTCTTTGTGTTATTATGTTGTCATTATAATTGAACAACCTGCAACGAATGTTGGACTTGCCAAAAAAAACAATCTATAAAATTCAATTGGATTAAATCTGGAATAAGTTAGTTCTTTTGCAGATTCTCTCCTTATTTGATACATTTTGATGAAAGTTTTATAATTTTTAACAAATTATTCTTAGTTTATTTATCTATAATCCTGTTCCCACATACAGCAAAATTGAAGCAGACAACTTTGAAAACATCAAGGCCAAACATGGAGAATTTCTATGGAGTTTAATTATTGAATAAAGTTGAAAATGATTGCTGCAAAGAGAAGAAATTACACGTTTTAAGAAATTTCTCCTTTTTGTTACAACGTTTTCAAAAGTCAACTGCTGTGTGCAGTGACAGCAGAAAGCTTTCTGTACATGGAAAATGATTACAGTAAAATACAATCAATTTGTATTTTATGTTATATAAGACCAATTTATAATGATAGTTACATAATATTAAGTTATCATTAAACACAAGCTTATAGAAGCATAATGAATGATTTCATCTACCACATTCAAGTCTACGTACATGATACAGGGTTTTTATAAATATTTTCATGTATTAGTGTATTATATATCCTTTCTTGAGTTTAATAGTGTGTGTGCTCTGAATATATTATGTATAAGGAATTAATAATATGAGTAGTCTAATGTGGAATAATGTATTTTAATGACTATAGCAGCTTGAACATCGCAGGCAATGACTTTAAGCAGCAGCAAAATGGACCATCTTGCTTGCAAGATGATATTGACTGGAAGCTTAACCTTTACCCTCAAACGACAATTCTGCAGCAGACGACTTTGAACATATTTTGTCAAAAAATAGAAAATCTCTATAATGGAATGGATAACCTATGACTAAAAGTGGAAAACTTTGTGGAAAAAGGAGAAATTGCTCATTTTGAGCAATTTCTTCTTTTGTCACTTGTTTTCAAAAAGCCATCTGCTGCAGAGGCATCAGAAAGTGTCTATATGCTTGCAAACACAGTCTGCCGCATCTGCAGCAGATGACTTTTGAAAACATCTTGGCAATATTGATAGCACAAATTGTTCATAAAAAGCATTTTTTTCTTTTTGCTACAATATTTTCAACTCCTTTCAGTAATTTAACTTTCATTCATTGAGATTTTCAGTTGTATTTGCCTAGATAATTTCAAAGTGGACTGCTGCAGATTTGATGAAAGTGGGAAAGCGTTAATTCTAAACTAGCCACAACTATAATATGGTATCTATTTACGCCTTGGACATATCTTGCTATTATTGTAAAATGTATATGGTCACATATTCATAAAACCATTTCCTTTTGGCTTTGTGATCTCTCAGCTCTCTAAACATTGTTTAGAAACTACTCTTAACTATAAAACATTCCTTAATTTTGACACACGCTGCTTGCTGCATACCGTATTAGCAATGATGCATTTACAATGCTGCCATTTTAGATGACTGCATATCGTCCGCAAGACAATGATTTGTCCAAAGCAAGCAATGCACATAATACCTTGCCCCTCACACCTTATAAATATCATTTCAATCTGAATATACTGTTGTGCATAATATATATTACTGTTAAACTTTGGTACCAAAAAAAGGAAAATTTAGGAAGTTAATATATAAATACCTTAAACCTTTCCAGCATATTGACATGCTTTAACACTTTCCCTCATATAGACACTTTCTGACGCCTCTGCAGCAGACGGCTTTTTGAAAACATAGTGACAAAAGAAGAAATTGCACAAAACGTGCAATTTCTCCTTTTGCCAATGTTTTCCACTTTTTGTCATAGGTTATCCATTCAATTATGGAGATTTTCTATTTTTTGACAAAATACATTCAAAGTCATCTGCTGCAGAATTGCCGTATGAGGGAAAGGGTTAATAAAACGAGAAATCATTCATGATTTCCACAATGTTTTCATCACTATTCTATAATTCAGGATTTTTTTTTATCCTAGATGTTTTCTAAGCTGATTGCAGCAAAAGTTGGTAAGGCTTAAAATGAAATTTGGTCAAATACCCCCGTTGAAATGTAACAAATACATTGAAAGAGAAAAAAAAGTTGTTTACTGCCCTTATCATGGCCCCTAGATACGGTAAAATGAATCTAACAATGATGGAGGGACAAGGTTTGTAACACAAGCATAGCAATTGCAACCCTTTCCCACTTGTAGAAACATTTTGACACATCTTAAGCAGACAACTGTTGAAAAACATTGTTGCAAAAGGAGGAATTGCTCATAATGAGCAATTTCTTGTTCTGAAACAAAGTTTTCAAAAGTTGCCAACTACAGATCTGTCAAAATGCATCAGTAAGTAGGAAGAAGTCTTATATCTACATATATTAACATATTAAAGAGAGATTTTAAATTTAATCTTGTCATGTACACATTTTAGATCTACACTGTTCTAGCTACTGTTGTCAATGTCAAGAAAATAAATGTCTAAGTCTTAGTATGTTACCCCGAGTTCATTTCAAGAACACATAAATAACTCACTGCATGGCATTTGAAAAAAAATATAAGTGTTGTTTCTTCTTTTGCTGATGTTCTGTTTATGCAGCACTTCTATATGTAGTTGGACAGTGAAGGTTCTGGTGAGACTGAACTTGATTGAGTTTTCACTGTACCAATGTGCAACAAGACACCCATCATGACCCATATTCTCTTCGACAATCTGTCAACCTATTATACCAATGTCATACCAATGAACGGATAAGTGTCAACATGTACTGAGCGGAGTCGAGACCAGCGTCCCATAGAGGCCAACTCCGTACTTAGATTGGTAAAATTATGGGTCTAAATTTTATTTTTTCCGTTTGTTATGATTTCCAAGACAAATGTGTGTCCCTTCCGGACAGAGATTTGATTTCCAGGACAATCCCGGATGTCCAGACGATATCACATGTATGGCTTACATTTAAGACAGAAATTAAGATTTATTGTCTTGACATTGAATTTTAGCTTCTTTTTTAGACAAAATCACAGTACAACATAAACTAAGTCGTCTCTCATTAATGAAAGGGTAGTTTCCATGACATCTAAAGTGCTTATTTTTGGTTGTAAAGAAAACTGAAACGCAGTGTTCCTCAGAATAACAATCATGAAACTGAATTCGAATAAAGTGAGGGAAAAAGAACTACCCTTGTTTAAGAAGCAGTGATGGAAAATTCTAGACCCTTTCCCACTTGCAGACACATTTTAACTCATTCGTATATCACAAATTTTTAAAACATTGTGGCAAAAGAAGAAATTACTCATAATAAGTAATTGCTGCTTTGACCACAGTATTTTCAACTCTTTTCAATAAATAAACTGCATTTTTTCACAGATGTTATCAAAGTCATCTGTTACAAATTTGTTGTATGTGGGAAAGTGTTATAGTAAAACTAAACTAATGTAGTATTTGACAGTTTCTGATTTCTCAATTAATTTCATACTTTCTTCAAGTTCATTTCAAACAAAAAGAAACTCTTTCAGAACGCTATACAAAGACAGTTTAACCCCTTCCCACTTGCATACGCATTTTGACACATTTGCAGCAGACAATATTTGAAAGCATTGTGGCTAAAGATTTTTTTATTTAAATGAGCTAGTTCTCCCTTTGCCACAATGATTTCAACTCTTTTCAATTATCATAATAAGTGTCATTTACAGAGATTTTCCAAAGTTTTGCCTAGACATCTTCAAAGTCACTGCTGCAGATTTGTCATAATCGGGAAAGGGTCAACGTTTATTATCCTTAATGTCACCGCAGCTTATTGTTTTCATGCGTGAGAGACGACAATCATGTTCCTATATCAAAATGAAACCTACTGGGAGCAGCAGGGGGTTCATCTGAAATACAAAAACCATCAAAACATTTACTAAACAGGAGCGCCGCGGAGCGAAGGCTAGCGCTTTTTTCTAAGTGGAAAAATGGGCATATTACTGAATAATAATAAATTATGTGACTTGGTATAGACATGCGTTTTGTTCCTAGGCGCATGTGTACAAAGTCTCATTTGAAAAAGTGTTGAATGGTTTTCAGTTATTGGCAAGGTTAAACTTTTTGTATGAATTTCTACGTTCAAAAAGGGGGATAACTGAATATTTATTAAAGCCAGAGTTATGTGACTTGGTATAGACATGCATGTTGTTTCGAGGAACATGTGTACCAAGTTTTATACCTCACTTTATACCTCACCACTATAGCGAGGCTGTTTTCTCACTACCAAAAGTGAATGATGTCAGAATTAAAAACAACTCATGAAATTTATTTTATATTGCTCATACTGATATAACAGTGAAAAGCCTCACATATAAAAGGATAAAACTGCATACCGGTAATTCAATATACAAATTGTTTATATATACCCATTTTGAGACCCAAAATGCAAATAGTTTTACCAGTTAAAAGGTTGTCTTAGTGTGACATGTGTGTTGAGAAATAAAAACAAAAACGAAGACCATTAATTTGCACACAATTTTGATACCATGTAAAGGTCCAAGTTCAAAACAACTAATTCAATTTTTGATATACATACATAACATAAGAATGTTGATCTTCAACGCTATATCATTTTAAGATTTAACTTCAAAACAGAGTGTTTCGTCAAAAGGTACCAATTACATCACAACATCACAGATGTGCAGACCGATTTGACAATAAAACATGAGCCATCATTTTCAAAGCTGAAGGCTTCTTAATTTGCATTGTGTGCATTTTTATTTTAGAAAATAGCTTTGCATTATTCAATATAACACAATAAGTGATGAGGGAAAAAAGAATTACAAAGCTACAATATTTCAGAGCTAATTGAAAATCAAAAGCAAATGACAGATTTACCTCTTTCCCACATACAACAAATCTGTAGCAGACAACTTCAAAAGTTTGGAAAATCTCTATAATAACAAGTTTCACTCATGATGAGAAATTCCTCCTTTTGCCATATTGTTAAAAGTCCTCTGCTACAGAATAGTCATAATGTGTCTGTATGTGGGAAAAGGTTAAAAGGCATTATCATAAAATGAATAAAATTATACTGCAATCCTTTAATGCTTCTTAAACATTGAACCATTAAAGCAACACTATAGTAAAAAAATCATTTGAGAGAGGATGTATAAATAAATATTGCAACTGTTAGATTTAGAAACTTTAATATATTTGGCTGCATACAGCTGGGCGGGGCGGGGCGGGGCGGGCATGGCAAGTTGCTGCATGGCTTACATGCGCGCAGCTGGCGGGCAAATTCAGTTTGGTGCTATAAATGTCATAAACTGCTGTATATTTGTGACTGGGTAATAACAAAGAATATGGTTATCATTTACATGTTATGTGTTGCGAAAGCAACGGTGCAACAGGAATATATAATTTAGTGCTTGAGTGTTTTAAAAAAGGGCCATTATATTCATAATTCTATAATTAACTGGGATTGATCATTAAAAATAAATAATAAAACAAAGACAGAGTCAAAACACAGGAAATATGCTTAAATGAGGATATCATTCAAATCTGACATTATGTATATATATTTATATATAGTCTGTATTCAATTTGAAGCATTCCCTGGAAACATTCAACTTATGACACCATTGTAAAATGACTTTCGATTTTTTTTTTTGGAAAAAGACACGAAATTGCCCATGTTGAGCACAATTTCTTCCTTTCCATTTATGTTTCTAACTTTGTATCAAAACAGTTCTACCAATCGCCCTGTAATTCCAATAATTCCTTCAGATGTTTTGAAAGCAGACAACAAACAAATCTTGTGGAGCAAACAGTATACATATAGATGTATGTCAGTCATGAATGTAAAGACATAATTTCCTGTGATACGACTCATTTTCTGTAATATAAAATGTATATTTAGGAATATTTATTGTCCCGATCAATTGACATGTAAGGGCAGGGCAGGATACAGACCTCTGCATAATGGTTTCTGGGTAAGATAGGTTTTATGTAAAGAGTTACTTATTATTGCTCATGACAATCCAGGGGTTGTGAGTTTTCACCCCCAGCTTCGCCAACATTCTTTCCGACTTTCACCAAAAGTGAATACAACAAATATCATTTTTCTTCCACAAATGGGCTAGCAGCCTATATGGAAAAGCAGCAAGTTGCCTGGAAAGACTTTCGTGTGGAGAACTGGTGTGAGATAGCCAAAAAAGTTGTATAAACGTGTTAAACCCCAATCAATCGTACGTAATAATGTGTTCTTTTTTGAGTGAATACCAAAAATGCTGGGTGATAACGATAAATAATTATAATTGCATCATTAACAAAAGGGTCACCCAAGCAACAATTCTGCCAAATTGTATTGGAATTCAATGAGCAGATTCGGAAAATAAGAATTTAAAAGTTCAGGCATTTTCCCCTCTTTCTTATGCCGCAGCAACCAAAGTTCTACATAGAATTTAAATCTTTGAACAATTTTAAAAGAGGACCACCAAAGGACAATCCTTGGAAGTTTGGTTGAAATAAGTTGATTGCTTTAAGAGGAGAATGATGTCATTTAAAGCTCAAAGTTAACGACGGATGACGGACAGACGATGGACAAACCACAGACCAAGAGTGATCAGAATAGATTATACTGTGCCTTTGGCTCAAGTGATCTAAAAACCTGTCTTACCCAAGAATTGAAATTCAGATATAGGAATCAAGTCAAGCCCTGACATGTCAAATAAACAAAACAGTAAAAGTGGACGAAAACAGTTAAATGTGTGTGTAGTATGATGGATATGTTGTTAACACCGAGGGGGTGGGGACTGTGTACATAGTGTGTTGGTGGTGTTGTTTTACCCTTACCTGATTTCTTTTTATCAACTGGTTTTAATTCCACTTTAACTGGTACTGTAGCAGTGTAAATATTTTAGATAGAGCTCTCTTACAGGGAGAATATAGGAAAAGTCTTAGAAAAATTCAAAGAAGAGAAGATAGAAAAAGTCTAAGGAGAGAAGATAGGAAAAGTCTTAGGGAAAAGTCTTAGGAAACGTCCTAGAAAGAGTCTTAATTAGTAACTTTTGTTATGAGTGGGTTTTTCATATATTTTACAAAAAGTTGTCATTATATAAGTCTTGAATAAGGTGATTGGGTATGAATTTACTTTCCTCTTTTATCCTTCATCATTTACATTATATAAATATGTTTAAAGGTTTCCCACATACGACAAATATGCACAGACGACTTTGAAATGATATTGGCAAAACAATGGAAAATCTTTATCAATGAAAGTATAATTATTGAGTAGAGAACTTTAAAAAAAATGGAAAAAAAGGAGAAGTTACTCATTTTGAGCAATATCTCCTTTTGCTACAATGTTTTCAAAAGTCACCTGCTATATGCATCAAAATGTGTCTACAAGTGGGAAAGGAGGAACTAAAGGGGAACATCGGTCTGACTTAATTTGTAAAGAAAAAACTTGTTTAAATGCAATGCAGTCAAATTGTGTACTCAACTTCTATTCAATTTTGTACATTCAGTTATGCACATTTTAGATGATAACAAATTAATGATCTTTTGAGGTAGAAAAATATTACGATGCCGAATCAAAACACAGATAGAGCACCAGTCCTGTGATAAGAGTGATTCACAGAGATTATGTAAAAGGTATGTACCTGGTTTGAGGCTTCCCCAGTCTATATCATCATCATCATCTTTTTTACCTTTACCTTCCCTGTAAAACAGATGGAAACAAAAACTTCAGTAACATAAGTTTAAACCTACAATCAACTTATAGTTTATGCATTTAAAAAAATGATATGACTTACTTTTAAAGTCATATAAAAGGATATCCGAAAAATTACTGGTTACTAAACACCATGCATTCCTTTCAACTAACTTGACTTGAGGTACCTTACAAACCCATCACATATGTAGGGTAATTACCACTACAAGAACGTAAACGAATACCAGAAATCATACAGGAAATAAGGCTACACGCAAAAAAAAATCAATGATTCTATTTCACAGTAATAAACATATATATATTTATCACATGACAATGCTAGTATCCGATCTAATATACCCATTACGTTATTTATTTATATATAACATGAGGTTTGACATCATAACGTTCGACACTTTGGCGCCAAACCCGTTAATTTCATCTAGAAATATTGTAAACGTTAAGTACATTTTATCAAAATATGCCTCATAACTCACTTAATATCTCATGGGTGTTTATTTATAATCACTTTTAATATATTAACTCCTTAACTAAGCTGAATATGATCTTGGCATAATTATTGGCGGCATTGTTATACAGTTTACTGACGAAATTAAAATAGCTTTGGGAAATCAGATTTTTTTTTATGTTTCGTCATGTGATAAAAAGAATCTGACATTCGTTGTCATTTCATAAAAAGATTCATTAAACTTGTCCAAGAAAACTATTATTAAGCTCGCCAAAGGCTCGCTTAATAACAAATTTCTTGAACTCGTTTAATTAAACTATATATGAAATGACAACTCATGTCAGATCCTATATATATATATATATTTATATAAATGGTTTCTCCTTATGGGAAGGTTCCAGGTCAAATAGATGTAACAATAATTATAAAGCAATTGCTGAGAGGATACAGGAGGGATATAGTTGCAAGGATAAATATATTCTGTTTCACTTAACCCTTTCACACATACAAAAGATTTTTGGCACACAATGTTGACAATAACTGTGCACAAACTGGGCACAAATGTGATAAACCTTTTTAAATGAAAGTATAATTATTGCACAACAATGTTGAAAACAATGTTTGTCGAAAGGAGAATTTGCTCAGTATTATGAGCAATTATATCTTTTGACAAAATGTTTTCAAAAGTCTTCTGCTGCAGATGCGTGAAAGTATGTCTGCATTATGGGAAAGGGTGACAAGAGCGCTGCAAGCGAATGCCAATGCTCGTCTGCTTTTTTCTAAGTCGAAAAAGGGACATTACTGAATAACTATTTAAGCTAGAGTTATGTGACTTGGTATAGATATGTGTATTGTTCCCAGGAACTTGTGTACAAATATCTACAATTTGAAAATGCTGAACAGTTTTTGAGAAATGGTGTAAGGTTAAAGTTTTGTGACGATGTAGACGACGACGCCAAGGGTATCACAATACCTCAACTTTTTCTCTTCGAAAAACAGACAAGCTAATAAAATGTATATATTTAGGTGAATGTAAGCTATGCTACAAAACAAATTACTACTAATAATATGTACAAACGCCTATAAAATATCTAATGAATATTGACTCAGAAATAAAGACCATACTCTTACATGCTTGATCAAAAACAGTGCCTGAAATGTGTATTTATTTTTCAACTTGTTCTCAAGTGAACAGCGCATTTTCTAAAACGTGAAGAGTTCCTTTAACCGTTTCCCACATATAGACGCTTTCCGACGCCTCTGCAGCAGACAACTTTTTAAAAATTGTGACAAAAGGTGAAATTGCTCAAAACAAGCAATTTCTCCTTAATTGGTCTTTCATTTATTGTTTCCATATTTTTGACTGAGTATGAGTTGCCTGTTACAGATTTGCTGTATGTCGGAAAGGGTATGTGTGTTTATTTTTTCAAACTTGTTATCAAGTGAACAGCACATTTTCTAAAAACTTGAGTTCCTTTAACAGAAAAGGTAATACACTATATAGTATGGCTATCATGTATAGCTACTGTTTTGCATGAAGTAATCAGGTAATACTTTAAAACCGAGTCAAGTCTATAAACTACAGTAAATGTGAAGCATAATACATTATTATAAAGAACAGAACATTATAATTCAACCAAGCATAAATCGTCTTTAACCATTTCAATGCTGATTGTTTTAAATTGACTTGTCCAGCTTTACATTTGGCAGAGTCCATTGCCAATTTTAGTGTTATCAAGATGAAAATGACGAGTTCAGCAATCAAAAGTATAGGGCCTGGTCAGACAAGCTGGATTCATTTGGCTGGCCTGGTTCTATTCTGATGCCCAGTGAGGCTTCAAAGTATTAATATACAGGTTGAACCAGTGCAAAATACCACTTTGTACAGCAATTCCCTGTCTAAAGCAACCACACTTTTTATTTCCAAATTAATCTTTTTTTCTGCCTAAATAATCCTGCACTTAAAGACCACCTGTGAACAAAGACCAGATTGTTCACTTCCCATGGGTGGTCTTTAATCACAGGTTCGACAGTATTATCAAATATAGACATGAATTGACTTGCCCAAGTCATCTTGAACTTTGTATAGAATGAGATAGGACAGTTTATGCTTGATGTACACATGTCTTACATGTGACCCAGAGGTCTAGATGAGGAGTATACAGCTCTTTTAAATAATAAAATATACATAAAAGTACACATAAATATTATTTTTCATAAAGAAATGATTGGTTTGGTGTATACATAGTTACTATCAAATCATAAGTTATGAATTATAAGAGTCTTAACAATTATGAAATCGCAGATTGAAATATGCAAATAGCGCAAATTGAAATTATGCCAGTAGCGCTGCTAGGCAAAGGTGCATAATCTAGCAATCTGTAAATCATATGTCAGTAAATCATGATTTTGAAAGGACATTAACAGGAATTGGTTAAAAGTTGAAATAAAATGTGTATTTCGTCAGCCTAATAGTGACCTTACAAAATTCATCTAGTTAACCCTTTCCTTCAAATAGACGCTTTCTGACGCCTCTGCAGCAGAGGGCTTTTTGAAAACATAGTAACAAAAGAAAAAATTGCACAAAACTTGCAATTTCTCCTTTTGCCACAATGTTTTCCACTTTTTGTCATAGGTTATCCATTCAATTATGGAGATTTTCTATTTTTTGACAAAATATGTTTAAAGCCGTCTGCTGCAGAATTGCCGTATGATGGAAAGGGTTAAAAGATATTCAAGCAGATTTTGAATGACTGTGGACAAATTTAGCAAGTAAATATTCTTGTCTGAACAAAAGGGGGCTGCAGATTTCTCCATCCCTACCATGGCTCATAAAATAAGACAAACAAATAAGGCTCTCTCTGGAAGGTTACACATAGGACAAACATAAAGATTTACCCATTATATGTATATACACGGATTATGCAATAGCTTATAGTTTACCTGGCTTTCGCTTTGGCCCTGCAATTGAACGGCAAGCAATTGTTTTGATAGAATGCACGGCAAAATAATCAGGTTTAATAGACTCTAGTAAATTGTCAATGCCAACTTGTCAAGCCTTCTCTCTCTTTATTAAACACTCAAGCATGTAATGCCAATTGCTATCAATTGAAAAACACCATTCACTTAGTTCAAGCTATAATTTCAGAACAATCAAATTTATTCACGTATTCAATACATGAAAATTCAGTGCTTTCATTAAGCGGACGTGGACGTAATATACGTCCGAAAAATCCCAAAAAACGTCCGAGCATTGAGCACTGGACGTTTATTATACGTCCAGAAATTCCCCAAAACGTCCGTAAATTTACACATGGACGTTTTCAGAATAACCCTAAATAAAGTATAAAGGGTGAAAGTGCAGAGGTGAACGTGTAAAAAATCGATAATTGTCAAAGCACGAGTACACGTTTACCCGAGTTCTTATCGTGTGTACCAGACATCACCTTGACGACCTCTGTTTGTAGGGTAGTTTAACTTGATTACGCTAATTGGATTAAAAGTTTGCCTAATCCGACGACGGTCTTTCTTTCAAATAACGTTAATTAATTAATTAGGGCGGACGTTTTCTCTATCTTTTAAAAATATTTGATGACGAGAAATACCGATTATCACTTCGGTAACTATAAAATTCGGACGTTTTCTTTATCTGTTAAAAATATTTGTTGATGATTTATACCGATTATCACTTCGGAAACTATAAATTGGGAGTTATTTATATATTCTGTATGCATAACTACTTGGAAAATATGCAGCCTCGTTCCTAATGGATTCCTCCCCGAATAATGAATTTGATTGGTTAGAATTGAAATAATAAATACGTCATCAATCTATTCTGAAGAGGTACTTTCCGAGATTCCAAAATGGCGGATGTAAAAATTTTTTGGCCGACATTTTTCGAAATTTCGACTCTGAAGCAGAATTTGAGGGCATTGAAAGTGCAGATTTGATAAATATTAGTAAGCCGACTTTATGCTTCTCTGCAATATCTTGATACTGATATTCCCGCGATTAACAGCTGAATTGTTCGCGAGAAATTAGCGAACCACTCACCCCCTATTCGGCCCGGACTTTTTGTTGACATTGCCAGCAAAGCTTTACCGGTTGTCATCATTAATAAAATCAAATAAATAAACACTATTTTTTTTGTTTAAATAGATGTATATTTCAAACGACCCATTGCTTTGTCATAGTTATTAAAATAAAAAAAATAAACATTTAATTTTGTTTAAATAGATGTGTAACCAAAACGTCCCAGTTATGACACACGTATCAATGACATAAGAAACATAATTTCTCCTTTTAGGCATTCCTGTTAACGACAAATACAAAACTTCCAGAATTCTGACAAAAATTCCTAAAATTTTGATCAGGAATTTAAAAATTCCTGGAATTGGCCCTTAATGAAAGCACTGCATGAAATGAGCCTGTCCGTTAAAATAGTACAGCTTGGCATTTCTGAAAAAATGAGGTTCAGATCACCCTGTCATCTGTTCAGTCTTATCAGAATCTACACAAATTGAAAGAATCTTTTAACAAGCTTATGTAAGTCATTTCTTAAACCTTTCCCTCATATAGACACTTTCTGACGCCTCTGCAGCAGACCACTTTTTGAAAGCATAGTGACAAAAGAAGAAATTGCACAAAACGTGCAATTTCTCCTTTTGCCACAATGTTTTCCCCATTTTTAGTCATAGGTTATCCTTTCAATTATAGAGATTTTCTATCTTTTGACAAAATATGTTCAAAGTCATCTGCTGCAGAATTGTCGTATGAGGGAAAGGGTTAACAGTGTAGATGCACAGGCTAATCTAGATCTAGACTGTTAAAAAAATGCCAACTTGTACCTTTCCACATGGACAAGCACAAATATCCTTACCTCAATATGTTTCAGATGATTATGTACTTACTTTTCCTTTAGTTTGCAGCATAGAGATGGACAACATTTAATTATTTGTATAAATTATTTTTCCCATCTAATGTTATTAAGAAATAATTTCACATTTTGTCTGTTTCTCAATAACAACAAATCTGCAGCAGACAGTACAGAAACTGCCCATATACACTGATATATTTCTTGAATGACTTGGAAAAGATTGTGACAAAAGGAGAAATTTGGTCATCAGCTGAAGCTTTCTCTTTATATTGAATTATCAACACTGAATTACCATTTCCCACTTGCAGAAGCAGTTTGTTTCATCCATAGTAGAAAATATTGTGACAAAAAGAGAAATTGCTCGCAATTGCCAAGATGTCTTCCAGGTCGTCTGCAGCAGTTTTAATGCTTAGGGGGGGGGGGGGTTAAATATTCATCTGATATAGTTTCAGAATCGTCAACTATGGAAATATTCAATGAGAAAGGCATTAAATTTGGAACAATTTGATACATTTTTGAAAATAATTGTCTGCTGCAAATACCTTGGATTTCATCTGTAGAAGCTAATGGGGTTAATTTGGCTGAAGATATTAGTATGAAAATGTTCACTATACACTCCACACAGTTAGGGGAAAATACTGATGATGATTTTGCTAAAATTAATTGAAATATTAACCTGGTCCCGCATACAACAAACCTGCAGCAGAGTTGTCATTATGCGTCTATATAGAGACTTTAGAGTTAGTTCTACTCACAATACAATAGTCATATTCTAATGATTTGATCTGATAATATGAATTAAGAATTCTTAAATAGGAATATCAGGAAATGAATGAAAATGATATTAGTAATAAACTTGTATTTCACTTTCAATTGTTAAACACAGAATAAAATTGATGTGGCCTAAAATGTTTGATTCACCCTCTCCCACATATACAGCACATCTGCAAAATTATTTAGTCAAATATATGAAAACTCTATAAATGAAAGAAAAAAAATTGAATAAAATTGAACACAGTGTTGCAAAAGAGGAAACTGCTCATTTTGAGCAATTTCTCCTGTTGCCACAATGTGTTCTAAAGTCGTCTATTGCAGGGGCTTTAATAAGTGTCTTAATATGAGAAAGGGTCAACTCTTTACAACATATAGACACTTTCTGACACCTCTGCAGCAGACAGCTTTTGAAAACCTGTTGGCAAAAGGAAAATTTGCTCAAAACAAGCAATTTCTCCATTTGCCAAATGTGTTTCAACTTTAATCAGTTATTGTACCTTCATTTATAGAGATTTTCTGGTTGTTTGTGAACATGCTTTCAAAGTTGTCTGCTGCAGGTTTGCTGTATGAGGTAAAGGGTAAAGGTAATTGGGAAAAGGTGTAAGGAATTGAAGAACAACAAACTGGCCTCTTTACCTGTGTTTAAGCATAGACCTGAAATCCAGAGCCGAGTCTTTGGGATCTGCAATATACAAATAATAAACATGCTAATTATTGGTGAACACTGGCATCAGATAGCAGGAAGTAAAACCATTAACCTCATATAATATTTTAACTCTTTATATTTCAGCCCTTCCCAAAAACAAAACATGTCATACAATATTTTAACGATCCACTTTGAAAACATCTAGGCAAAAATATGAAAGATTTATATGAAAACAAGAGGGCCATGAGGCCCTGGACTCGCACACCTGAGAATGGGCTATTTAAGACTTAACTCTTTCAGCGCTAATGGCAATATCATCAAAACAAACTTTCGGTCAAAATTTCAAGCTGCTCAAGTCCAAAATGCGATCTCTATAGTGTTAACTAGTTTGTTCTACAATTTGGCCTAGTGACCTAGTTGTTGACCTAACCTGACCCATATTCGAACTTACCCTAGATATCATCAAGACAAATATTCTGACAAAGTTTCAACATGCTCAAGCCAAAATTGCGGCTTCCAGAGTGTTAACAAGATTGTTTTTCAATTTGGCCTAGTGACCTATATTCAAACTTGGCGTAGATATCACTAAGACAAACATTCTGACATATTTCAACACGCTCAAGCCAAAAATGTGGCTTCCAGAGTGTTAACAAGATTTTCCTTAAATTTGGCCTAGTGACCTAGTTTTTGACCCAGCATGACCTATATTCAAACTTGGCCTAGATATCATCAGGACAAACTTTCTGACAAAGTTTCATCATACTCATGCCAAACATGGGGCTTCCAGAGTGTTAACAAGATTTTCATTTAATTTGATCTAGTGACCTAGTTTGTGACCCCAAATGACCCAGTTTCGAACTAGGCCTTGATTTGATAGAGATGTATGTCCTGATAAACTTTCATGACGATTGGATGCAAAATGTTGCCTCTAGAGTGTTAACAAGCAAATGTTGACAACGAACGACAAACGACAGACAAAAGGCGATCACAATAACTCACCTTGAGCACTTTGTGCTCTGGTGAGCTAAAAATGGATTTTTCAAATTTTGTCATTTTGCCCCTTTTTTGATGGCTTGAACAGTTTTTGTAGGGGGAACATTTCTACCACATTATATTGGAATCTGACAAGCAGATTCGGAGAAGAAGATTTTTAAAGTTTGGACATTCTGCCCCCTTTTTGATGCCGCAGCAACCAAAGTTCTCAATGGTATTTAAATCTTTGAACAATTTTGAAAGAGGACCACCAAAGAAACATTCCTGTGATGTTATGTGGAAATTGTTAAAAGTTAACGACGGACGGATGACGGATGGACAACGGACGCCAGACAACAGATTTGCTGCATGTGGGAAAGGGTTAAATAAAACAAAGAACCAGCCTAAACCTACCATGTGGAAGACAGTGATAGAGCGTAGGCCTCTCATACTAAAGGTATCGGGTTCAAATCACGTGATGAGCAGGTTCTGCCTTTGGGATTTTTCCAAACAAATGGTTTGAGTAATGGTTATGTCTCCAGGAAGCAGACATCTAGAGTGATTAATATAAGCTTAAAGCTTGTTTCGCAATCATGTAAAAAATTGTTTAAATTAAACATACCTTTGATGAATACGCTCCAAACGCACTTATCCACGACGACACCATCCTGCTCCAAGGTTAGGGTGTATTTGGCCTCATCAGTGAACCTCGATTTCTGGATCTGCAGCAACGCGAGGTTATTTTTAAGGATGAATTTTGAGCGGGAGTCCTCTCGGATCTCACGTCCAGCTTTGTAGAACTTGATACTTGGTGGTGGAAGATCTGGCACCAAATCGATCTCGATCTTTTGCTTAATGGAATCGCCTGTTGGAAAAAAAAAAAAAGTTTATATTACCCAGAGAGCATTAGATCAGGAAGCTTGTCTTTTCCCACATTATCTCATATTTTTACCAAAAACAATCCCTAAAGAATCCTCCGACTTATACGATTCTTATGAGTATCCACAACATTGTGTTGAAAGGTCAAAAAAGGATGTTGAAAGGATGTCAAAAGTCGTCTGCTGCAGATGCATCAGGAAGTGTATGTATTTGAGAGAGGGGTTTAGTCAGGCCACTCAATTTCTTGAATATACATAAGATCTCAAACTTGGTCTTGCGTTTGATCTATAACTTTACATATGTAATATTTATGACAATATTCTTGCAAGTAATAATTATTATCAGATTGGGGATGTTTCTTCTTGGAGAAACAATATTTTTTCGCATTGATATATTTTTCTAGCTTCATAGTCAGTATTAATGAAAGGTTGCTTGATTGATTGTTTGGCGTTTTACGGAGTTTTCAACAATTTTGCAGTTATTTCACAGTGTTTCCTGGGTAAGTTACGAGGATTACGGGTCCATTAATCATGACACCAGCCAGTCAGTCATAACGCTAACCCTGAGCACCATGAAGGGGTGCCATAATCTTACTACTATTCTTAAAGTCTTTGGGATGACTCATAACGGGGATAGAACCCGCACATTCCAGCACCTGAGGCCAAAAACGAAAGGACTTACGAGTCTTTTGAATAAACTGACTGGAGATTGACTTACCTTCATTGATACTCTGGTTGGATGGTGCAGCTTTGATTTTATGGATGGGCCCATCAACTTTGACCTTTTCTGGTTCCTTTGCTCTGACTATGGACACTCGGCGTCCACCTTTGCCTGCCGGCTACAAATGAAACAGAGTTATGATATTAGCCTCGAATGTAAACATTAAACATACTATCGCAGATGTTGAATCAAAATGAAAGACGTAAATCTTTTTTTCTCTCAGATAATCTTTAAAGCAAACACATCTTTATCCCTTTCTAACTTGCAGACATATACACATTAGATGAATTTTAAAACATTGTTGCAAAAGGAGAAATTGATTATAATGAGCACTTTCTCCTTTCGCCCCAATGTTTACAACACTATTAAAAATATAACATTTTCATTCATAGCGATTTTCCATATTTTTGCATATTTTTGCCAAAGGATTTCTAAGTTGTCTGCTGCAGACTGGTCATATGTTGGAAAGAGGTAAAGTTGTTCACTGCTTTCAATCATGTTAAAGATCCTATAGATAATGGTTTGAGATAAACACTTTTAAAAAAGAAAAAGAACAAAAAAACACATAAATTTAAAAAATAATTTGTCTAATTCAACAAGATGGTTAAGAACTTGGACAACAAACTTCAGAAATTATTACGATTGCAACAAATAAAGGAATCTTGGTATAAGCAGGTAGATTTAACCCCTTCCCACATACAGTCTTTCTGACGCCTCTGAAGACGACTTTCTAAAATATTGTGGCAAATGGAGTAATTTCTCAAATTGCCACAATGACTTCAACTCTATTAAATAATTATACTATCATTTATATGGAATATTTTTATATTTTAGACTTGATATTTTCATCTGCTGCAATATTGTTGTATGTGGAAAAGGGGTTAAAGTTCATTTAACTGGTACCCTAAAGAGAGTTCTCAAAAAACTTACCTCGAATTAAAGGACAGAAATTTAATAAAGCAACAGGTGGGAATGGCATTCAATTAAAACAGCAAAATGGTACAATTGAAAGAATTTAACCCATGTCCAGATACAGATGTATTTTGGTGCATGAGTAAGACTGTATCAGTTTAACTTTTGAAAACATTGAGGCAAAAAGAAATAAATTGCTTTTAATAAGCACTTTCTTCTTTTAACACAATGTTTTCACCACTTTTCAATAATTATGCATGCATTTTGAGACTATCCATATTTTCACCTAGATGTTTTCAAAATTGTCTGCATCAGATATGCTGTATGTGGGAAAGGGTTACAGGTTACCTCACTTTGTTTTAGTTATATTAATTTAATTTAAGTCACCCATCCCCTCATCAATGTTGACCTTAACAATACACTGGCCTCTTACATATTAACAGCAGACAGCTTTTGAAAACATTGCGGCAAAAAGAGAAATTATACTTTTATAGAATTTCAATATATTTTGCATAAATGTGTTCAAAGTTGTCTGCTGTAGATGTGGGGAAGGGGAAGGGGGAGGGGGTGTAATTGCTCTCAATCTTTCATGCATTTTCAGAGTTCACTCATCATACACAAGTAATCTGCCATTAACCAAAATGTACCGGTACCTTTGTGCAAAGGTGTATTCTATTAGGAGCAGTAACTGTTGTATTGTCATCAAATTTGTTATTTGGTCAGGTCAATACTGTCAAGTAATACATAAGCATTTCAAAGTTCAGAAAAATTAGAGTAA
This sequence comes from Serripes groenlandicus, assembly GCA_031761405.1. NCBI lineage: Eukaryota > Metazoa > Mollusca > Bivalvia > Cardiida > Cardiidae > Serripes > Serripes groenlandicus. Next base: position 32,519,388 of record JASEVX010000014.1, read on the forward strand.
GTCAATAAAGTTATTAAAACCACGGACTTGTTACCCTCCACCAACACAGTTTACAGAACAGTGGACAATCACAAACATACATAGTGAGTCTTAACAGAGGCCTAGATAAGGGGGAGTAATCTATTCTTTTCCCCACAATATAACCAAACCCTATGTTGTGCTGGAGTACCCACAACATAGGGTTTGAGTGTCAAATAAGGATTTAAAAACCTTGAAAAACGCTCCTTATCTAGAGCTCTGTCTTAACTTATTATTAACCCTTTCCCTCATATAGACGCTTCTGACACCACTGCAGCAGACAGATTTTTAAAAACATAGTGACAAAAGAAGAAATTGCTCAAAACAAGCAATTTCTCCTTTTGCCACAATGTTTTCCCCATTTTTAGTCATAGGTTATCCATTCAATTATAGAGATTTTCTATCTTTTGACAAAATATGTTCAAAGTCGTCTGCTGCAGAAATGTCGTATAAGAGAAAGGGTTAACCCTTTTCCACATGCGACAAATGTGCAGCAGATGACTTTGTAGATTTTTGGCAAAAATATTGAAAAACCTCTTGGAACAAAAGTATTGCTATTGAATAAACTGGAGAACATTGTGGCAAATGGGTAAATTGATCTACATGAGCAATTTCTCCTGTTTTTACAATGTTTTTAAAAGTCCTCTGCTGCAGATACCGCAAAATGCGTCTGCAAGTGGGAAATGATTAATCCTGTGTTAAACAATGATCAACATTAGGAACGACATGACAACACACCCCAGAACACATAAGTCTTTTCATTTCAACGTTTTGAACCATGTCTCGTAAAAACAGACCTTTGAAGGTTTCGGAATTTTTGAAATTTATGGCAATTTTAATCAAAATATATACTTGTACTTTCCCACATAAAGACGCTTTCTGAAGCCTCTGCAGCAGACGACATTTTGAAAACATAGTGACAAAAGAAGAAATTGCTCAAAACGAGCAATTTCTCCTTTGCCACAATGTTTTCCACTTTTAGTCATTGGTTATCCATTCAATTTTATAGATTTTCTATTATTTTGTCAAAATATGTTCAAAGCCGTCTGCTGCAGAAATGTCGTATGAGAGAAAGGGTTAACCTGTTACTGTCTCTGATGACTCTGCAGCAGACAACTTTTAAAAAACATTGTGGTAAAAAGGAGAAATTTCTCTTTTGGCCCAATGTTTTCAACTCGTTTCAATAATTATACTCTCATTTATAGAGATTTTCTATGTTTGGCATTGAGATTTTCAAAGTCTTCTTCTGCAGATTTATTGTATAATTATGGAAAAGGTTTAAAAAATTGTTGCTTAATCGGGAAGTAGATTCTTATCAGACTACACGTAGGAACAGTCTGATCGGGATCTTCAACTGTAGCAGAGTCCCAGGAGAAAGGTTGGTTTTAATGTGACATGGCTCGGTTTTCAGACGGGAAGATAATCATGACAATTTCTACAAATACCTTTTCAGTGACCTCATATGTAGTAACTTTAACTAATTCATCACTAGTCTAAAAAAAGGAACGCAAATAAAATAAAAAATAAACATTCTCATTATAACTATGATCTAGGTGTAACAGAAATTTATTATCTAATCTACCACAGCAAACTGTGACTAGTAATGAGACATAACGCTGTAAATCCACATAACTTTGGAATAACTAAACTCTTTCCCCACATACAGATGCAATCTGATGCCTATGAAGCAGATGGCTTTTTTTGAAATTACTGAGGCACAAGGAAAGATTGCTCATAATAAGCAATTTCTCCATTTGCAACAATGATATCAACTTTATTCAATAATTATGTTTTCATTATGTCCTACGCAACATAGTTGCTGTATGTGGGAAAGTGTTTAAAGTCTTGAAAAACATGGTAAATAAATGAAAATAAAATAAAATATGTCACAAATTGCAAAAAGAAGTCTCATTTTGGTGAAATCGAAAATCTGGCATCAATATATATATATTAGTTTCCGTAATCTCATGATCATATATTACGGAATAATTTTGTTATGATGCCATGACAAAATACCAAAATCACAAAGCAGTATAAATGTTATTATTCAGTCATGACATACATATATTTCTTTTGCATTATGTGATTAACTAAAATAAAAAGGTTTCCACACTACTTCAGTCATGGTAAAAACCATGCTCAGACACCATCGGATGTCTGGAAGTGTGCATTAAGGTTTGCAAAACATCATTCTCTATATAAAGACATTTACAAACACAAAAATTCTATAACTTTGACCTAATGCCGCAAGACGCTTCAGCAATTTGTAATCCTTAGTTTTTTCGCACAATGCATTGCTTTCTAACCTTCCTTGACATTCTCAAAACCATTAATTTCTAAGTCTTTTCATTTCAAACTGAAAAATTGTTATTATTACAGCAGATACAACTTAGCTCTTTCCTTATAAAGGTGACAACTGATGCCTTTAGAAAACGTCATTACATTTGCAACTCAGTATCAAAATAATGTTTCCAAGTTTCTCAATGTCACTTTTCTTTCATCCAATATTTTCAAAGCAGATGAGCAAACTATATTGTTCAATGCATTTAGATCAAATCCCATACTGATTTGGGTTTTAAATCGTTTTCAACAATGTTTCAGTTATATCACGGCAGCCAGTTCACCTACCCATGTGTTCCCTCACTTTCTCAGACTAGTACTTAACACAAAAGTCTTTCAAAGCAACTTGCTGCTTTTCAGCATCGACTGATACACCATTGATGAAAGACGAGTTAAAACCACTGGATTGATAGCGCCTGTCTCTACCCACTGAGCTTCTATAGTGATCGGCATTACAGAAGAGAAACTCTCTAGTATTACATTGTGTGTGATATTAGTGAAAGCCTATTCCTACAAATATTCTCTTTTATCAAAACGCAACACTGATTTAAAAAAAAGATCTGCATAAATTAATTATCTATATTATCTATTACCCCACTTGACATTACATAAAATCATGACGCTAGCTAAAATGCAAAGCAGGCTTGAAATATTTCACAGTAACAGTTCTCTAGCCGTATCATTCATCTCTTCACTAAATTAACCTCCCACCCACACACAGACACAAATGATGCCTCTGCAGTAGACGACGTTCGAAAACCTTGTGGCAAAAAGAGCTCAAAATCAAAAATAATTTGAAATTAAGTAATAATTATTAAAATAAGAGTTGAAAACATTGCGACAAAAGGGAGAAAATGCAATTCTTGAGCAATTTCTATTTTAGCCGTAGTGTTTTCAAAAGTCTCCTACTGCAGATGCAGCAAAAACGTGTCTACATGTTGTAAAGTGTTAAATAAATTATAAGATGGATATCCTTAACAAACTGTGCAGAATTTGCTTATGATTATATGATTATCATTGAATACATTTCTGATTGTTAGAGAATGATTGATCCTTCAAGACCTGTGAAATATTTCATTCGCGATCCTTCATTTAAACCCCAACCTCATCATCGTCCTCATCATCAATATCATTATTCGCAATTTCTTCCTGCAAAAATACAATTTCTAAGTTTTCTAAATATGGAGCAGACTAATTATAACCATCTTTATGTTGAATGCTCATTGACTAAACCTTTCCCCACCTGCACAAGCATTTTGACCCGTCTGCAGCAGACTCATTTTGAAAAAAAAATGGCAAATTATCTTTCATTCAGAGATATTCCATATTTCTACCCATAAATGTCTTCAAAATGGTCTGCTGCAGATTTATTATATGTGGGAAAGGGGCTTTAACCCTTTCCCTCATACGGCAATTCTGCAGCAGACGACTTTGAACATATTTTGTCAAAAAAATAGAAAATCTCTTTAATTGAATGGATAACCTATGACTAAAGTGGAAAACATTGTGGCAAAAGGAGAAGTTGCTCATTTTGCACAATTTCTTCTTTTGTCACTATGTTTTCAAAAAGCTGTCTGCTGCAGTCAGAAAACGTCTATATGAGGGAAAGGGTTAAACACAGATTTCAACGATATTTCATTTATATTACTCAATCAATGCACTTATTAAAGCTCCCTGGGTAACTTACCAGTACTTATAAGGCATGGACCAATTTTCTAAACCGATATTACAGACCTGTATTTATATATTTAACCCGACGACATGGAGACATTTTTTGATGCATTTGAAGCTGGCGACAGTTTAGCACTTTGTCACAAAACAAGAAATTACACATAATGAGCAATTTTTCCCTTTGCCACAATGTGGTCAATAATTATCAATTGATAATCATAACTTTGTCATAAGAGATTTTCCATATTTCGTCAGCAGCAGATTTCTTCTAAGTGCTAAAGGGTTTATTCCATTTAGTCTTGAAAGCAAACAAATAAATGACCCATATTTTCAGCAGTAAAGACGTATCATCGCATATATCAATGACAACGGATAACACAAATCCTTCCCTTATCTTATTGTTAAAACGTATTGCAAATGTTCGCAAAGCTTGCAATGCTTGCTGCAGGGCTGCAACAAGTAACTGGTAAAAATTGACAAACACATCATCATTCTGAGATTTTCTCAACATTATATATTTATCTGAGTCACATAACACGAAAACGACCCCCGAAGCTTTAGAAATCAATGGTGATTACGATAAAATTGCATAAAATAAAAAACATCGTCAAAATGATGTCATAATTGTGCATGATGATATAGGCTGATCTTGACTTTCCTTCTCAAAAATGTTAACCCTTTCCCTCATACAGACGCCTTTGCAGCAGACAACTTAAAAAAACAATTATGATCGATAAAAGGAGAAATTGCTCATAATGATGAGTAATTTCTCCTCTTGTCACAAAGTTTTCAGTTCTATTCTAACATTAGATTTTCAGATTTTTGTTAAGATGTTTTCAAAGGGGTCTGCTGTAGTTGTTCTTTGTGGGAAAAGGTTAAAGGTTGATTTTCCTGAAATGTGACTCAAACATCATGAACAAAAAATATAACATCATTCTACTCTACTGGCAAACAAACAAAGGAATTTAACAAAGTGAAAAATCAGGGTTTTTTGCTATTGACAGTTTCCAACAACCAATAAATCTGCAGCAAATCACATTGAAAACATGAATGTGAAAATATGGAAAATATACTGAACAGTCAAAAATAGTGTGACAAAAGCAGAAATTGCTCATTTATAATGAGCGATATCTTATTTTACCACACTGTTTCTCTGCAAATGAGTCTTTATGTGAGAAAAGGCCAAGATATACCTGAAAAATTTACCAAGTAACATTTTATCTTTTGAACAAACTCAAAGCTTTACATTTACAGACGTTTTCTCAATGATTTTTTTTTCAACAATTAAACCAACTTTTAAGTTGGAAATGAAACGTGAACTCACCTCTTCAAGCTTTGTGGTCTCTGTTTATCAGCACATATGAAAAAAGAAAGGAAAGAGGTCGCAGGTAAATAAATGATTTCTTGATGATGATAACAAGGACAGCTGATGTCCAGAAATAAATTAGGAAAATAATTTAAAACAAAATGAAGCATTAAAGTGATTGAATAGAACAAGTTCCTACATTTAATTTTAGAACTACATGTATTTCAACTATTTAAACTTTTTTTTTGTAACAGAAACATAACAGTGAATTCTGGTGTAAAAAAAAGAGAGATATTGTAAATGCACTTTCTTATGTTTTGAGTGAGGTCTTTTTAACTTACCTGTACCAAATCAATTGAAATATTCGTCAAAGGTAATTACTGTACTATGAAATTACTATTGAAATATTGTAGATTAAGAAAATGCCATACAAAAAAATTGCAGGTCACAGGATTTTCATTAACCCTTTTCCACATACATCAAATCTGTAGCAGTCGACTTGAACAAATCTAGACAATCTTCACAATGTATTATGTATTGAAATAAGTTGAATTCATTGTGGCAAAAGGAGAAATTGCTCAATATTTCACAATGATTTCAGAAAAATTTCTCCTTTTGTCACGATGATTTCATATTTGTCTTAACGTGGGAAAGTGTTATAACAGGCTAACATTAATGGGCTAAAATACATTCTTGACTTAATAATGAGCAACTCCCTAGTGAAAATAAACAACTGGAATACCACCGGAAATTTATCTGGAATACCACTGGTATATTTCAACAGCATTCCAGTGGAATACCAGTGAAATTCTGGCTGAATACTAGTGGAATTCTGTCAGAATACCAGTGGAATTCCAGTGGAATACCGTTGAATACCATACTAGACTTTATTAACAACAGACTTCAGTGTTTTATATTGACTAATTTAAGAAAAAAATATTCCTATTCAACATTTTCCACGGTACAACAAACCCAGTTTGAAGATAAATTAAAAACAAATAAGAGGACCAGAAGAAGCAAAGTTGACAATGTCAGTTCACAATCAGGAATATATAATAATTAGTGAAAACAATGAACTTCAATTTGAATTAGGTACAATATGTCACTGCAAACAAATCTGGATTAATTCTTTCCCATATACAGACACTTTCTTAAGGCTCTGCAACAGAAGTATTTTGAAAACATTGTTGCAGAAGGAAAAATTGCTCATACTGAGCAATTTCTTCTTCTGCTAAATTTTTTCAATTTTATTAAATAATTACACTTTCATTAGTTGATAATTTTCCATATTTTTGCTTAGATGCTTCAAATTCATCTGCCGCTGATTGTTTGTATGTGAGAAAGGGTAAAGGTCATAAAACATTGCAATAACCCTTTACCTCATATAGACGCTTTTTGAAAACATAGTAAAAAAAGAAGAAATTGCACAAAACATGCAATTTCTCCTTTTGCCGCAATGTTTTCCACATTTGACAAAATATGTTCGAAGTCGTCAGAATTGCCGTATGAGGGAAAGGGTTAAACAACATAATGAAATAATGACATACTTTCATGAACAAAAGTGAAAGTTTGAAAGTGTGAAGTATCGCTTTAATTAAAACAGAGACGCTTCCTAGCCTACAGAATATCAACGATAAATGGAGACGGAAACATACAATACAACTTTCACAAACAGAACACAGACGTAATTTATATAAGAAAGACGTACTTTATATCTAAAACAATATTAATATTGGAAATTAAGATGTAACTTATATAGGAAAAACATACATGTACTCTTACTACAAACATGTAAACATGTATTTATCCCACTCCCACATATAGACGCTTTCTGACGCCTCTGCAGCAGACGACTTTTGAAAACACTGTGGCAAAAGGAGAAATTGCTCATTATGAGCAATCTCACCTTTTGCCACAATGTTTTCAACTCTATTCACTAATTATACTTGCATTTATACAGATATTCCATACTTTGATATTGCTGTTTTCAAAGTCATCTGCGTCAGGGGTAAAGGTTATTTCCCTGTGGTAAACAAGATAAGGATATATTTGACATACTGCTGAAAATGTAAATCGAGAACGCTTGCAACATGCATTGTGCTGTATCTTAATCTTAATGCTTCAAAATGCAGTGCGCTTTATTCAATACAAATGCTCCTATATACATATATAGATGATGATGGTGACACTTCTTTCAAATAAAGATAAAATCGGGGGGAAAAATCACAAAAAAAAACAAGTATTCAAGAAGTAAATCTCATTTAAGTAAAGCATAATAATTGATTTGAGTTTAAAATATATTGGCAAGAGAAGAAATAACTCTGAAGATTGAGCACTTATTTCCGCTTGCAACTATATTTCTCATAAAAGACCTCTTCTGCAGATGAACCAAAATATGTCTGCATGTGGGAAAAGGAAAAAAAAAGGGGGAAATTCCACATGTAATAATATGCCTTTGTTTTTGGTGAGCATTGAATACAGAATATATTAAGTCTGAATTTTTGATTGTGCAGCAATCTAGCAGATACTTTTTCACAGGTTTGACGCTTGCTGCTGAGCATTGCTTGCTACTTGCATAATTTACCTACCGTCATCAGCATCGTCACACATTATGACAACGGGGATCCGTTCCGGTGGTCTGACTGGCGTTGCGGTTGGAGAATACCCCCGACTATCGGTACTCTCGTCATCACCATCCTCTTTGTACGAACAAAAATGAAGCATAAAACCTTTACTCCGTACATAATATCTTGACGTCATCGTTTCCCCGTTCTCTGACTCGAGCCAAATAAACCAGTGTTAGGGTTCATTGAAATGATTGCTGTGCTAGTGCGAAGGCTTCGTTATGAGCCATCAATACTGTGGTTATATATTACAGTACTAGTAATTCTTGGAAACTTAAATAATTCTTGATATGCAAAATTTAAAACTGCATTATTCTTGTTGAATTTGACATGCATTTATGTAGCATATATGCAAATAGATCAACAAATAACTATCAAGTGATGAAATAAATTATTTAGCAAAATGTTTTCAATTGTCTTATCACATGTTGATGCTTCATTTTATGTACATGTAGCTTTTACACATTTAACCCTTTCCCTCATACGACAATTCTGCAGCAGACGACTTTGAACATATTTTGTGAAATAATGGAAAATCTCTATAATTGAATGGATAACCTATGACTAAAAGTGGAAAACATTGTGACAAAAGGAGAAATTGCACGTTTTGTGCAATTTCTTCTTTTGTTACTATGTTTTCAAAAAGCTGTCTGCTGTAAAGGCGTCAGAAAGCGTCTATATGAGGGAAAGGGTTAAGTAAAAACTTAAGCAGCCATCCAATATGAATGAATGATTTGTACAGAGTTTATAAAACGAATCTGATCACATTTTGGGTAAAAATATAAAATTGAATTTTAATTAAATATATGTGAATTGTTTCAGTTAGTTACAATTTTTCATTTGCAAATTAATTTATCAATATATTTTGAATAATTTGTTGTTAATGATGTTAGATTTGACAATATCTGTACTAAATTATTGAAGCATTGTGTTAGGGTGTGCCTAATGTTCAGACCATTTCAGAGTTAATGAACATATGCCATGATTTCTTATAATACTTTGTATTATATACTAGTTCACAGTGATGTCAACAGATCTACCAACAGATGCAAGCCATGACCAGGGTTGAAAATATAAAGCCAAACATGTTTCTTAGAGAGCAATCGGTTCTTCAGAGGTTCAGATAAGGAGGGGTATACAGCTCTTTCCCTCCAAATATCTCTCTTAGTATCCAACCAAAACCTATAGTGTGGGTAATCAAAAGAATCGTCTCAATGAGACCATTTTCTTTAGTATCCACAAGATTGGGTTATACGGCCAAATAAGGATTTTAGAACATGCAAAATGCCCAATATCTAGTGATCTGAAATGTCTTGTTTCTGGAATATTTTTTAGCATACATTAAAAAGATAATAATTATAATGATAATAATAATAATAATAATGATAATAATAATGATATTTATATATTTTATCTAAAGAGGCTAAATAGTTGGGTAAAAACCCTAAGCCTTTCCTCTGGGTCTGTGAGATGTATCAGATTTAATTTCAATACAATAAATGAAAATCAATTGAATCCTTGCATATGTCATTCCATTGCACATTACAAAATCACTTACAGATTGTCAATAGAACTTAACAAACGTTTCTAAAAGCAGTCACATACATTTCCTTGAAAACCGAGGGCGTGCCACAGTGGCAATATGAGTTAGACCATCTACCCATACTGTTATATTTTGTTATGTGGACTACCGTTTTGTTAAGATATTGAAAGCTTCACAATATTGACACTAAGTTAATTACTACTTAATGTTATTTTCGGGGGTGTTTTATCAAAGAACAGTTATCTGCTTTCTAGGTTCTACATGTAATTGTTGCATTCAGATTTCATGAATATTTTTTGTGTCAATACATTTTGGATAATTAAGTCATTTTCAGATTAATTAACTGATTGCTCCCTGAATAGTTGTAACATGAATGAAAAACTGTTTTGATTTGTTTGTTTGTATGGTTGTTTAATGCATCTTTCAACATTATGTCATTCAAATCCTTGCAACCCTGAGTGCCAAAGTGTGAAGTCACTGGTACCATTTCTAAAGTGTTTGGAATGACCTGACCAAGGATGTTTCTCCTTTTGTAACAATGTTCAATTCAATAATAATTTATTTCCATTTATAACGATATACCATATTTTTGCATAGATTTCTTCCAAGTCATTTGCTGCAAATTTTCTGTGTGTAGGAAAGGGTTGATAAACTATGATATGTTAATTTAGATATACATGTATTACTGATAATCAACAGCATAACTATGTGTGATATTTAAATTACATCCGAAGAATGGGATGCTAACGGGTCTTAAAGATCTTTATGGTTCGAAAATGCATGAATACATGCAATTTACAAAACTGCGAAACAGTTCCCCCAGTCATATATTTAGATTTCACATTCGTGACGCCCACATTCTTATAATTGTTTGCATTATTACTGTTTTATAATATTTACTGTGCGTATATTGTCTTAATCTAACCTTTAACTTTTAGGGTGTGTCTGTAACGACTACTTTCAACCATCCTAAAATAAAGCTATCTATGTAAACCCTTTCCCTCATATAGACGCTTTCTGACGCCTCTGCAGCAGACGGCTTTTTGAAAACATAGTGACAAAAGAAGAAATTGCACAAAACATGCAATTTCTCCTTTTGCCACATGTTTTCCACTTTTTGTCATAGGTTATCCATTCAATTAAAGAGATTTTCTATATTTTGACAAAGTACGTTCAAAGTCGTCTGCTGCAGAATTGTCGTATGAGGGAAAGGGTTAAAGATAAAATCTTGACATTAAAAAGACAAGGACTGGAAGGTGGTTTATGTTGAAACAGTAGATCGGGCATCACTACAAAAGAGTCATCATCACTAGTGACAATATTCATTGTGACAGAATGAAAAAATAATAAACTCATAATTCCCAGTTAATCTTTGACAGGACTGTAATAAAGACAAATATCCAAGAAAATTAAGTATATCTTTTCCGTGACGTAGGTTATAAAAACTTAAATAATAAAGTTTTATAAAAACATTAAACTATTTTTTTTTTAAAAATCAGTATGATTATACATACCGAAAACTATTTCCTTTCACCATTATGTTCAATTTCAAGGAACTTAAATAGAAAGTTGGAACTTTATTAAGTTATTAACAAGCACATTCCTTTCAAGAACCTTATTTTAGGTTTTTGAATGTAAGGTTGGCCCTTTATTAAGTTATTAACAAGCACATTCCTTTTTGGACCTTTATTAAATTATTAACAAGCACATTCCTTTCAAGAACCTTATTTTAAATGTTTTAAGTAATGAATAGTCTAAAAATGGCAAATAACTTAATGCGTTAATTTATGAAGATATATTGATATAGACGTTGTGTATACATGTGTAAAGGACAGTCACTGAATGCAACATTCTGCTGGGCATTGATCCATATTGCTACGTGTGTTACAAAGCTTTTGGAGGGGATTTGTTAAGATATGATTAGACTGATATTGTATTGAGTGGAGACTGAAGCAGTTAATACAATGAAACACTGAAATATCCAACATATAACTTCATACGGTCAGGTTTTCTTTTTTATAAATTTGAAATAGCAATCTAAATTTACCTAAGTTTCCAATTGATTATCAGTTCTGCCATTTCATACGCAAATTATAAATTCCCTTTTTCACCTGATAGAACCAACTTTTGATGCTAAGGATCAGCGTTGATTGAATATTTTAATTTAAAACTTCAACAAGGAGGCTTTTTTCTCGGACATTTGCCATATCATGTATACATACTTTGTCTCAAAATACGAATGCATTTCTTTTCTCAATCTTTTCTATTCCTTTCTGCAGATAGTTTCAACTTGAAAGAATTTAAAAATCAGTTCATCAAGGGGGATGGGTTACTTTTTTATATGTTGGTTACTTCATTGCAGCAAGCGAGAGATGTCCCATATCTTACCTTCTTCCATAATAGTGGTGGGAGTTTTCGTGTAAATTTTCTTTTTACGACTTTCAGGGGTCTTATCTGTCAATTTAAAGTAGATCTAAGTACTACTGTTTTACTTTAGCCATTTCACTTCTATGAAAGTATTATAATACAAACCATAAAACTTCTCCCGGTGGTTGACCGATCTACAGACACAACAAACTTACCATGTTATTAAGTACATAAAGACATTAAGTTAGGAAATTATATCTAAAAAATATTTTTTATTTAATTCTTGTCCTTCCTTTTTCAAAATTACAGTATGACCAATTTTATTTTAAAATGGCTTACCCTGCCGAAAATGATGACCTTGATCGGTCTTATCAAGTACGCGGTTAACAACAACGTTACATTCATAAGGTCCTCAAAGAAGGCTTTCCTCCCTTATAAAAACGTCAACTCTATATATAATCAGCTTGTTCGAGCTTGTAAGACCGTTAGATGTATAGCTCTAACTTCCAAGCCTGTCAGGGTAGTTATAAACTTGTTGGTCCCTTAAGGCTAATAATTGTTATTGTACAGTCAAAACATGCTTGAGTTCAAACATCTCTTAGCTTGAACAACCCTAAAACTCTCGCTCAATATATGACAGGTATTAAAAAAAAGATTGTGGGAGTGAATTACTTTTACAATCACTTCCTATAAAGGCATGTAAAAACAGAGGCTCACAAAACTGGGATTATTCCCCCAATATAAATACAACTACTCATCTCTTATCATTAAAAGTGTTAGATAAATCTATCATGGAATATCATATTTTGCTGTCAATTTTAAACATACATTTTATACTATTTGAATTGGATTCCTTAAAGCAATATTTTTGGATTCCAGAAATGTTCATGTACAATGTATGAGAGGGTGTTGGTTTCTGTATATAAAAAATGATTACTAGCTAGTTTGAGGGATGCAGCGCTCATTGCGATCTTGTGATCTCAGTGTCAGTCTTGTTTATCCTATTGTACTCCATGTAGACAACTCAAGACAATAATCAAAACTTTATAATTAATACACCAATTGACAAATGGTTCAGAAAACTTAATTATACCTAAAAATAAAAAAATATCCTATTGCTTTGTTAGTAATTGATATCTTATTGATGACATTAACAACATATAATAACAGACATAAAACATGACAGGGACTGACATGAAAACACACAAATTAATGTATCTAACCCTCCATTTCCCACATAGACGCTTTATGACGCCTCTGCAGCAGACGACTTTTAAAAATATTGTGGCAAAAGAAGAAATTGCTCAAATGAGCAATTTCTTCTTTTGCCACAATGTTTTCAACTGTTTTCAATGCTTTTTCTATTAATTTTAGAGAGTGTCCAATTTTTTTTTCTAAATATCTAATTGCACCTCTTGAGTTAGTTTTAAAACAAGAACTGTTACTTAAAATAACTGAAAACCACTGCAAACTGCTTTGAAAGCATTAAAAAGTGAGAGTTCAAGGGCAGATAACTCTAGAATGCTTAACTAAACAGATATGATCCAAAAGTTTGTCTTGTGTATCTACAATTCTTTATATCATGTGTGTACAGAGTTTCATTAAAATACCTTCACTATTGAAGAAATTCATTCAAATCCTGAGGTGGAAATTTCTAAATTTAAAAGTAATATGGTTTACTTGAAGCAGAAAAATGTCTTTCATTTGTGAATTAAGATTTTTGTTTTTGTCTATTGAAGTTTTACGCCATTTTCAACATTATTTCAGTTATATCACATCCCTGGGTAAACAAAATAGTAATAGGCGAGGAAATATGCCATGTCCAAGGGCAGTCCAACATGACCGCCGTGACTGGGGATCAAACCTAGGAATTTAGAATGATATTTAGAATGATTTATGAATATGGTCCCATAAATCGTTTTGACAGACCAACCAACTGATGCAATGATTCCTGTACACCACCCTCAAACTACGTTTGCAGAGTGGATATAAGAAGAGCTTAGTGCAATAGCTGTAACATTAGTTATGCAGAGATAAGCGTGATACAGCCTACAGCAATAATCATGTCTCTACACTATACCTAAACGTGTCATGCCTTGAATATCTTCAGGTGTAACAATCGACGGTGCTCTAGTCTTTTCGGCGGGTTTGGGCGAGGGCTCCTTAACTACTGGTGATGGAGCCGCTTTACCCTCTGGTATTTTATCAAGAGGCTTAGCATCCTTTGGTTTTGATGCTTCTTTTTTCTCTTCTTCCACCGGTGCTGGTTTAGCTTTTTTCTCTTCCACCGGTGCTGGTTTAGCTTTTTTCTCATCCACCGGTGCTGGTTTAGCTTTTTTCTCTTCCACCGGTTCTGGTTTAGCTTTTTTCTCTTCCACCGGTGCTGGTTTAGCCTTTTTTTCTTCTTCAACCGGTGCTGGCTTAGCTTTAGCTTCTGGTTCTTTTTGTTCTATATACGAGTGCACAAAATTAACTAAACCCAAGACAAATTCATCTTTGCTTTTAAACAAACGAATAAATAAACTGTGCGTTTGAAACAAATCACAAAACCAAATAAAAGTGTGCTTTTTGGCGTAACTAATTTTTTGTGATAACATTTTGATGCAGTTTATTAACTAACCTGTAATAAAAACATGTATAAATATGAAAGGCCAAAGTTAAATGTATAATTTGTTTAACCCTTTCCCTCATATAGACGCCTTCTGACGCCTCTGCAGCAGACGGCTTTTTGAAAACATAGTGACAAAAGAAGAAATTGCACAAAACGTGCAATTTCTCCTTTTGCCACAATGTTTTCCACTTTTTGTCATAGGTTATCCATTCAATTATGGAAATTTTCTATGTTTTGACAAAATATGTTCAAAGTCGTCTGCTGCAGAATTGTCGTATGAGGGAAAGGGTTAAGAACAGCTACGCCTCTGCAGAAGATGACTTCTGAAAACATTTTTGGCAAAAGGGGAAATTACACATGATGAGCAATTTCTCCTTTTGCCACAATGATTAAACTTTATTCAATCATTATCCTTTCATTTGTAGAGATTTTCCACATTTTTGCTTGAACGATTATAATGGTGTCTGCTGCAGATTTGTTGTATGTGGGAAAGGGTTAAGATAGACGCACAGACGGATCATTATCAAGACACTTCTCTCAAATCGAGGGCTTGGCGTGAAACGGTTGTAACTAAAATTGCTAATTTTTTACCAAGGTTAATCACTTCGCTATAAAGTCTTTATAAGCGTTAAATCATTTTTCTTGGTAAACAATGGAAATTTAGGTGCCATTGCTCGTTCTGAGCAATGGCACCTAAATTTGCATTGTTTACAAAAGGGTCAAAATTGCCCCTAAACCAGGGTTTTCAAAATAGGTTTTTAGTTACAACCGCTTCACGCCAAGCCCTCGAAATACTCTATCTTGTTCTTTCTTAACCCTTTCCCACATTCAACAAATCAGCAGCAGACACCTTTGAAATTATTTAGGGAAAGATTTGGAAAATCTGTTTCAATTAAAGTATGAATATTGAACAAAGTTGAATACATTGTGGCAAAATGAGACAATTTCTCTATTTTCCTACAAAGGTGAAATGTTTTCAAAGTGTTGTCTATATCAGGTTAAAGTTTTTAGGACAACATATTGACAACAAATGAAATGTGAGACTGACACAGAAGTCCCCTAAATAAGCTTTTCCAGAGGTCCAGATGAAGAGGGATTCAGCTCTTTTTCCCACAATTTCTCTCTTATTATTAAAGCAAACCCTATAGAGTGGGTACTCAAAATAATCGTCTCACTTCTGAGTACCCACAACATAGGGTAAGAGGGTCAAGTAAGGATTTAAGAACATGCAAAACGCCCCTTATCTGGAGCTCTGTTTTATAATTATCGTAAACCTTTAATCCACGGAGCTTGAACTCGAAACACATCATGGACTGATAGCCAACATATAAACACATGGAGAGAGGTGCACAAACACATGTAGAGTGAGGAGGACATATCATACAAATATGGACATGCTTACAGACCATGCTGACTGTAGTTTGTCTGAAACATGTAATACGACTAATATCTCGCTGGAAGAATATGCTTAAAAATAATATCATACCCTAGAAATGTGTAAGAAAAAAAAGGTGAAACTAATATTCTCAGTGACTTTTTGTCTAAAATAAAATATTTCTTAACCCATTCCCTAATATGACAATTCTGCAGCAGCCGGCTATGAACATATTTTGTCAAAAAATGGAAAATCTCTATAATTGAATGGATAACCTTGCTTGTTTTGAGCAATTTCTTCCTTTGTCACTATGTTTTCAAAAAGCAGTCTGTTGCAGAGGTGTCTGAAAGCCTCTTTATGAGGGAACGGGTTAATCCTTTCCCACATACAAGAATTCAGCAATAAAAAACATATGCGAAAAAGTGGAAAATTTCTAATAATGAAGGCAAAAGTTGAAAATATTGTGGCAAAAGGAGAAATGTCTCATTTTGCGCAAGTTCTCTTTTTGTCATAATGTTTTCAAACGTTATCTGCTGCAGAAGCTTCAAAAAGCGCCCAATATGTGGGAAAGGGTTGAAGAAAAATATATTGGTGCAAAAATATACAGATGAAAATCAAATAAATAACAGAATAGGTGCATACACACTCAAACAACAGTGTTTACATATCATTGAATGTTGCAGGAATTGAACTTATCCCACATAAGACAAATCTGCAACAAAAATTCGTAAAATTAGGGAAAAACTGAGATTCTAATAATTGATTAAAGTTATTGCTTTCCCTCATACGACAATTCTGCAGCAGACGACTTTGAACATGTTTTGCCAAAAAAAAGGAAAATCTTTATAATTGAATGAATAACCTATTAAACATTGTGGCAAAAAGAGAAATTGCATGTTTTGTGCAATTTCTTCTTTACTCACTATGTTTTCAAAAAGCTATCTCTCTGCAGAGGCATCAGAAAGTGTCTATATGAGGGAAAGGGTTAAAGTTAAAGGCAAAGGGGCAAACAGAGAAATTGCTCATCATGAGCAATTTATCCCCCAATGTTTTCAAAGGTTGTCAGGTTCAGTTGCTTCAAAATATGTCTGCATGTGAGAAAAGGTTAAATAAAAATCTTTTCCAAATTTTCAAGGCGAATATTGTGATGTCACACACATATACCATTGCTCTCTCTGTTCAAGGGAGATTATACTATCACACTTTAGAAGTCTATGAAATACCATGCAAAAGTTGTCTACCTTTCTTTTCAGGTTCTGCCTTTTTCTCTGGTTCTTTAATCTCTGGCTTCTTAGCTTCTGGTTTCTTAGCTTCTACTTTTTTCTCTTCCTTTTTCTCTGGTTCTTTAATCTCTGGCTTCTTAGCTTCTGCTTTTTTCTCTTCCTTTTTCTCCTATAATATTTATATTGAACTAAGTCGCACAAAGATATTAAAATATATTGAAATTAACCCTTTCCCTCATATAGATGGTTTCTGATGCCTCTGCAGCAGACAGCTTTTTGAAAACATGGCGACAAAAGAAGAAATTACTCAAAAAAAGCAATTCCTCCTTTTGGCACCATGTTTTCAACTTTACTCAATTATTGTAATTTCAAATTTTGTTGGGGTATATTTTCAAAGTCGTCAGCTGCAGAATTGTTGTATGTGGGAAAGGGTTAAGGGCAATTATGATCAACCATTTCAAACTTACGACAAATCTGCAGCAGACAACTTTTACAACATCTTGGAAAAAATGTGGAAACTCTCTATAAATGAACGCATGATTATTGAATAGCGTTGAAAGCATTGTGGCAAAAGAAGAAAATGATCATTACGAGCAATATCTCCTTTTGTCACAGTGTTTTCAAAAAACATCTTCCATAAATGTGCCAGAATGTATCTGCAAGAGAGAACGGATTAATATTTTATGGAAGCTTTCAAGATACTGGTAGATGGCTTCAGGAATATCCTGATCAGATTGTTCAAAGGTGCAGACTGACCTTGATGTTTATAGTTTTCATAGTCCCTAAGGTCACAGGAAAACTGACTACCAGGAGAAAGTAATGTAAAATGTGACCTTAACCTCAAGACCTTTATTTGACCCCCAAAATAAATAACGGGATCTTCCTAGGGTCATTGTCATTATATGTATGCAGTATTATCATCCTACATGAATGATGAATGAACTCAAACCTGGAAAACAATTTTCAAAGGATTGTTCCGTTGTGACCTTGACCTTTGATCAATTGACCCTCAAGTTGATAGAGGTTGTTCAAGGGTCATCTTTATTCTATATCAGAACAAGAAACCGCTGAAGACGGTAAGGCCGGATTGTCGGCAATTTGACCTTGAAAATCGACAAACCAAGGTCAAGGTCAAAGTAACCATAGAAATCAATAGAACTTGTTACTGGTTACCTTCAGGCAAAGTTTCAAGTTTGTAACCCTTTCCAGTGCTGAGATTGCCTCAACCTGAAACTTTAACCGATTTTGCCTCAACCTGAAACTTAACCAAAATGTTGACGGACAGACAGACAGACGGACGGACAGACAGACGGACGGACAGACAGACATCGCCAATCTATAGACCGTAATTGCTAGAGCAATCCAGCCAAAAACTGTTGAAAGCAAATTAAAACACAATTTGCTGTGATATAACTATTAAAATATTGAAAGCAAATTAAAACGCAAGTTGATGTGATATAACTATAAAACTGTTGAAAGCGGAGTAAAACGCAATTTGCTGTGATATAACTATATAACTGTTGAAAGCAAATTAAAACGCAATTTGCAGTGATATCACTATAAAACTGTTGAAAGCAAATTAATACGCAAGTTGTCGTGATATAACTATAAAACTGTTGAAATCAAATTAAAACGAAAGTTGCCATGATATAACTATAAAACTTTTGAAAGCAAATAAAAACGCAAGTTGCCATGATAAAACTTTAAAACTTTTGAAAGTAAATTAAAACACAAGTTGATATAACTATAAAACTGTTGAAAGCAAATTAAAACGCAAGTTGCCGTGATATAACTGTTAAACTGTTGAAAGGGGAGTAAAATGCAATTTGCTGTGATATAACTATATAACTGTTGAAAGCCAATTAAAATGCGAGTTGCCGTGATATAACTATAAAACTGTTGAAAGCAAATTAAAACGCAAGTTGCCGTGATATAACTATAAAACTGTAGAAAGCAAATTAAAACGCAAGTTGCTGTGATGTAACTTTAACCAAAATGTTGACGGACAGACAGACAGACAGTCAGACAGACAGACAGACAGACAGAAGACAGACAGACAGACAGACAGACGGGCAATAGCAACATGAAGGTCAAGAGTTATCATGGAAATCAAAAGAACATGTTAGTGGCTACACACAGACCAATTTTCAAGTTTGTAGCTCTTTCCATGTCCGAGATTTTGCTTCAACCAAAAACTTTAACCAAAATGTTGACGGACAGACAGACAGACAGACGGGCTATAGCAAGGTGAAGAGTTATCATGGAAATCAAAAGAACATGTTAGTGGCTACACACAGCCCAATTTTCAAGTTTGTAGCTCTTTCCATGTCCGAGATTTTGCTTCAACCAGAAACTTTAACCAAAATGTTGACGGACAGACAGACAGACAGACGGGCAATAGCAAGGTGAAGGTGAAGAGTTATCATGGAAGTCAAAAGAACATGTTAGTGGCTACACACAGACCAATTTTCAAGTTTGTAGCTCTTTCCATGTCTGAGATTTTGCTTAACCAGAAACTTTAACCATTTTGCCTAACCTGAAACTTTAACCAAAATGTTGACGGACAGACAGACAGACAGACGGACAGACGGACATCGCCAATCTATAGACCGGAATTGCTTGAGCAATCCGGCCAATAAAACAAGAGGGCCATGAGGCCCTGGAATCACTCACCTGAGAATGGGCTATTTAAGACATAACTCTCTCATGCTCAAGTCAAACATGTGGCTTCCAGTGTTAACAAGATTTCCCTTAAATTTGGTCTAGTGACCTAGTTTTTGACATGACATGACCCATATTCGAACTTGGCCTAGATATCATCAGGACAAACTTTCTGATAAGGTTTCAACATGCTCAAGTTTGAAATGCGGCTTCAAGAGTGTTAACAAACAAGATTTTCCTTAAATTTGGCCTAGTGACCTAGTTTTTGACCCGACATGACCCATATTCGAACTTGACTTAGATATCACTAAGGCAAACATTCTGACAAAGTTTCAACATGCTCAAGCCAAACATGTGGCTTACAGAGTGTTAACAAAACTTTCCTTAAATTTGACCTAGTGACCTAGCTTTTGACCCCACATGACCCAGTTTCGATCTTGGCCTAGAGTGGATGGAGATATATGTTCTGATAAACTTTCATAAAGATTGGATGCAAAATGTTGCCTCTAGAGTAGTAACAAGCAAATGTTGACGACGGACGACGGACAAAAGGCGATCACAATAACTCACCTTGAGCACTACGTGCTCTGGTGAGCTAAAAATGAGTAGTAATTACTGACCCAGGAAATGTTGTTTTATAACTGAAAAATTGTTGAAGGTGGCGTAAATCACCAAACAATCAAACAATCATAATATGTGTGAAGTTTCATAATTCTGATGTGAAAGATGAATCAGATAAGAGTTAATAACATCTTCAATGGGGGGTGGGGTGATTAATGATGTAGATTAAAAAAACCTCTTACCATCTTTTCTTCTGGTTTCTTTAATTTTGGACTTTCTGCAAGATAAAATGATAATACATTATATTGGCGCTATAGATGATAATCTTTTTCAAATGTTGTCTGCTACAAAGGCATCACATGACGTCTGTATCAGAGAAAGGGTTGAACTAAAGGAAGTTTTTTTCCACTACACAAATATTTATTATTTCATTTCTTGAAAAACAAATTATCAGGCCCTTTTGTCCTTGCTTTTCCTCAGAGATCCAAAATTTGACAGTTTTTAGAAAGAGGATATCAGATTATTAGTAATTAGACTCTATTTAATGATGAGCAATTTATTCTTTGGCCACAGTGTTTATAACTTTTTATTTTTTGAGCGAAGACGAGTTCAAAGTCATCTGCTGCAGATGTATGTGTTTGAGGGTAAATAGTTGTCTGTTTTTAAACCATCTGTTGCAAATCATAAGTATGATCTTTTTTAATGTTAAGCAATTCTTCTGTTTCCTAAAATGTTTTCATAAATTGTCTTCTGCATAGGCATCAAATGTCATTGGTATCAGTTGAATGGGTAGGAACACCTATGACAAAAGTATTACCTTTGACTCCAAGACTGGCCGTACAAGAAGCCATGCCATGTTCGTTCTTAGCCTGGCAGCTGTAGTTACCAGCTTCGCCGGGAGTAGCCTGGCTAATTATCATTGTGGCCACATTTCTAACAAACGTAAACTTGATGGCAGCGGAACTCTCTACTGCCTTTCCATCTTTAGACCACTTAATTGTGAATGGTTCTGTTCCAGAAACCTTTGCGGACATCTCTACGGCTTCACCTTCGGATATATTCTGCATAGGGAATAAAGAAAAAAAGATTGTTGAAAGAGTACATAATTTCTTCTTTTGTCACTATATTTTAAAATGTGCTCAAATGAATTAAACAAGCAAATTTGTAGAACTAATATCCTTCACCAAAATTAGCCATAATTCTAATGATACGAAATTGCATTGTATTTGTAAATTATGTATTTGTTACAATGATGCAATAATTTTAGAGAAGTTAAAAGAAAAAATATATATCTGTCTATCTTATGTTTCTAAAGCAAGCACACCAATATTTGCAAGGCAACATTTCCTGATGGTGGGTAACATTACTTTAAGGTTTAAATAAAAATTCCTCTAACTGTGCATGAGACAAGGATAAGGACAAGTGGAAGGAAGAATGGTCTTACAGATTCTGAAATAATATCCCTCAAGCTGGGGCAGGGGATAATTAACAACAAGAGCACCGCGTACGGCACAGACGCTCGACTGATAGCGAGAAAACAGGGAAAAAAAAAATGAGCTAAACAAAAAACCTTAACTGGACGACCACGCCGCCGCCACCAGGGTCATGACAATAGCTCTCGTTTTTTTTCAAAAGTCGAGCTAAAAATGTGAATATTTATCCATTCTTAACCGTTTTTCTATTGAATGGTTATAGTTTCTTCTTCCTTTCTTATTATCGAGCCCCGGTAGCTCAGTCGGTAGTGACTCGGGCTGTCAATCCAGGGGTTGTGAGTTCGAATCCCGACTCGACCAACTTTCTTTCCGACGCTTGACAAAAGTCAATGCGACATGCTTCATTCGTCTTCCACCAATGGGCTAAGTCTATGTGGAAAAGCAGCCAGTTGCTTGGGAAGATTGTTGTGTGGAGTACTGGTGTGAGAAAAGCAGGAAATGCATGAGTAGGTGAACTGGCCGCCGCGATATAACTGAGAAATTGTTAAAAACAGCGTTAAACCCAAATCAATCAATCAATTAATCCTTTCTTATTGTTTCATATTTATCATAAAATATAAAATGATAAAGAGACAACGCACTTACCTTAGGGGCTAATTTTTGTGTAAACTTTGGAGGTTCACCTTTTGGTGCGCTAAGCTCTGAAACAAGAAAATATTAATGGTAAGTTTCAAAGAACAAAAACACTCAGTTAACATGTTTTTCACATTTTGTGGTTTGACCTAAAAATTTGATAGGTCTAAGAGAAATTTTTCTCCCATGCCTGTACGCATTTCAAACAAAAAGCGGTCTTGTTGGACCTATATTGACATCTTTAAAAATGTTTTACTTTGGTCTGGATCTTTTGAAATTGAAGCCAAAAAACCCCAGAAAGACGACAGAGAAGTGCTTCCTAAGTTGCTACCTGTCAAAAATTGAAACATCTATATTTTAAAATTTCATCGTGAAAATGGTGTTATTATTATGGTTTTCTATTAACATATACAGCAGTGTGAGGCCCTATTGTTTTATAATGCCATCATAAACCATCTTTGCCTGTCGAAGGTGATTTGTCCATTACCTTCCAATAAATACCCTGACGGCCAACTTATAAAAATAAAAACATCCCTTGCGC
The DNA here is from genome assembly GCA_031761405.1 of Serripes groenlandicus. Lineage (NCBI taxonomy): Eukaryota > Metazoa > Mollusca > Bivalvia > Cardiida > Cardiidae > Serripes > Serripes groenlandicus. The sequence continues at coordinate 32,542,295 of JASEVX010000014.1, forward strand.
CATCTTGAAGTTGCGTTAATACACCTCTCATTCAAGTCTTCAAAAGTCATCTTCTGTAGAAGATTCATAGAGTGTATGTATGTGGGAAAAGGCTTAACCATCCTGTATATAGACGCTTTCTGACGCCTCTGAAGCAGGCGTCTTTTTAAAAACATGTCGACAAAAGAAGAAATTGCTCAAAACGAGCTATTTCTTTTTTGCCAGCGTGTTTTCAACTCTATTCAATTATTGTACTTTTATTTCAAGGGGGTTTCCAATAATTTTTCAGGTATGTTTTCAAAGTCGTCTGCTGCAGATTTGTTGTATGTGGTTAATGTACGAAGAAGCTGTGACTAGCGAAGATATCGGATTCAAAACTGTGCAGGGAAGACAGTGGTGCAGCGGTAGAGCGTCGGCCTCTCATATGAAAGTCCTGTGATGAGCGGGTTCTGACTGGGATTTTTACACACAAACGGCGCGAGTACTGGTTAAGTCTCCAGGAAGCAGACATTGAGCGTGATTAATATAAGCTGAAAACTTGTTTCGCAATCAATGTAAAATAAATAAGTTTAAACTAAAACAGTTCTCTTACCTTTGAGGTTGACCTTGGCCTCAGCTGAGATTTCTCCTCCTGGTGTTTTGATGACAGATTTGTACACACCGGAGTCTCTGTCTGTAGGCTGGTAAAACATTAATTGAATACTGGTTAACCCTTTCCCACATATAGATGCTTTCTGATGCCTCTGCAGCAGACAACTTTTAAAATCATTGTAGGAAAAAGAGCAATTTCTCCATTTGCCACAAAGATTTCAACTCTATATAATAATCATACTATCATTTATACATATTTTATATATTTTATTTTGCACTTGATAGTTTTCAAAGTCATCTGCTTCAGGTTTATTGTTTGTGGAAAAGGGTTAACTTTTTAAATTATTACAGCTGACATGTAATGCCTTCGCTGCGGTCAGCATTTGAAAACATTGCAGAAAAGGGAGATATTGCTCCTTTTCCTGCATTATGTTCAAATCTATATAAAAATCATACTTAACCCTTTCCTTCATATAGACACTTTCTGACACCTCTGCAGCAGACAGCTTTTTGAAAAAACGTGCAATTTCTCCTTTTGCCACAATGTTTTCCACTTTTTGTCATAGATTATCCATTCAATTATAGAGATTTTCTATTTTTTGACAAAATACGTTCAAAGTCGTCTGCTGCAGAATTGCCGTATGAGGGAAAGGGTTAAAAATGTTCAGGACTTTGTAATTGCATCATCAGGTAATATGAAAGCAGACCACCCTAAAAAATAACATACCTGATATATGACTTAGCCAACTACTTGTAAGCTGTGTAAATATACTCAATCACAAAAACATACTTATCTCAGTGTGTGTATACCACATGACTTTTGGTGTCATATTTGCATGGTCAGACAGCAATAATTGCTCTTGATAAGAATGTAAAAACAATGGTTACTTTTTTTATTTCTTCACCCTTTTTAACAAAACATGGCGCAGTCTACGTCGCTTACAATGTCCTGTCTCCGGTTTTTACAGGAGTTTGATTGGTGGTCTAGTTTTTTCAAACACTTCGACGAACCTGTTCTCAAAATCCAGATTTGATAATGCTCTGTTGAAAAACCAGAGATAGGGCTCTGTAAGTGGCGTAGACTGCGCCATGTTTCATTAAAAATGATGAAGAAATGAAAAAGTTACCTGTTTTTACATCTAAACCGAAGTAAAATATTTCTGTCCGCCGTAGCATTTGTGACGTAAAAGTCACGTGGTATACACACACTGTATCTCACTTGGCTTCAAATATACTTGTATTCAAAATGAGTCATAAAAAGGAATAATAGGTTTAAATTTTACACCAAACAAGCGATTTCTGCCTTTCCATATGCCGAACACCAGTAGGTTACACACACTGTATCTCACTTGGCTTCAAATATACTTGTATTCAAAATGAGTCATAAAAGGGAATAATAGGTTTAAATTTTACACCAAACAAGCGATTTCTGCCTTTCCATATGCCGAACACCAGTAGGTCAGTTGGTTAATCCAGGGGTTGCAAGATTGAAACTCCAGCTGAGCAAACATTCTTTCCCACGTTTAACAAAAGTCACTGCAACAATCGTTATTTGTCTTCCAGCAATGGGCTTACAGTCTATGTATGTAGAAAAACAGTCAGCTGCTTGGAAAGAATGTGAGCACTGTCTGGATTACTTGTGTGAGAAAGCAAGAAAACACATGGATAGGTAAAGTGGCAGCCATGATATGAATTATTTCTTATTTAAATTGGCAATAAATCCCAATCAATCAATCCTTTCCAGAATGCTTTCAACTGTCAGGCATGTACTACTTATTGCCAAGCCATTTCAATTTTCAGTAATAAGTCTCAGAATCCAGAAACTCTAAGAGTTATGATATTACTGAGGTCCAGATAGGGAGGGTATACAGCTCTTTTCCCCAAAATATCTCATTTATTATCCTACCAAACCCTATGATGTGGGAACTCAAAAGAATTGTATCATTGAGACATTTCTTTTAAGTACCCACACCATGGGGTTAAAGGGTCTTATAAGGATTTTAGAACATGTGAAACGCCCCTTACCAAGAGCTCTGATATTAGATAATTTGGTAAATGAAATATAACAAGTATTGTTACTTACACTTTTACACTCCATGGTAACAAAGTACTCATCTTTCACAGATTTGTTTGCTGTTATCATGATATAATATCGGCCGGCACTTTTCATGGGTATTCCACCAAAACTCCACAGGGCTGTTGGCTTAACAGCTGAACTGATGACAAACTTTACTATCAGGAGTTGACCATTGTTTTCGAGTTTAACAATGGGCTCTTTAAGGGTTGGTGGGGCAACTTGGTCAACGGTCTTGGTTTCTGTTTTCTCTTCTTTTTTCTCCTGCGGTTTGGTTCTGAAGAAACCCCAAAAGGAAACCTTATAAGCCCTTACCCACATATAACATAATAGACTTAAAAAAAACCACATAAATGGAAGCTTAGTCATTGAAAAGAGATGGGAAAAAAACCATAGTGGGGCAAAAGGAGAAATTGCACAAAAGTTTACTGCTGTAGAAGTGTCAGCAAGTGTTTGTATGTGGGAAAGGGTTATAAGCATGGTGAAAACTGACCTCTGATATAAGGGTATATAATTGCAAATTCAATGATCAAATTGCATACTTCTGAAATTTGTTTACAACAAATTTGCAGCAGACGACTTTGAAAACATCTTGGTAAATTTATGGACAACCGGGCAGCTGACAACACCATATTTTTCTTAACCCTTTCCCTCATATAGACGCTTTCTGACGCCTCTGAAGCAGACGGCTTTTTGAAAAACGTGCAATTTCTCCTTTTGCCACAATGTTTTCCACTTTTTGTCATAGGTTATCCATTCAAATATGGAGATTTTCTATTTTTTGAAAAAATACGTTCAAAGTCGTCTGCTGCAGAATTGCCGTATGAGGGAAAGGGTTAAATAGCCAATCTCATTAAAACCAGACCAAAACTTCCCTGCAGTAGCTTACTCTCATATTTATCTGATAACTGGTCATCTCAGATTGACCTTTGCATCAGCCAATGAAATTGTCGTCTACAAAATCATTAGTTATCAACAGGGGCAATAACCCATATAAATATTAACGAGATAGAGGACCGGTGATGACAGAGAGTTGGTGGTATCATGCGATTACATTGGACAGTAAAATAAGAATCTGCTCATAAATATTTACATGTATAGGGTCAAAAGATTGTTTTATGTGGTGTGGTCAAGTCCAATATTTGCACATCGGTGCATTTTAGTCCGATTCTAATGTGATTGTAAAAAAGCTTACCCAAGATCGAGGTTAACAGTGATGGTTGCAGTAGTCTCACCACTTTCATTTTTGGCAACAACTTTGTACACACCACTATCTTCTTTGGCATAGTTCTGTAATCATTAATACATGTACACAGATAGAATGATAGTTACAGAACTTTTATAGAGATTTACCATAGAAAAAAAGAAGGGTAACTCCACACATAAGTATGCCAGAGTTACCTTCCTTGTTTTCCACCATTCGCTTGATCACAACGTGAACAGGTAAGTTTTGCAATATTGAATATGCATAACAGAAAAAAAGTTATGACCAATTAATGCAAAACATTAGGGACAGAGAAGTGATCCCTAAGTGTCTTCAAATCTCACAGGCAGGCAACATAAAAATCTGGAAGGTATGTTGCTTGTAATATCAAATCCGGAAAAGGATAGAAACACACTTTAAGATTTTAAACATGAAGCCACAGAGTGAACGACAACGCCAAAATGGGGCATTCCTGAAAGATTATTAAAGCCAGAGTTATTTGTGACTAAGTAAAGACATGCATATTATTCCTAGGAGCATGTGTACCATTTTAATTTGAAAATGTTGAATGGTTTTTGATTTATGAGTTAAATACTTTTTTTCTTAGAAAAACAAACAAGCTAATAATTGTCTGCTGCAAAAGACATCATAATGTGTTTGCAGTTTGGAAAAGAATTAAAACTAAACAGATACATATAAATACAATGTATTTATATGTCTCTGAACTAACTTACCAAGATATCCAATGTAATCATATAGTCATCTCCAGTTCCGGTCATTTTCGATTTCACACGATTTGTTTCTACAAGAGTGCTGTTATCTTTGTACCATGTCAGGGTGGGTTTGGGGCTGGCCATACACTTACACTCCACGAGAATGTTTTTACCGCTGGCATCCTGGGATATCTTTGGTTTTTCTTTGAAAACTGGAGCTTTGCCGGTACCCTTTTGTGCTCCTCCTAAAATAGAAATTTACAACTATATAACTATTCTGAAGAAATTGTCTCCTTGATACAGATCATTTAAGAATCATTCATTTGCAAAAATATACCTTTAAACATATTTGCATAAACAAAACTTCTCAAAAAAATTGTTGTAAAAGGAGGAAATTAGTCATTTTTCACAAAAGGTTTCTTTCTTTTTTGTCTCACTTTCATACTTAAAATTTGTATAATTATGTTGATCGATTTCTTTTGAAGTAATCCCCACAAGACAGAAATTTCTACATAATTTAAAAATCTTCCATGTGAAATAGAAATTCCTCATAGCTAAGAAATATATAATGTAAAATTGAAATCTCATTGAACCAGAAAGTACAACATCCATTCCAGATTCTTACGATATTTTTACCCTTCCCCCCGAGCAGATGCATTTTGATGCATGTGCATTTGCTGCCAAGTTCTTGTTTGATTTCAGTAATTTATCTATATAGATATTTGCAAAAGTCTTTTGCTGCAGATTTGCTGTTTGCGAGAAATGATCTTCTTATTTATCTAAGTTTTGCATGTGACCGAATAAAATCATGCAGCCAAAAAATGTAAATAATAATTAAACTATCCATTTTTTTTATCATCCCTAATATCCCACTCAGGCTCCAGTTTGATTCAACCCTTTCTAACTTGCAGACACATTTTGATGTATCCGTTGCCAACAACTTTTAAAAACATTTCGGCAAAAGAAGAAATTTTATAGTAAGCAATTTCTCCCTTTGCCACAATTTATTCAACTCTATGAAATAATTAACCCTTTCCCTCATACAACGATTCTGCAGCAGTCGACTTTGAACATATTTTTTCAAAAAATAGAAAATCTCTATAATTGATGGATAACCTATGACTAAAAGTGGAAAACATTGTGTCAAAAGGAGAAATTGCTTGTTTTGAGCAATTTCTTCTTTTGTCACTATGATTTCAAAAAGCTGTCTGCTGCAGAGGCATCAGAAAAGGTCTATATGAGGAAAAGGGTTAAATTGTACAATGTAGACATTTCCCATAATTTTGCCTAGATGTTTTCAGTCATATTTAGAAAAGGGTAAATATAATTATCATACATTTAGATCTAATAAATATTTACAAGAGTAGAATGTGTAAAATACATATTATCTAAAGAAGTAATACTAACCCATTCCCTCATACAGACGCTTTCTGACGCCTTTGCAGCAGATGGCTTTTTGAAAACATAGTGGCAAAAGAAGAAATAACTCAAAACGAGCAATTTCTCCTTTTGCCACAATGTTTTCCACTTTTAGTCATAGGTTATCCATTCAATTAGAGATTTTCTATTTATTGACAAAATATGTTCAGTCGTCTGCTGCTGAATTGACGTATGAGGGAAAGGGTTAACTAAAGGAAAACCATCCAAAGGGAGGTCAGAACAAACCCTTTCCCTCACACAGATTCAGTTTCACTTTACATTTTTGCATTCCAAGTTATTTTCATCAGCTGTATGATGTCATCAACTGTTGCTGAAATGTCTTCGCTAGTTTTCAAAGAGTTAAAATCTTCAGCAGACAATACTTGAAAACATTATGGCAAGGTTTTTTATTATGTTATTTTCTGGAGGGTAGCCACCAATCATCTGTATAAGGGAAATGGTCAAATTACTGAACCTTGATCAGATTGTACCAAGAAACAGCAGATCTCAGTCTCTACAATGGTCACCAATTCCCAAACTTTGCAAAGGTAGGTCTTCCAACATAATGGCTGGTATAGAACATGCTTATATATTTTATCATTGAATTAATGCATACATTGAATATATATATTGTATGTGTTTCATAACAAAAATAAAACAGAGCGTTGCAAGCGAACGCCGGCACTCGTCTTCTTTTTGCTAAGTCGAAAAATGGGCATTTCTGAATAATTATTAAAGCCAGAATTATGTGACTTGGTATAGACGTATTGTTCCTAGGAACATGTGTACCAAGTTTCTTTTGAAAATGTTGAATGATTTCTGAGTCATGAGGTAAGGTTAAAGTTTTGTGAAGACGCCAAGGGTATCGGAAAAACAGACAAGCTCAAAAGATGTGTCTTTTACTGGAAGACTTAAATTATAATTTTCAATTGTGCAATATGTGATCAACTAAACCTAATCACTGTTCGAAAACTCAGTAAGACCACTTTTGCTTGATTGAGCTCCAAATGTTAACCGTTTCACTGATAACAAATCATTTAGAAATTGGTGCTATGAATACATCTTAAAATTGTAAGCATAATTTTGTTGTGATTTGAAAGCATTGTGCTCCAGGAGAACTTGCTCATTGTGAGAGTTTTCTATTTTTGCCATAACGCTGTCAAAAGTCATATGCTGTAGAGGCTTTTAAAGTTATATGTAACGTGTCAATGAAATAATAAGTTTCTACCATTCCCTTTACAGTGTCTATATTAATCCAAGTAAATAATATGTATTTTATGAGAAAATTAACGCTTTCCCACCTGCAAACGCATTTTAGAGCATCTGCAGCAGATAATTTTTGAAAACTCTGTCACTGTGGCAAAAGGAGATATTGCTTATAGAAAGCAATTTCTACATTTGCTACATAGTTTTCAAACTTAATTCAATAAATATACTTTCAGCTGTGTAGAGTTTCTATACTTTTGCCAAGATGATTTCAAAATCATCTCCTGTCAATTTAGCGTATGTGGGAAAGGGTTAAAAGGTAAAATCTGTTTATTTTACCTGTGATATATGATATTGATAGATATGTTTTATACACTACCCACTAATCATTACCATACCTACCAGGCTTTGGTTTGGCTGTAAGTAATTAACAGTGGGCAATAAAGATACAAATTCACCGCCAAGAGCTAGAGATGTAATTAACCCTTTCCCACATTCAGCCACATTTTGACACTTCTACAGCAGACGACTTTTGAAAATATTGAAGCAAAAGGAGAAATTGCTCATGATGAGTAAATTACTCCTGTTGTCACAATGTTTTCAAATGTATTCAATAATTATAGTTTTATATTATTGCCAATATTTTTTGCAAAGATATATCAATAATAGCCTGATGCAGATTTTTTGTATGTGGGAAAGGGTTACATTTTCAGAATTGCTTCATAATTATGTGTTAAATTCATCTGAATGTGAGAAAGGATTAAACAGACAGTGACTATAAATTCTTTAAAATTCATTAATATTTCGGGTTTACAAAATTGTTTTACGAGATAGTATTCGATACCCCATACAACCTGCCCGATAATATTATAACAAATCACGTGATCAAACTCAATCAAACACAGAACGTATATAATAATCGAGGGCTTGGTGTGAAACGGTTGTAACTAAAAACCTATGTTTAGGGGCAATTTTGACCCCTTTGTAATCAATGCAAATTTAGGTGCCATTACCCTAAATTTCCATTGTTTACCAAGAAAAATGATTTAACGCTTATAAAGACTTCATGGCGAGGTGATTAACCTTGGTAAAAAAATACCCATTTTAGTTACAACCGTTTCACGCGAAGCCCTCGATATATATCATACATCAAAGTCATGCTACTTGATTTCTCATTGGTATTAACCCTTTCCCTCATACGACAATTCTGCAGCAGACGACTTTGAACATATTTTGTCAAGTAATGGAAAATCTCTATAATTGAATGTGGAAAACATTGTGACAAAAGGAGAAATTGCATGTTTTGTGCAATTTCTTCTTTTGTTACTATGTCTTCAAAAAGCTGTCTGCTGCAGAGGCGTCAGAAAGCGTCTATATGAGGGAAAGGGTTAACTCTGATCATCTGATTTTGACTATTATATGATAATACTATTATTCATTATTTCTAAGATTACCCAAAAATTTCATCTGTATTATACTACACCTTTATTATTGATGATGTAGGTAGTTAAATGATTGTGCTATCAATTTGGTAAACTTAAACCCCATCCCACATACAACAAATCTGCAACCAGACTTCTTTGAAAATATCTCAACAAACATATGAAACTCTATAGATATAAATGAAAGAATGATTATTTGATAGAATCAAAAACATTGTGGCAAATAGAGAAATTGCTCATTATGAGCAATTTCTAATATTGACACAATATTTCAAAAGTTGTCTGCTGCAGATGCTTAAAAATGTGTCTGTAAGTGGTAAAGGATTGGGCATCAGAATAATGCATTGTTACTTGTTAGCAATAAACAGAGCAATGCCAATACCTGGTTTGTAGTCTGTTTGCACATGTTGCAGAATGCAATTTTATGCAAGTAGAATTTGCTCATAGTGAGCAATTTCTCCATTTGCCACATTGTAAAATGTTCGAATGCATTCCATTATTAGGATCTCTTTTATTGAAAGTTTCCATAATCTTGCCTTAATGCTTTCAAAATTGTCTGCTATGTTTTTTGTAGTCATGGAAATGGGTATAATCGTAAGCCAAATGTCTTTCTCATCATTTTTCAACTATCTAAAAAAAATCCAACTGAAAACAATCAATCATAAATATGACGGCTTTTTTACCCAACCTTGAAACTATTGTCTGATTTATATTTGGACTTGTCTGCATTCAGAACGTCTGAGGGGAAACAAAACTTGCTTATTTTCTTCTTCTTTTTACAAAATGTTTTTTAAAAGCTTGAAAATTAAAAAAATGTATCCCTGAAAGTGTGTGATGATGATTCTGTCTCAAACATGGCTATACAATTTTTATACATACTTTGTCATTTCAACATTTTCCTGGAGCACTGCTCAAAATTTGTTCATGAGATATAGCTGATAAAAAAGTAACCCATTTCTAATACAAATGTTTTTTGGAAAGGGAATAATGTCTCAAGACAAGCAATGTCATTCAGAATATCGAAACCCTCAAATTTTGGAAAACGTGGTTGATAATCAGTTGCTTAAATCAAGCAAGTTCTAATAATCCCTAAATGTTATATAATTAATTAAAAGCAAACTATTTCTACATTTATAAGCATTTTGAACAATCTTACATTTTTTTCCTCAAATATTTTAAATTTTGTGATATATATAGGATCTGACAGGATTTGTCATTTCATAAAAAGTTTTATTAGAAATTTGTTATAAACTGAGCCTTTCCTTCCTTCGAGCTTAATAACAAATTTCGCTTGGACGAGTTTACATTGTCCATCTATTGACATTTGTGTTTACAGGATACACATTTTCAGCCATTTTGTAAACATTCGCGGATGAATACAAAAATAGTGATTTGGTCATGTTATATTACACATGTAACATATAAAGAAATATGTAATGGGTATATTAGGTCAGATACAAGCATTGTCTTAGATTTCATAGAATATCATAAAATTTATTACATTTTTCTTCTAAATCATAAATGTTTTCCATCAAATGGTTTTAAAGAGGAAAATACCATAATAATGGGGTAAACAGTTGAAGTTATGGAATGTTCTTATTTCCTTTGTAGACACTTTCCCACATATCAACACATTTTGATACCTCTGATGCATACAACTTTTTAAAGCAGTGTGGCAAAACGAGAAATAGGTCATGATAAGCAATTTCTGCCTTTTCCACAATTATTTTCAACTCTATTCAAATGATTAAACATCTATTTATATAGGTTAACCATATTTTTAACAAGATCATTTCAAAGTCATATCTGCTGCAGAGTTGATGTATGTTGGAAAGGATTAATGCTTTTCCCCTGAAATAAAGGAGGATTCTTTTTTTCTTGTTTCTCTGATCTGCAATCTGTTTGGTCTTCATAAAAGCATATGTACATATCGCATACAGGTAAATTTATTTCATGTTTGAAAACAGTTGCACTATGAAAACAGAATTTGGTTGAGGGTTTGTGTGTGCTAACCCTTTCCCTCATACGGCAATTCTCCAGCAGACGACTTTGAACGTATTTTGTCAAAACATAGAAAATCTCCATAATTTAATGGATAACCTATGACAAAAAGTGGAAAACATTGTGGCAAAAGGAGAAATTGCACGTTCTGTGCAATTTCTTCTTTTGTCACTATGTTTTCAAAAAGCTGTCTGCTGCAGAGGCGTCAGAAAGCGTCTATATGAGGGAAAGGGTTAAACCTATCAGATTTTATATTTAGCCATTCCTCTGTCATGTAAAACCAGCCATCAGTTCTTGGCTGAGTTGAAGCGTTGGCACCGAATCTGTTGTCTGACGCAAGCATTTTAACATCATGTCATTTAAACATGGACCCTACTCCCCCTTCCAAACATTTTTAGTTTAACCTTGTTTTACCTTATATGGTTATGTGATATTGTTACTGTCATCTGCTTTGAAAGTTGTCTGTAGAAAGAAGCCAACACAACTGTTTAATATTAAAATAATACTTGAAAATATTTCTGGAAAAAGACGAAATTGCTTGTTTTCAGATAATTATTTTCCCCTTTTCCCATGATATTTCTTCTGACTTCTGAAGTCATCTGTAACAGATATTATGTATTTGTATTCTTTATTCTTCAAAGTTGCATCGTGTTGTTGAAGGATTTGTTTGCATTACATACTAAAAGCATTAACCCTTTTCCTCATACGACAATTCTGCAGCAGACGACTTTAAACATATTTTGTCAAAAAATGGAAAATCTCTATAACTGAATGGATAACCTTTGACTAAAAGTAGAAAACATTGTGGCAAAAGGAGAAATTGCTCGTTCTGAGCAATTTCTACTTTTGTCACTATGTTTTCAAATAGCTGTCTGCTGCAGAGGCGTCAGATTGCGTCTATATGAGGGAAAGGGTTAATTACATTTCAGGGTTCTCTATTGGATTTGTTTTGTTGGGGTTTTACGCCGTTTTCAACATTATTTCAGTTATATCACGGAGACAGTTCACTTATTCATCATCCCTGGGTAAACAAACCAGTACTAGGCTAGATAATGTGCCTTGCCGAGCTAGTGCACTCCACCATGACGGTCTCTCCGAGACTGGGGATCGAAACCCGGGTTGACTGGTTTCAAATCCCCGACGCTAACCACTCGATCTTGACGGATTCCTCTATTTGAAGAATGTTTGGTAAAAACTGTGCCCACCATCAAAGATTCAACTCATAATTATTCACATAGTAAACCTTTTTAACCCTTTCCCACATACACATAATCTGTAGCAGGCAAGTTTGTAAACATCTAGGCAAAACTATGGAAAGTCAAAGAAAAATTGTTGAAAAGAGTTAAAAACATTCTTGCCAAGAGGAGAAATTGTTGATTATGAGCAATTTCTCCTTTTGCAACAGTGTTTTCAAAAGTGGTCTGCTCCAAGCCTCCAACAAACACATTTTGATACAAAGGCATCAGATGGTGCTTGAACATATAGTTGCAAAAGCAGAAATTGCTTATATCAAGAATTATCTGCTTGCGCCATCTTTTTAACTCATTTGATTTAAATAATTCTACTTTCATTTTAATGGGTTTACTTTATCTTTTCAAAGTTGTCTACTGCAGATTAGTTGTGTGCAGTAAAGTGTTTAATTAAACAGATAGTGAAGACAAATAAGCCTTTTGCGCATTGTCTCCAAAACGTTTATATATATAATATTATGTAAGTGGAAAAGGGGTGTTAAAATGGCTTGTGATAACGAATAATCGATAATTTGTTAGTTTACCTGCAAAGTTAAGAGTGATATTGGCGTTGGATTCTCCCATCTCATTTGAGGCTGTGCATTTGTATGCTCCACCATCTTCTGGCTTAGGGTCCTGAAGAGAGATAAAATACAGGTTTATTGATTGATTGATTTGCGTTAAACGCCGTTTTCAACAATTGTTCAGTCATATCACGGCGGCCTATTAATGTTTTTTCAGGCATTCTCAAGTTTGAAAAAGTGCAAGAATCATTTAACCCTTTCCCTCATATAGACGCTTTCTGAAGCCTCTGCAGCAGACAGCTTTTTGAAAACATAGTAACAAAAGAAGAAATTGCTCAAAACGAGCAATTTCTTCTTTTGCCACAATGTTTTCCACTTTTAGTCATAGGTTATTCATTCAATTATAGAAATTTTCTATTTTTTGAAAAAATATGTTCAAAGTCGTCTGCTGCAGAATTGTTGTATGAGAGAAAGGGTTAAGCAGCTCCTCCACTCGAAACTCTTTGATGACATTGATTGTTATTAATTAAGAAATTTCAGTTTCTTTGAAAAGTGCAAGAATCATTTCAAGAGTATAAGCTTGAGTTTCCAAGTAATTGCATATTTTTCCAAATGCTGTAGATGTGTATGATTTATGTAGGATAGATCTAATCTGACAGTCAGTGATGAAAGTCAGTTTATTTGTAGAAGTGTCTTCCACTGATAAGCCCAGATCTGGCTTCAGGACACCCTTCCTGAACATCTTATTCTCCCTGAACAATAGTATTCTTTACACATACAACAAACAAATCTGCAGCAGACAACTTTGATAACATCCATACTAAAAATTGGGAAAAAAAATGTACAGGAATGTGCAGCAGACCAATTTCTGAAATTCTTGAAACATGGTTGCAAAAGGAGAAAAACGTTCATATTGAAAGTTAAATCTTCAAATAAAGCTAATGAGTAGTGACAAAAGGAGACAATGCCCATTTCTACCCTTTGTCGTAATTTTTCAAAAGGCGTCTGCTTCCTTGGCGCAAAGCTAGACGAATCCATTTTAACAATTCAGCATCTAACTTTTCCACATGTATATATACAAGTGTATTTTGACAATCACTTTTAAAAACATTGTGACAAAATCAGAAGTTGTGTGCAAAACAAGCGATTTCTCCTTTTTGCCAAAAAGTTTTCAATAATTAGACTGTGATATAAAAGATTTTTCGTATTTTTAACAAGATGGTTTTTCAAGTATAATGCGGTAATGCTGTATGTGGTAAGGCTTAAACCCTTTCCCTCGTATAGACGCTTTCTGACGCCTCTGCAGCAGACGGCTATTTGAAAACATAGTGACAAAAGAAGAAATTGCACAAAACGTGCAATTTCTCCTTTTGCCACAATGTTTTCAACTTTTAGTCATAGGTTATCCATTCAATTATAGAGATTTTCTACTTTTTTACAAAATATGTTCCAAGTCATCTGCTGCAGAATTGTCGTATGAGGGAAAGGGTTAACCAAAAGCAGATGACTTTTGAAAACATTGTGGCCAAAGGAGAAATTGCTAATGATGAGCAATTTCTTCTTTTGGCCACAATGTTTTCAAGATTTTTTAACAATTAAGAAAACTTTTATGAAGATTTTCAAGATTTTTGGCATTTTGTTATCACAGTCATCTGCTGGGTATCTGCTGTATAATGTGGAAAAAGGGTTAAAGGTTGAAGATACACACTGGTACCTACATCATACTCATCTTCTATGATAACAGGTAATAGCCTTAGAGAAGCCATCTGCCATAACAGTTGGAACAGTACGCCAATAATTCCAAAGCACACAGTGTAGATTAATAAACTAAAGTCTTCTAAACTCCAAGAATAATCCAGAATTTAAGAATTGTTTTTTTCATTGCAAATAATAATTCCTATGTTTTAATCATTCCAACCAAATAAAAAGTAGCACTATTTCCTTTGATGATGATGTTTTTAGATATATCCGTCTTAGAAACAATGGGTTAAAGAAAGTAGGTTATATAAGTTAAATTATCCTTTTTCCCTCATACGACAATTCTGCAGTCGACAACTTTGAACATATTTAGTCAAAAAATGGAAAATCTCTATAATTGAATGGATAACCTATGACTAAAAGTTGAAATCATTGTGGCAAAAGGAGAAATTGCTCGTTTTGAGCAATTTCTTCTTTTGTCACTATGTTTTCAAAAAGCTGTCTGCTGCAAAGGCATCAGAAAGCGTCCATATGAGGGAAAACATTATGACTTATTTGATTTTAATCCTTTCACACTTACAACAAGTCTGCAGAAGACGACTTTGAAAACAATGGAGATTCATTAAGGCTGAACTATGAGAAATCTCTATACATGGAAGTATAATTATTGAATAGGGTTGAATACATTGTGGCAAAAGGAGAAATTGATTATTGTCAAATTTGTCGCAGCTGCAGATTTGTTATATGTTGGAAACATTTGACACCACGGCAGCAGAGAACTTTAAAATCATAAATCGACGACAGTTTAAATTTTGAATCATTTAATCATAGAGCTAAAAGGATAAATTGCTCATTATGAGCAATTTATGCTTTAACTCTTTCCCTCATATAGACGCTTTCTGACGCCTCTACAGCAGATGGTTTTTTGAAAACATAGTGACAGAAGAAGAAATTGCTCAAAACAAGCAATTTCTCCTTTTGCCGCAATGTTTTCCACTTTTAATGGATTTTCTATGTTTTGACAAAATATGTTCAAAGCCGTCTGCTGCAGAATTGTCGTATGAGAGAAAGGGTTAAGCAGAATGTTTTCAAAAGTCTTATGCTGCAAATACATTAAAAATTTGTTTGCATGTGGGAAAGGGTAAAACAACATTCCAACACCCCAATGACACAGTAGTCCTATAAATCAGTAATTTTATAACTATTTAACTTCAATGAATATAAGAAACACATAAAATTTCCAAACACTGATAAAATTCCAGAATCCTTTTAAAATATCTCCCAGAAAATATTGTTTATTTACAGAATTCAAACAAATTCCAAACAATTTGTTGATATCGAATATCCTTTTTGGAGATAAGAATAATTATCCAAAAATCACAAATACTAAAAACACTTTTTGCACTTTCAAGAAAATACTTTATTTCAACATTACAATTAAATTCCAATCAGATATTCCCTCACAAAGCAGTAAATTTCCCCTGACTACTGTCACCGCAGGTAGTAAGGTATAATTCAACAACTCCTTTCTTATATAAAGTCTATGAGGAACCCAAGAACTCTCAAACAGGGCAGCTGATAAAGGTAATAAAATTCAAATTTTATGTTTTAATGTGAAACCTTTTCGTAGAAGTTGTTTTGCGTGACCTGATCATTTGGGTCATCAAACTGACTACTGAGTACCTACAATACAGAGTTCTGAAGAGATTTATGAGCTCTTGAATAACAGAATCAAATCTCCCAAAAAGCTATGACTCCCGACTCCTCCAGACTCCGGCATATAGATTACAATCAAACCAATCCATGTTCTAGGAAAGTACACCAGCTGCCGGAGAAGTGGAGAACGGTACAAATTGACTTTACAAATGATTTTGGAGAACGGTACAATTGATTTTACAAATGATTTTGGAGAAAGGTACAAATTGACTTTACAAATGATTTTTCCAGGCTGCAAATTGCACGCTTTGGCAAAGTGAGTCCTTCTTTATTATTAGTGTTTAAACCCTTTCCCTCATATAGACGCTTTCTGACGCCTCTGCAGCAGACGGCTTTTTGAAAACAGTGACAAAAGAAGAAATTGCACAAAACGTGCAATTTCTTCTTTTGCCACAATGTTTTCTACTTTTTTTACCATTCAATTATAGAGATTTTCTATTTTTTGACAAAATACGTTCAAAGTCGTCTGCTGCAGAATTGCCGTATGAGGGAAAGGGTTAAACCGTTTCCAACTTACAACTAATCTACATCAGACGACTTTGAAATCGTCTGCAAAAACATATGGAAAATCTCTTAGAATAAGAGTAGAAAACATTGTGGCAAAACAATAAAATTGACCACTATGTGTCCTTTTGCTACCAAGGTTTTCAAAAGTCGAGCTCAAGAGGCATCAGAAATCGTCTGTATGTTGGAGAGGGTAAAGAAAACTCCCACTCTCCGAGAAGTTTCCTAATGTCCATAACCTTTTCCTTGAAGATTGTAAATGTTTCCTGCCTCCAAAGTACAATGGCCTTTCAAGCCTTAACCCTTTCCCACATGCAGATGCAGTTTGGCACATCTAAGGCCGAATTTTGTTAACACTGTGGCAACAGGTGTAATCACTCGGAATGAGCAATTTCTCTTTCTGCTACAAAATTCAAATACTATTTCAAATCTTATATTTATAGAGGTTTTCATATATTTGTCTATATGGGTTTTCGAAGTCTTCTGCCTCAGATTTCTTGTATAGCAAGAAAGGATTAAACTATTTATCTGATAAGAAAACTGGACATAACAAGGAATGGCATAACTTTGAACCCAGATGAAACATTGCTTAATATGCACTTATTATTTACACTTATTGTTTCAAACCTGCGTTTAAAGACCACCCACGGGAAGTGAACAATCTGGTCTTTGTTCACAGGTCGACTTTCATTACAGGGTCATATATACAGAAAATGGCTATTTCAAGGAGGTCTTTAGCACAGGTTTGACAGTATTTGTAATGAAATGCGTTTAGTGTAACATGTTGGGGAAAGGGTAAAATTGGGTCATGGATATTCCACGTTTGTAGAGTTCAAAAATCCTTAACCAGCCTTTAAACCCTTTGGTGTGGGTACTAAAAAGAATTGTCTCATTGAGACGATTCTTTTGATTACCAACAACATAGTGTTTGATTCCGTAATAAGGGAAATATTACTCAGGAAAGACCACGCAATTTACCCTCTTTTATCTAGGTCTCTCCGTGCAATTATATTTTTATGTATACTTCACTCTCCAAGTGGGTAGAGTTGATTACTTCAAACTTCATTACCCCACTTTCTCATAATAGTTAATCAACATTCTCAACAGGCAATGGATTCAACTATTTGGGCACACCATCTCAATTAACCCTTTACCATAAGGGCACTCTGGAATTTTTTCTGATTGATAGAACAATTTCATTTTTTTCAGTCATATCATGCGACCAGTTCACCTACCAATGTTTTTTCCTGGCTTTCTCGCACCAGTTTAACATGCAACAGTCTTTCTGAGCAACTGACCTTTTTATCATTTGGACTGTTAACCCATCGGTGGTAGTCCAATGACGAATGTCGCAATGACTTTTGTCAAACGTCGGAGAGAATATTGGATGAGGTGGTGTTCAAAATATGTCTATAAGTTCATCCTAACACCAGTTAACATCAGTCCAAATAAAAAACATTTTTTACCCATTCCTACATGCAGACATATTTTTCCGCATCTGAAGCAGACTGCTTTTGAAAGCATTGTAGCAAAACTTAAAGAATAAATTCCATCTGCAAGTATGAAAGGGTCGATTGTGGTTACCATCAGATTGTCTATCTGCCAGTCCAGTATTTCTGTCTTGTTAACTGCAGTTTTGTAGAGGTCTGTCTCTGTGTATAATGTTTGTAATAGTTGATTGCAAACAGGGAAATCTAAAATCTGACATGCTGTTTTGAGCTATTCGCCAGTTGCAAAATACTTTATTATGGTCAAGTTTCCTTATGGCATCCCCATATAAATTCAGCTTTGTTGAATAAATGAATTTTATGGGGGTACTGTATGTGCAGCAGACTTAACCAGCCTTTGGGCATTTTTAAATGTGCATTAAAAAAGCACTAAAAACTGCTTGCAAGTTCTTGCATCCATTACAATAACACTTGAGATGGAAACAGTTGTTTTACAATTGGCATGCTCTTTGTGCACCCTGGAATGAGTTCAATTGATTGATTGTTTTGCGTGTTACGCCGCTTTCAATAATTGTTCAGTTATATCACGGCGTTTCCTGGGTAAATTACCAGTACTTATGGTCCATTTATCCTGACACCAGCCAGTCATTCATAATGGTAACCCTGCAACCCTGGGCGCCAAGGAAGGCAGCCATTACTACCATTTTCAAAGTCTTTGGAATGTGTTCAAAGCTACTGTGCTTTGGTCCCACTTACTTATATGCTCATGATGAGCAATTTTTCCTTTTGCCACAATGTTTCAACTCTATTTTATAATTAAACTCTCATTTATGGAGATTTTTCACATTTTTGTCAATATGTTTTCAAAGCCGTCTTGCTGCAGAATCATTGCATGTGGGAAAGCGTTAAGAACTTAATGTTGTCTAAATAGATGAATTCTACTGTATAATAACTGAATACTTATGAATAAAGTTTAATACATTGTAGCAAAATTAGAATTTGCTTATTCAGTGAATAGTTTCTTTGTTTGCCACAACTCTTTCAACAAGTCAGGAGTGCAGCAAGCGAACACCAACGCTCATCTACTTTTTTTCTAAATCGAAAAATGAGTATTACTGAATAATAAGTTAACCCTTTCCCTCATATAAACGCTTTCTGACGCCTCTGCAGCAGACAGCTTTTTGAAAACATAGTGACAAAAGAAGAAATTGCACAAAACGTGCAATTTCTCCTTTTGTCACAATGTTTTCCACTTTAAGTCATAGGTTAACCATTCAATTATGGAGATTTTCTATGTTTTGACAAAATACGTTCAAAGTCGTCTGCTGCAGAATTGTCGTATGAGGGAAAGGGTTAAGCCCGAGTTAAGTGATTTGGTATGGACATGCGTATCATATTTTATAGAAACATGTGAACTAAGTTTCATTTGAAGATGTTGAAAACATTTTGAGTTATGAGGTAATGTTAAAGTTTTGTGATGATGCAGATGCTGACGATGACACCAAGGGTATCACAATACCCTGAGTTTTTTCTACAAAAAACAGACAAGCTAATAATTGCTGCTAAAAATGTGGGACAGTAATTTGTAATAGCGTAATCATTTGTTTCAGTGGTTCAGGAAAAACTGGGTGCCTAGCTAATTGTGACAGGACCAAAAAACGCCTTTATTGAAGCTGAAGGCTACATGAAATGTTTAGCCAGTGCCAAGAAATAATGCAATTTAAGACAATCTTAATACATTCAGTTATCTAGACAAAGAAACAATAAAAATAAACATCACTTAGTTAAAACAGATAGAATATTTATACTTGGAACTGCAGTCCTTTATAGTACATTAACCCACAGGATAGTTTTACCCTTTCCCACATACAACAAATCTCTAGCAGATAACTGAAAATATCTGTACAAAAAAAAATAAACATCTCTTTAAATGAAGGGACATTTTTTAATAGTGTTAACAAAATCAAGACAAAAAGGGAAATTGAGCAACATGAGCAATTTCTACTTTTGACACAATGTTTTCAAAAGTCGTCTGCTGCAGTCTCAAGTCCCAGAAACCCCTGTATCGGCTTAAAACCTTTGCAAGTCAGTTTCATGTGGCTTGGTTAAAATGATTCACAGTTTTGGTTTAAATTATGAAATTTAAAATCTTTTCAAATATCTCTGACAGAATCTAAATTGTTTTTCATGGCATGTCAGCTCCTTATCCTCTGTATGCAAGAATATGATTTATATATAAATGCATATTGCACGTTTTTGAGAGGCAAATGGCCAAGATGACATCAACATTTGTTTAAATATAATAGCTTATAACTTCAACAGTCATCAGAAAACAATTTATCAAGATTTTGAAACTGAATTCAATACTTTAGCCGTCATTGAAAGTAATGTTATCAAATAAACCCTTTCCCACCTGCAGACGCATTTTGACACAACAGCAGACGACGACTTTTGAAAACGTTTAAATTGCACATTATGAGCAATTTCTCCTTTGGCCACATGTCACAATGTTTTCAACTTTATTTAACAATAAAGCTATCTTTTACAGAGATTTTTCAGGTTTTTGCCACTATGTATTCAAAGTCGTCTGCTGAAGATTTGTTGTATGTGGGAAAGGGTTGAGTTCATTTTATAGACAAAACACCAGTAAGTTTATTGGTTTGTATGGTGTTTAAACTTTTCTTGGGTAAGTTAGCAGTTATACTGGTCCATTTAACCTGACACCAGTGAGTCTGTGGTAAGTTGTTAACCCTTTCCCTCATATAGACGCTTTCTGACGCCTCTGCAGCAGAC
The DNA here is from genome assembly GCA_031761405.1 of Serripes groenlandicus. Taxonomy (NCBI): domain Eukaryota; kingdom Metazoa; phylum Mollusca; class Bivalvia; order Cardiida; family Cardiidae; genus Serripes; species Serripes groenlandicus. Next base: position 32,562,836 of record JASEVX010000014.1, read on the forward strand.
GGCTTTTTGAAAACATAGTGACAAAAGAAGAAATTGCACAAAACGTGCAATTTCTCCTTTTGACACAATGTTTCCACTTTTTGTCATAGGTTATCCATTCAATTATGGAGATTTTCTATGTTTTGACAAAATACGTTCAAAGTCGTCTGCTGCAGAATTGCCGTATGAGGGAAAGGGTTAACCCCCACAATCCTGAGGAGGGAAAGACTTTACTACCAGTTTGAAGTGTAAACATAATTAGGAGCCCCAGACATGTATGTATCATTGAAAGAGAAAACATACAACCTCCTTAGGAATTCTTATTTCATTGAGCTTTTTGCATATCAAAGTAATAATCCCCGGAAACTGTCGTTAAAGGAAAGTTTGTGCAGTTATCACAAAGAACTTGTACAGAACCTTGTATCTGTGGCCGTTTTGTATAAAATATGTTTCTTTGAATCCTTTGCCTGAATGACTTCAATTACAAATAGAAATATCACTGAAGGTGATGAATACCCCAAGCTGGTGCCTGACAATATACATATGTATGAGAAATTCAAGGGGCCAAAACTCATTTAAAAATAATTCCAGTGCAACAAGCCGACAATATGCACAACTAGGCTTGGTATTAATCATTCTTGTGAAGTTATATTAAACTCTGTAAAATAACACGCAATTGTAAGACCTTTAGGATATGCACATCTCCTCTTGGTATAGAAGCTTCATGTAAAATTTTATTGAATTCCACACAGTGGTTTAAATAGGCCGGACAAAATATGGCTTCTGACTGATCGACCGACTGACCCACACAGTGACTCCTATATACCCCCTCTTCTTCAAAGACGGTATAACTACATGTAGATGCTTATTAGTCGCCGGGCAGAAGCCCGCGACTTCTATTTTTAATAGCTTTTCGGAAATCACATGGGAGGGCGGCTTATTATTAGAAAGAAACAAATCTAGATGATTTGAACATATTACAATTGTGGTTGTTTACGAACACTAATAAATGACACATCTAAAATGAAATAAATATTCCGATTTTTTAATGTTTGCAGTTTTTTTTATTTCACTCGCATTTAAGTTTTTTGTCTTATTTACGAAGACAAAAGTGGTCCCTTCAAGACGTGAACCAACACCCCCTAATGCAGACTCTTATGTGTCATCATTGAGGTCAATTTCGGATTCTCCTTTTAATAGCAATTTTAACTTACTAAATGTTGTTTTCATGTTCAAAGAGATGTCTTGATTTGTGTAGAATTCATTTAATAATGTTAATCCATGAATATCTAAAGTAGGAACTGTTTCTAAGCTAAATATAGACCCTATTCTGTTGTGTAGTTTCGTGACCTTTAACATCGATTTTCGCGCATGCGCATTTCGATATGAAAAAGCGAGTGATATTATTTTATTTTAGACAAGTACAAGACGAATGTTTGACGCAAAGCGTCAAAGAGAAGCCGCAATATTTCGTTGTACATGTAGAAATAAGAAAAAAAGAACATTTTTAAATCCACAAACAATAGAACAATTTAAACTGTAGACGGTAATGCTGATATATTTCTCCTTTTGAAGACTTTTGTTTTCTTCAAATTACCTCCCTTTAAAGCAATACCAGGATATTTACCTTGTGATTCGAATAAGATTGACAAACATTGAAATTATATGAATGAATACTATTATTTAAATAAGTAACAACAGCAAAATTAAATTTAAGCCAGATAAATGTGTACACATTTCGTTAATTTTTTATAGATACCCTAATGTATAGGTATGTATATAAAATTTATAAGAAAATGTTTTCATTACTGCGTTCCTAATGATTGAATAGACTAAGGAAAGTCAAGAATACATAAATAAATCAATGCAGTCTTTTCCGGCGACACTGATGCCTTGCATCAACTTTCTCTTGTTGTAACCTCTTATTCAACAAAACATTAGATAGTCACTTAAAAAGCTGCAGATTGCCTGTTGTAAAAGAACAAAAGCAACACCAAGCTGTCTAGCTTCCTTCTGACCATGAAAATGCTGAACCCTAAATGCTCTGTGTCATATCAAAACAGACCTTCATATCTTTACAGTTGCTGAGCTGATATATAAATTAACCCCTTACCTACTAGCAGACACCTCTGCAGCAGATGTTTAAAAACATTGTAGCAAAAGGAGAAATTGTTCAAGATGAGCAATTACTCCTTTAAAGACAATGTGTTCAGCTTTATGCAAGAATTGTATTTTCATTCATAGGAAGTTTCCATATTTTTTAATTGACATTTTCAAAGTCATCTGCTGTATATTTAATTGTATGTGGAAAAGGGTTAAAGTAATGCCATCTTTACAGCAAAATAACGAAGTCTATCTAGAATGGTGTAATAAATAGGATTTGGCTACAGACGAGTCAATTCTTTCCAAGATTAGAATGAAACAGAATTATCTTTGAGTTTCAACTTAATGGTATTGAACTTATTTTTATGGCAAACATGAGCTCTAAATAAACACAAATATTTAGGTCATTCCTTGCCTATCAGCGCTTATTTCCCACATGCAGTCTCTATAGTACCCATCTGCAGTAGAACTCATTTTGGCAAAAGGAGAGCTTTTTCATGATATTGCAACAACTGTTATCTATTCCATTACTACAGTAGAAGATTTGTAAAGACCCCTACTACAAATTTGTTGTATGTTGGGAAAGCTTAACCCATTCCCATATACAACAAATCTACAGCAGGCAACTTTGAAAAGATCTGGGGAAATTTAATTATACATGGAAAACCTTTCTTATTGAATAGAGTAGAAAATATTGTGTGAAAAGGTAAACTAACTGGTAATGAGCGCTTTCTCCTTTTTCCAATTCATGATCTGTCTTCAGCTGCAAATGCTTCAAAATGCGTCTGCATGTGGGAAAGGGTTAAGGATGCATGATAGGTTTAATAATGCCAGTATCAGTTGAGACAAGTATTTTATTTCATTACCAATAAACAACATCATGATAAAATGATTTTAATGTTTCCCTTGTCTTTCAGAAAATCGACCCAAAGTTTCCAATCTAGTCACATTTTGACAACTTTGAACCAAAGCTGATCCAACTGTAGAAATATTGACCTTCACCTTGGCAATGACCCAAAATGAACCCTTAAAGGCTTCCCTCCAACCAAAGTTACCTACCAATGAAATTGTAAGAAACATAGTGAGCAGAAACAAACAATTTGGTGCCGGCTCATTATACAGATAAATTATGATGCCTCTGCAGCAGTCGATTTTTTAAACCATCTGCTGCAGATTTGCTGTATTTGGGAAAAGATTAAAGAAACATCATGATACAAAATAATTAGGGAAAAGAAGCAAGTTTGGCTTAAGCAAAGGATTCATTTTGGTAATTGTGTTTATCAATAATCAGCAAATTACTGGAATTTTGGCAACAATACCAAATTAAATAAGCATGGCATACAAACAGGTCAATGACCTGATTCAGTCTTGTTTTAACCCTTTGCCAACATGCAGCCACATTTTGACCCATCTAACGCAGACTACTTTAAAACAAAAATTGAAAGCAATTTGGCAAAAGGAGAACTTAAGATACCTTCAAGAAAATTCTCAACAGTCTTCACTAATTATACTTTCATTTACAGAGATTTTCCATTTGTTTGCCCAAATATTTTCAAAGTAGCCTGCTGCAGAATAATTGTATGTGGGAAAGGGTTTCTATATTTCAATATACTTTGAATACTAACAGTAACTTGATTATTTTTCTCTCCTGCTGCAATATTTTCAAGGAAACCAAAAATGCAGATTTGTTTTATAAATGTGGGAAATGGTTCAACCCTCATTGTACTGTCTAATCCCAGGATTCAAGCAAGACTTGGTTCTCCAAGTAAGTGTCAATCTGTAACTGGTATGCTCAAAAACACAACACTAATGAATTTCATTGATGTCCTATTTCCCAAGAGGGGCGAGACAAGTTACGGGAATTCAGCAGGATAAGGGTTAATCCTTTAACCCTTTCCCTCATACGACAATTCTGCAGCAGACGACTTTAAACATATTTTGTAAAAAAGTAGAAAATCTCTATAATTGAATGGATAACCTATGACAAAAAGTGGAAAACATTGTGGCAAAAGGAGAAATTGCACGTTTTGTGAAACAGAATATAGGACTTTTGGACAACCAAGTGGAAAAAGGTAAAAAAAAAGAAAAAAAATTAATTCCCACATACAACAAATGTTTACACAATAAACTATGTCTATGTTTTTTAAATATTCTAAAAATGAGCTATTTCTCCATTTCCAGAGGGCTTTCAACCCTGTATCAAACTTGCACTTTTTATTTATATGATTGTATAACATTTCTCTCCTGCATTTTCAAGACAGACAAATATTTACCTTTCCCAAATACATTAAATATGCACCAGGCAACTTTGAGAATATCTCAACAATTTTTTTGAAATATTTCTTTTCAAAAGTCCTCTGATACGGAGGCATCAGAAATCATCTGTATGTGGGAAAAGGTTAAGACAAAAGTGTATCAGGTAAACAGCTGATGGGTGCAAAAAATGTTTTTGAAATATATTCATAATAAAAAGAGCTGCTTGAAGTTGCAGACATTATCCCTTTCCCTCATACGACAATTCTGCAGCAGACGACTTTGAACGTACTTTGTCAAAACATAGAAAATCTCTTTATTTGAATGGATAACCTATGACAAAAAGTGGAAAACATTGTGGCAAAAGGACAAATTGCACGTTTTGTGCAATTTCTTCTTTTGTCACTATGTTTTCAAAAAGCCGTCTGCTGCAGAGGCGTCAGAAAGCGTCTATATGAGGGAAAGGGTTATACACGTTTTTGAAGCTATTTGGCATGTTTACCTAGATGGGTGGTCTTAGACAGAAGACAATATATAGCAGTGTGAAAAGAAACAATTATTATCCCTTTTCAACATGCAGACTTACATATTATGCAGCAATCAAATTGTTGGAAACAAAAGCAATTGCTCACAATGAGCAATTTCTCCATTAGCCAAAGTGTTTTCAACTATATATACAATCAAAGCGCCAATGGCACTGTAGTGGCGATCGTATGGAAAATCCTGCAAAGTAACAAGCAGTATATCGGTGTAGGGCTTGCGATGACTCTGGTGCGGGTATATTTGAGAATGTATCACAACCCTGCATCTTTTGACAGTAGAATAATGTTAGTTTGCCAGAATGTTGTCTTGGTGATTATTTAGTTACGTTCTGAAATTGGTCATGATGTGTTCAAAATTAGGCCATTCTAAAGTTATGAAAAATCTAGATGGTATTCGATAGACTACCGTTTTAGCTCATTAGAATGACTATTTGTAATCTAAATTGTTCGGGTAATCACATGTTTATCATCAGGTCGTTAGGCCATATTAAGATAAAATATAGTTTACACTTTAAAAATGACTAAAGAAAGGAGAGAAAACAGTATCCATTAGTTTGGTGTTTGTTTCAATGATGTCCGATATTAAACAGGTCTGTTCAATTTAGTCCCTTCACATTGCATGATTGAGGGTTGTCACAGTGTATTTATATGTCTCTGAGGTTGTTAAACTGCTTCGAATAATGTGAGTGCAAAATCAAACACAAAACATGCTCCAAAAGCACAATTTCACTATTTGCCAAACTGTTCAATTTATAAAAAATATAGGCATATATTATAATGCTCGATCTCCAAACTAAATTAGGCTACACTGTGTCAGCATTGATTGCTAATTGACTCTAGAACGTGCAGACGTGTATACATAACGTGTGTACACACTGACATCGTGTGTCCTTTAAACCTTTGTAAACCAGTCTTATCATCTAGACGCTTTCATATATTTAAACAACTACAAAATAAAGCGTTTATAATATTGAGATTTACAAGCTCTTCTGGTTTTTGGTCTCGCGAGCTATTTATAGAACCTTTTGGAATTTCCAGATTTGAGTATCATCAGAGTTGTCGTTATTTGCACGGCAGAACGCGCAATGATATTTATTAGCCGACTTTATTTATTTATTTGCGTTTTAGCCTATGCCACTCTATAATTTTGCAATGTTATTGAAAACGGGACCAGGTACGAAATAAGCACTTTTCACGGACCATGATTGTTAAACTTGTAGGTCTTTTCAGAAATTACAAAAGAAGTTAATTGGCCGTTTTATTTTGGCGAGGTACTTTCAGAGTACAACCAACTCCTGCCGAATCAGGTTAAAGGTCAAAAGGTTACGGTTGACTACAGTAAAAATAAAACGAGGCACAGGAGTATCATGATACTCTGCATAGCGTACCCAAGACGCCCGATGATATTTATTATCTGCCCAAACATGAAGAAAGATAATATGTAAATAGTTTAACTCTATTTAGATATTTTCTCGATAAATCTCAAATATTAGTACCAATCCGGTATCAAAGTAGCACTAACATTATCATTATTAATCGTGTGCCTGCATCACTGATGGAACTATATATATATATGGCGGTTTAACGGAAGTGAGTAAATTGCCTTTGCAGAAATATCCAACCGATTGTTCAAATACGACTATATAATTTTTTTTTCGTTGTTGTTGTTTTGGTAGCACTGTGGCGATTGTCAACCAATCGCCACAAAAACAGTTAATTCATTTATTGAAATTTTCCATCAATAAAAGAAGACTACATATTATAGAACAAGAACACGCTACATGTGCATTTCAGTGATCCAGCCTTGCCTTATTGTACCTGAATTGGAACATTGTCAGAGATCTGCAGTCAATGTGTGATAACATGCGAAACATTTGAGCAGCACTGAAGGAACACCAATCTCCTTCTGCATTCGCAATCAGTATAGATTCTGATCTACCCTTCCACTTACGATGCCAATTATTTACAAAAGATTTCAGGAAGCATATATCAAATGTGCAGACAGACGATTGCCAATCTTTGTAACAATTAAATACCCTTTGTATGGTTTTTCCAGGAACACAGGTCATAACTATGTTCTTCCTTTGAACAGTCAAATCTGTGAATGAAGACCATCCATGGGAACTCAACAATATGGTCATTGTGCACAAGGTGGTCTTTAATTACAGGGTCATTTATGCAACAATTGAGTAATTGGGAAAGTAAGTGTGGCTGCTTAGATAAACAGGGAATTGCTTTTTCAAGGTGGTTTTTAGCACATGTTCGACTGTATTTCGAGGGCTTGGCGTGAAACGGTTGTAACTAAAAACCTATATTGAAAACCCTGGTTTAGGGGCAATTTTGACCCCTTTGTATTAAATGCATGGCACCTAAATTTTCATTATTTACCAAGAAAATTGATTTAACGCTTATAAAGACTTCATGTCGAGCGATAAACCTTGGAAAACGAATACCAATTTTAGTTACAACCATTTCACGCCAAGCCCTCAAATTATTTTGTACTACTTTATTTATGTAAAAACTTTCTCACATACAGACGATCTCTATTCAATACGGTAGTTATTAGTCGCCGGGCAGAAGCCCGCGACTTCTATTTTTAATAGGTTTTCGAAATTCACATGGGAGGAGGAGTTATTATTAGAAAAAAACAAATTTAAATGTCTTGAACATATTACAATTGCGTTTGTTTAAAAACACTAAGTTATGACACATCTAAAATGAAATAAATATTCCGATGTTTTAAGTATTAGTAGTTTCTTTATTTTGACTCGCATCTCTTTTTTGGGGTTTTATTTACGAAGACAAAACCGTCCCCATGAGACTTGCAGCAAGCAGACTGTTATGTGTCAATATCAAGTAAAAATCACGTCGAATTCTCCTTTAAAATAGCAATCTTAACTTACTGAATGTTATTTTCATTTTCAAAGAGATGTCTTGATTTGTGAGGAATTCATTTTATAATGTTTATCCATGTATATCTAAAATATGAACTGTTTCTAAGCTAAAACTGTTGATCGCTTGACTCGCGAATACCAACTGCGTAGATCAATCTCCTTTGCAGAGAGCCGCTTTTTACACTCACTTACAAATACTAAATTATAGGTGATTTAAAATGTTTATTTGCTTCGAAACAAATGAAGAAAAGAACAAACCGAGATAAAACTGGTTTTAATAGAAAAATGACTTTGAACGAACACTCTCTGCCTATAAAGAGAGTTTCAAGAACGACACCTCTGCGAAGAAGAATGTAGGTCACGAATCGGGTCTTTCGTACAAAATTATTTCGTCCTTGTACTTATACTTATATTTATATAAATTGTTTCATTCTTCTGACTGAACCTTTTGACTGTTGTCTACTGCAGATTTGTTGTTCGTGGGAAAGGATTAATTTAAACACTTTCGAGTTGGAATTTTCAACAATCCTTATCCCACTTGCAGAAGCATTTTGAAACATCTGCAGCACAGGACTTTTCCAAACATTGTGGCAAAAGGAGATATGGCTCGTAATAAGCAATGTCTTCTTTTGCCACAATGTTTATGGAGATTTTTCACTTTTTGTCAGAATGTAAATTGTTTTCAAAGTCGTCTGCAGATTTGTTGAATTTGGGAAAGGGTGTTCAAACAATTATACTTTCAATATTTTCAAGTTGTTACAACATATTTGGCAGACACGTTTTCAAAGCAGACAAATCTTAACCCTTTCCCTCATACGACAATTCTGCAGCAGACGACTTTGAACATATTTTTGTCAAAATATAGAAAATCTCTATAATTGAATGACTAAAAGTTGAAAACATTGTGGCAAAAGGAGAAATTGCTCGTTTTGAGCAATTTCTTCTTTTGTCACTATGTTTTCAAAAAGCCGTCTGCTGCAGAGGCGTCTGAAAGCGTCTATATGAGGGAAAGGGTTAAAGATCATATCAGGTAATCAGTGAACCTTTTCCCCATATATGACAAATCGGCAGCAGACGAGTTTGAAAAACAATTTGGCAAAACTGTAGACAATCTGGAATTGGAAAATATAGTTATTGAATAAATTTAAAACATTGTGGTGAAAGGAGAAATTGCTCATCATGAGCAATATCTCCTTTTGCAACATTGTTTTTAAAATCAGTCAGCTGCAGATATGTAAAATTGCATCTATATGGGGGAAAGGTTGAAAGTCAATGTCTGGGATTTGAATCAGTCTCTATCCCTTACATATTATCTTGTTCTAAAAATGCTGCTTTCAAAATCTGTGTTTTTTTGCAGCAGGTAACCATGCAGTTCGCATCTTTACCTATTAAATACAAAATTCCAGGGTGCACAACTTGCCAAAAACTTAGTAAATTAATGACATTTTTGAAAAGAGAGAGAGAGAGAGATTTAATCAAAAGATTGTTTTAATATTTTCTAAATAATTCAAGAAATAAATACCCAATAAACGCTGTCTGAGTGGTATACATTTCTGAGAGCAGTTTCCTTGCACCATTTCACAGAAAAAAATAAATATTTTAACCTTTTCCCACATAAAGAGGTTTTCTGACGCCTTTGCAGCAGACGACTCTTGAAAAACATTGTAGCTAAGAAGACGTTGCTCAAAATGAGCAATATATATAACTTGTACTCCTTGTTTTTTCATTTCATTTTTAGAGAGCTTCCATATTTTTGACTCAATATTTTTAAAGTTGTCTGCTGCAGATAAGTTGTTTGAGGCAAAGGATTAAAGGATGATATAGTAGGACTACTCATCAAGTCCAACTTCATATTTTGCCAAAATGTTTCAACTATATTAAATTAAACATTTTCAATTATAGAGAATTCAATATTTTTGCCTTAGTGTTTTCAAAGGTTGTTTTAACCCATTTCCTCCATATACAGGAGACTTTGACAACACCTAGGCAAAGATACATAAAATCTCTAGAAATGATGGAATAATTACTGTGAAAATATTGTTGCAAAAGTAGTCTGCTACAGAGGCATCAGACAGCTTCTGTATGTGGAAAAAGGTTGATTGGGTATTTTTAATTGTAAGGGGACACTACTGGCAGTTTTACTAACCTTTTCCCACATGCAGATGGCTTTTGAAAGGAGGAATTGATCATAAGCATCTGCTGCTGCGGATTTGTTATATACGGGAAAGGATTAATGTATAACAGAGTCAAGGGCCACTTAAGTTATCATGGAGTATTATTAAGCAATGATGAAGTATAATAGAGTATGTATTATAAATATATTAATATTGCTGATATTAAAAATTACTTGATTAGATCACTTTGAACCTTAGAGATAGATCACTTGGTAGATATCCTTGTGTCTCACACCGTAATCATCATTTCTTATCAGTTTTTTTTCTCCTAAAATATCGGTCAGCCTTGTTCAGCAAAGTCTACTAGTAATGTTTACCCTTTCCCACATACAGCAAATCTGCAGCAGACAACTTTGAAAGCATACAGGCAAAAATATGAAAATAATCTATATGTGGAAGTATATTTATTGGATAGAGTTAAAACACTTTCCCTCATACGACAATTCCGCAGCAGGCGACTTTGAACGTACTTTGTCAAAATATAGAAAATCTCTATAATTGAATGGATAACCTTTGACAAAAAGTGGAAAACATTGTGGCAAAAGGATAAATTGCACGTTTTGTGCAATTTTTTCTTTTGTCACTATGTTTTCAAAACGCCGTCTGCTGCAGAGGCGTCAGAAAGCGTCTATATAGATATGAGGAAAAGGGTTAAAACATTGTGTCAAAAGGAGAAATTGCTAATCCTCAGCAATTATTCCACTTTGCCACAACGTTTTCAAAAGTAATTTGCTGCAGAAAGTGTCTGTATGTGGGAATGGGTTAAATTAGTGTAGTTTTTAATCAATGAAGAAAAAATATTGAGGGGAAAAGAAAAAATGCTATCACAAGCAATTTCTCCTTGTCCAATAATTCTTTGAGAAACTCAGTTCCAGAGGCATCAAAAGATATATTTGCGAGAGAAAAGGTCGATGATCGATTACTACATTGGACCTATGTTCTCCTGTAGCTGTATTTAACCACTAAATGTTCAGGAATAGAACCTGAGACCTGAGGAATGCTAAATATGAATGAGAACTTGACAGTTTGCCAGTGGTAGTTTGCTAGTTTTTGAATAATTACTATCCATAAATCTGAGTGAAGCCCCCCCCCCCCCCCCCCCCCTCAACATATGTGAATTTCATGATAATTGAATCCTTCGTCTGCGAGTCTGATATAACATCTGTTGCAGTGCCATTTTTTAAACCATTCCCCACATACAAAATATCTGCAACAGACAACTTTGAAAACAAGAAAAAACTCTATGTTATATAAATGTAGGTATAATGACTGAAAAAAGTTGAAAACATTTGTGGCAAAAGGAGAAATTGCTTGAAATAAGAGCAATTTTTCCTTTTGCCACTTTTTATACTAGTCATCTGCTACAGTCTAAGGCTTCAGAAAGCGTCAGTTCTTTTAAACACCTAAGTGAACATATGGAAAATCTCTCTGATTGAGTGTTTAATCTCGAAATAGAATTTAAAATATTGATGCAAAAAGATAAACTACTTATTCTGAGCAATTTCACCTTTTGCCACAATGTTTTCTGTAATATTGTGTGGTTCTGACATTTTAGAAAGTCGTCTTCTACAAATGAGTCAAAATGTGTGTTCAAATGGAAAAGGGTGGGTTAAGAGTGGTCTGCTTGGAAAAATATATTCAGAAATAGATGTTTTATCTCAATATTATGTAACAACAATTTGGGGAAGGAGTTGATAAAGATAGTTTTTTGACAAAGAATCAATATTATTGGGGGGGGAATAAACATTTAGATATAAGCAATTTAGAAGAAATTCACAATGTTTTAACCTTTTCCCTCATATAAACGCTTTTGGACACCACTGCAACAGACAGCTTTTTGAAAACATAGTGACAAAAGAAGAAATTGCACAAAACGTGCAATTTCTACTTTTGCCACAATGTTTTCAACTTTTCATCATAGGTTACCCATTCAATTATGGAGATTTTCTATGTTTTGATAAAATATGTTCAAAGTTGTCTGCTGCAGAATAGTCGTATGAGGGAAAGGGTTAAATGAAATAACAATAATTAAATATAGTTGAAAACATTGTGAAAACAAGAAAATGTGTCCATGGAACACGGATGCCCCGGTTGTTAACTATATTTTAAAACGGACGGACGAACAGTTGGTCCAACCTCAAATTGATACAATTTTTTAAACAATGATATGTTGATTGTCATTTGTGTGAAGTTTCATAATGATAGGACATCAGGTTCACTAAAATCTAACTTGACCAAAAACTTTAACCTGAGAATGGAATGGACGAACAGACAGACGAACAGACGAACGGACGGACGAACAGTTGGTCCAACCTCAAATTGATACAATTTTTTAAACAATGATATGTTGATTGTCATTTGTGTGAAGTTTCATAATGATAGGACATCAGGTTCACTAAAATCTAACTTGACCAAAAACTTTAACCTGAGAATGGAATGGACGAACAGACAGACGAACAGACGGACGAACAGTTGGTCCAACCTCAAATTGATACAATTTTTTAAAGAATGATATGTTAATAGTCATTTGTGTGAAGTTTCATCATGATCGGACATCAGCTTCACTAAAATCTAACTTGACCAAAAACTTTAACCTGAGAATGGAATGGACGAACAGACAGACGAACAGACGGATGAACAGTTGGTCCAACCTCAAATTGATACAATTTTTTAAACAATGATATGTTGATTGTCATTTGTGTGAAGTTTCATAATGATAGGACATCAGGTTCACTAAAATCTAACTTGACCAAAAACTTTAACCTGAGCGGGACGGACGAACGGACGGACGGACTAACAGACCGGAAAACTATATGCCCCTCATACTTCGTATGCCGGGGCATAAAAAGAGAAATTGCTGGTTTAGAGCAATTTCTTCTTTTGTCACTATGTTTTCAAAGTCATCTGCTGCAGAGGCTTCAGAAAGCGTCTATATGAGGGAAAGGGTAAAATCATAAGAGTGATTTGATTATATCTCTGCCTGTGAAGACAATTTCCTGTTAGTTTTTTATCAAAAATGTTTTATCAATTTCTGTTTTATTTTGACTGCAGTCGGTCTGCAACATATTTCATCGTTGCACGAAATGATAAATGAATCTGATTACAATGGAAAATCAACTTTTTCGAGATTTCAAAATATTGGGAAGCACAATCAATTTGCATAGCTATTTTGGGTCATAAGCCTTCATAAACATTTTCGACCTGCATCAGAGGCATAAGAAAGTATCTAAAGCAGATGAAATTTGAAAATATTGTGGCGATAGAAGAAATTTCTCCTGAAGCCACAACATTTTCATCGCTATTTGATCATTACAATATCATTAACAATTTCCCACATACTGCTGCTTTCTCATGCCTATTGAAAATTGAAAATGCCTATTGAAAATAATGAGACAAAAGTAGATATAGCTCATAAAGCGCAATTTCTTCTCTTGCTACAATGTTTTCAACTTCTTTCAGTAATTCTTACTTCATTTATTGAGATTTTACATGATTTTGACAAGATATTTTCAAAGAAGTCCACTGCAGATTTGTTGTATATGGGAAAAAGTTGACATTTTCAACTAGAGGGTTTAAAAGTTGTCTGCTGAAGAAAAGGAATCATCCACTGCAATATATATGTACAAAAAGTTCTTTAACCCTTTCCCACATACATCAAATCTGCAGTAGACGACTTTGAAAATATCTAAATTGCTAAAATCTCTTTAAATGAAAGGAATATTTTTTTTACAGAGTTGAAAACATTGTGACATTAGGGGAAATTGCTTGTTTTGAGCAATTTCTTCTTTTTGTCGACATGTTTTCAAAAAGCTGTCTGCTGCGGAGGCCTCAGAAAGCGTATAATAAGATTGAGATTAAGGTTAGGATTCTTTATCAACATACCTTGATCTGTAAAATGGCTGTATAACCTTCCGCAGATTGAGCGTCTTTGTCCAGTTTGATGACGTAGCGTCCCCCGTGACTCAGCTCTTGGTTCTCACGGAACCACCTCATTGCGGGTGCGGGCTTTGCCTCCAGGACACATGTCATGACCAGTAAATTGGCCTGTTGTTTGATGGTGGGCTTCTGAAGGAAATGGGGTGCTTTGCCAGCAGGTACCCTGTAAAACATACAAAGTTGTTTTAACTTTAAATTCATTAATAAATTCGAAAATGTTCACAACAGAGGACACAAATTTAACATTTAAATCTTTCCCTCATACGACAATTCTGCAGCAGACGACTTTAAACGTATTTTGTCAAAATATAGAAAATCTCCATAATTGAATGGATAACCTATGACAACAAGTGGAAAACATTGTGGCAAAAGGAGAAATTGCACGTTTTGTGCAATTTCTTCTTTTGTCACTATGTTTTCAAAAAGCTGTCTGCTGCAGAGACGTCCGAAAGCATCTATATGAGGGAAAGGGTTAATAATTTTACAGTGTTGAAAAAAGAAATTGTAACACATCCAACTTATCATATGACAGACTATTAGAAGCAACAGGCTGAGATTAAATTAGAATAGGAACAGTTATGATGCTTTCATTCATTCAGCTTAACCCTCAGATGCATTTTGACACATCTGCAGCAGATTTCTCTTGAAAGCAAATCTGACAAGATGAGAAATTGTTCATAATGAGCAATTTCTCTTTTTGCCCTAATGTTTTCAACTTGATTAAATTACTATATATACTTTCATTAAAAGAGATGTTTCATACTTTTGCAAAGATGTTTTCAAAGTTGTGTGGGAAAGGGTTGATATCTTTGCTAGGTTCACCTGATGGGAGGATTTCAGAATAACTGATAATAAAATATACACTTACTGTGGTTTCTTGCCTGAAAGATGGAAAATAAACAGGAAATTAGTACATAAGAACAACTCTTCATTCAAGTGGATTGATAATTAGAGCCACTGGTGGACAAAAACAGAACTTCGAAAAAGAAATGTGTTTGTTTGAATGTTGTTTAACTCGACTTTCAACAGAATTACATTATATCACAGCTTTTCCTGGGTAAATTACCAGTACAACCGACATTATTTATCCTGGCATGATGTTTTAATGCTATCAAAGCAATCCTGAGTGCCGACTAGAGCAGCCATTACTACAATTGTTTAAGTCTTTCGAAAACGTCTGTATGCGGGAAAAGGTTAACCCTTTCCCTCATATAGACGCTTTCCGATGCCTCTGCAGCAGACGGCTTTTTGAAAACATAGTGACAAAAGAAGAAATTGCTCAAAACGAGCAATTTCCCCTTTTGATACAATGTTTTCCACTTTAAGTCATAGGTTATCCATTCAATTATAGAGAGTTTCTATTTTTTGATAAAATATGATCAAAGTCGTCTGCTGCAGAATTGTTGTATGAGGGAAAGGGTTAAGCCACTGATTAATCTAGATATCTCCTGGTTGCCTAAGTATATCATGACTCGGCAAGATTAAATGATGATTATATCAATATAAGCACAATTAAATACAAGTAGTAATTATAACAGAATGAGGCAATTTTACAATAACATTCATATGTTAACAGTTAATGAAAATACATGGTGCTCTTCAATGTTTATTGATGGAAACACTCTTAGAAATAGTTTACATGTATCATTTGTTTATTTTATCAATTATCGTTTTCCCACATATATCAAATTGACTTTGGAAACATATTGGCAAAAAACATGAAATATCTCCAAAAAGGAGAAAACATTGCGAGACCAAAGGAGAAATTGCTCATCATAACAAATTTTTCCTTTTGCCACGATGTTTTCAAAAGTCGTCTACTGCAGATGCATCAACATGGATCAGCAGGTGGGAAAGGATTAAATTTTGAAATATGTACAATTATCAATGTCTGGGAAAATTCAGTCTAGAACCAATGATACATCACATTAGACTTTTGAAATATTGAGGTATATAGAACCAGACATTTGAAATCACGGTGTGAAAAGGATAAACTTGTTCTAATTCTCTATTTCTCACAATGTTTTTACTGAAAAAAATCTAAAAATAATACTTTCCCTCGTCTATAATTTCAAAAGATGTTTTCAATTCGGCAGTGGCATATCAGTCCTTTAACTCTATTTCTCACAATGATTTTAATAATCATCGGGGTCTCGACATAATACTTTCACTTGTCTATAATTTCTAAAGATGTTTTCAATTTGACAGTGGCATTAACAGATTTACCTTTTCCCACAAATCTGCAACAAACTACAATCATGTAAAACCATCAAGACAAAAATATTGATACCAAGCCTCCATAAATGGAAGTAGAATTATTACTACGAGTCATGTAAACCATCAAGGCGAAAATGTTGATAGCCTCCGTAAATGGAAGTAGAATTTTTACTATGAGTTGAAAATAGTGTTGCAAAATGAGATATATAGCTCATCATGAGCAATTTCTTCTTTTGCCACAGTGTTTTCAAAAGTCGTCTGCTGCAGTTGTTTCATAATGTATCTGCAGGTGAAAATGGAATAAGCCTCCAAAGTGTGTGTTATACATGTGACAGGAGACAGGTGAAAGTCATTGTATAAATACACATAGTGTAAAATGTGTAGGTAACCAGAAACAAAGGGAGATAACTGAGGGATAGAGACCATTTCATACATACAAAGACACGTTTTCTTGACTAAAAAACTTACAGTACACAAGGGTTTGGTTTTGTTTACCTAATGTGAAGGTTTAAGTCGTCTTCTTTGAAAGCACATAAGGGAATAAAATGCTACAGCTGGACATATAATAGTGTTACAGAGTTGAAAACATTATGGTAAAAAGAAGAAATTGCTTATTTTGATCCATTACTTCTTTTTCCACAATGTTTTCAATAGTCGTCTGCTGCAGAAATGTCATCTGTGGATCGTCTGTATCAGGCAAGGGGTTAACGCAGAGAACACAATCTTGAAGATTTGCCATTCTTGATCATTTTCAACAGAAATCTTTTAAAAGCAGGGGCAATTTTTACAAAGGTATCGTAAAATGGACTGTTTAACATTTTGTAATAGAAACATAACAAGTAAAGCTACATTGATGAGAAAGCATTTTTGTATCAGGGACGTGATTTCTGCAAAGCTTGCAACTTTTTTTAAACAAATACAATTCTTACCAGATTTAACTGTGAAAATAGCAGAACTTTGTTTATTAGTAATGTTCCTATACATAAACTGTTGATTAAATGGCAGATTACGTACATTCACAAGAAATAACAAGATATAACATCAACACAATAGAAATGCACACATAAACATGAGAGAAAATGCAACTAAATGTTTATCAAGCGTAAGGCAAGAAGACTAATAGATCTAGATTAACTTTTAACATCAGAGGAAAAAAGCAGAGCAAAGTAAACAGTACATTAGTAGAAGAAATAGAAGAATTGATAGGCTAGTATTTTCCTTGAATAAAAGAGAAATTATAACAAAGATTAATTACATGTTTAACTATTGTTTAGTTTTCATTAGTTAGTTTTATCAGCGCTTGTTAAAATCAGCCAACTAAGTTCTTCTGTTAACAATTTTAACGCATAATTATTGTCCATTACTTGGTACATGGTAACTTAGGGATTTTACCTTGAATTTCTTGTTGTTCTGAAATCAAACCTTTCATTCGATTCTTCTTGACAGGACTTGTTTAACTTTATTACTTGACTTGCAAAAAAACTGTCAGCTGCAATTTTAAACTGGCACAGGACAAACAGGAATTTCAAACCATGTCCAAATCAAAATATTCCTGGATTTAAGCAAAACCTGTTTACGACACCGATTGAATTCCAAATGTTAAATCCAAGAGATTTGTAACAATAATTTCTATGTATGAATCAGTATCATTTAATTAATCTCTTGTAGAGACAGGTGCATAACCAGCATCTTAAGTTTGAAAAAGATAAATAGATGTAAAAGACCAAGGAGATACAAGATTACTGGAAATAATTACAGAACTTTCAAACAATATAGAAATGTAGAGTAAAGTTGTCACATATACTTGGATACACATAGATTACATTAAAACATGAAAGTAAAGTGACACAACATGTGAAGTAAAGCGAAACACCTTAAGACTAGAAAAGAAAGAAGGAATTTAAAATTAAATTAAAACAGAATGATACAAACAGTTTTCCTGGTTTCGTTTTCAAAATTGCAGTAAATATAATCTGCTTCACATATATGACATAATTAAAGAACACTTCTTAATACTAAATAGATGTCTTCAAGCAAGATAAATGTAACTACATCCTGTAACAAAATGTAGTTACATCAGTTTTGCAAGAAGCCCAATCAATATATTGAGTAAACTAACGTGACATAATTACCTTCAAAATTAAGGTTAATAGTGGCCGTAGCTTCACCACGCTCATTTTTCGCATAGACCTTATACTCTCCGCCATCTTGTATCCCTACGCCAGAAATCTCAAGTGACAGATTGTGAATGTTATTTTCGATAGAATGATTCAAAGTGTATCTGTCTCCACTCGTAATGACCTTCTCACCCTGTTTCCATGTAATGGAGGGTTTCGGGTCGCCTGTGAGTTTAACCTCAAAGACAATTTTTTTCTCCACTTGACGGATTACGGGCTTCGATGTAAAATTAGGCGGGGATCCCTGTGCCTGCTTTTGTTTGGACACTGTATGATGGATATATAAAGAAGAGCATATTTTGTTAAGATCAGTCAAACTTGTGTTAGTGGTCACCCCTATTTAGCAGCCAACTTGTGTTACCGAGCCAGACAAAGATTGTTTAATATATTAACCCTTTCCTGCATGTATTCTTACGTATCTGTAGCAGATGACTTATGAAATCAATGTGGCAAAATGAGAAATTGCTCATAATGAATAATTTCGCCTTTTGTCACAATGTTATCAACTCAATTCAATCATTATACCTTCATATAACAAGATTCTTCTACAGTTTTGCGTATTCGTTTTCAAAGTCGCCTGCTGCAGGTTTGTTGTATTTGGAAAAGGTTTAAGCAGCCACATTTAATCAGCAGCCATGGTGGCTGCTTAATTAAGACAAGTTTAACTGTAATAACAGGTTATTGTAGCAGCTACTTGTGTTATCTACATGGAAACAGAACTCAGGATAACAGGTGGTATAACATATAGCTTAATCTAGGGTCTTTTACCATCTTTGATTTGGTATCACTTTTATAAGGGAACATGAGCATCAACCCTTTCCCTTATTTTGGATGACATATGAAACTTATGCAAAAGTGCTTGAAACAAGCAATTTCGACTTTTTCCACACATTTTGATGAATCTTGAGCAGATGACTATTAAAAAACATTGAAGCAAGATGGAAAATTGTTCATTTATGAGCTTGTCCATTCCTGACAAGTTTGAAGTATACCCCCTGCTAACCGGACCTCCAACAATAAATAAAACAGAACATCCGCTATACTATCTTTGTATCTTAGGCCCTAATAGGGTACATAATATTGATGTTCCCACACTCATACAGATGCGTCTTGACGTATCATCAGCAGACAACTTTTGCAAACACTGTGGGGCGGCAACAAAAAGCATCTGTAAGAGGGAAAAGGTCAACAATAGTTTGGATGTATAATCCCTGTTTTGACACCAGGAATGTGATTGATAGCTGATATTATGTCTTGAACACTAAACCTATTGTTTTTTACATGGTCAATCATCATACACTGTTGAAACTAGAAAAAGATAACTTTCCTTTTAAAATTTCCTGAGGGAATATTTGTTCAAATGTTCAAATGTATATAACCCTTTCCCTCATATAGACGCTTTCTGATGCCTCTGCAGCAGACGGCTTTTTGAAAACATAGTGACAAAAGAAGAAATTGCACAAAACGTGCAATTTCTCCTTTTGCCACAATGTTTTCCACTTTTTGTCATAGGTTATCCATTCAATTATGGAGATTTTCTATGTTTTGACAAAATATGTTCAAAGTTGTCTGCTGCAGAATTATCATATGAGGAGAAAGGGATATTATTATGCATATCAATGTGAAGCAAGTGTTTGCAACTTATATTAATCACTCTAAATATCGGCTTCTTGAAAACTCAACCTTATTGATTGATCGATTGATTTGGGGTTAAAGCCGTTTATATATTATTTTTCTGTCATCTCACAGAGGCCAGTCCACCTATCCATATGGTTCCTGGCTTTCTCACACCAGTTATCCACACAACATTCTTTCTAAGCAACTGGCTGCTTTCCCACATAGACTGTTCGCCCATTGGTGGAAAACGAATGACACTTGTCAGATTGTCAGATTGACTTGTCAAATGTACGAAAAATGTTGGACAAGATGGGACACTATCTAAAACTCCCAGGGTTGGACCATCCCTTGATTAAGCTATTAAATAATAGGTTCTTAAGTTTTCTATCATCTTAAAGATTAAAGTTTAAATATCACCTCAAATTTATTTCATAATTATATTGTGAAATGATATATTTCTGACCACTTAAAAAACAATTGGTTTTAAACTGAGCTAAAAATGGCAACATGTTTTAAAGTTTCATATTTCAATTTACATGACTGTTCAAGTACCTTAATCCTTTCCCATTTGCAGAGGTCTCTGCAGCAGACAACTTTTGAAAACATTGTGGCAAAATGTGAAATTGCTCATTTTGCCACAAAGTTTTCAACTAAGTATTTAATAATTGTATTTTTTTTTTTAGCTCTAGATTTTCCAAATTTTTGCCAAAATCGTCTGCTTCAGATTTTTTTTATATCTTGCAGATTGTTGACCCTTTCCCCGATACAACACTTCTGCAGCAGACGCCTTTGAAAACATACCCGAAATTGTTTGGAAACTTCCTTTAAATGAAAGTACAATAATTGAATAGAGTTGAAAACATGGTGACAAGAGGAGAAATTGCTAGTTTTGAGAAATTTCTTCTTTTGTCGCCATGTTTTCAAAAAGCTGTCGGCTGCAGATGCGTCGGAAAGCGTCTATATGAGGGAAAGGGTTAAAGGCATAAGTTGCACTAGCTAAAGGCAAGTAGTTAATCTCCAACCTGCCATACTATAAGCCATTAGTTCATTAATTCAACAACTATAATTTCAAGTAAAATGGTTATCCATGAATTATTATTTTCAGACCTTTCCCCATGAAGGAATGATTGGATTCTTTATGAGGTCTTGTCTATACATTTTTTGGTTATTTCAAATACTAAATAACTATCTGTTTTAACCCTCTCCAACCTGCAGTTTTCACACATCTGCAGCAAACGGCTCTTGATAATGTTATAGCAAAATCCATATTTTTCAAGTTGTCTGCTGCATATATGGTGCATGTGAGAAAAGGTTAAATAGCAAAGAAATATTGAGAAACAGGGTTGTAAATCCTTTCTCTATATTTATTTCTGTCACATATATCTACATGATTACGATACATTGACATAAATACCCATTGAATCTGATTGTTTAGGGGTTAATTATAAAGCAGAAAAGGCCCTAAAATCTTTAAATCACCTATGATACCAGTCTTAAAGTTCTAATACATGATTGGTCAGAATTGAATCTGCAAAAGAATCTGACCAATCAAATATTGATTTGTTGAGACTGGTTCTCAAAAGACAGAATATTCAATACCAATAGCCAATATTTAAAACAGCCAATAACAACATTCAAAAAGTCAAATTGAATCGTTTATTTAGCATATAATTATATTAATTGATTAAAGCAAACATTTTTAAAAGTTGCCAAATCTCAAGCCACACCAAAAGCAAGTAGCTTCAATTTTTAAGTTGACTTTTGATAAGCAATATATTTCTTCAGCGGCTGCTATCAATGTCCTACATGTTGTGTGTGTTTATGTAACTTTTCTCTCTTTCAATCTTTTAATTGAAAACTTGTTCTTGATAAATATCAAAGAGATTTATCTCATTTAACCCTTTCCCTCATACAACAATTCTGCAGCAGACGACTTTGACTTTTGTCAAAAAATAGAAAATCTCTATAATTTAATGGATAACCTATGACTAAAAGTGGAAAACTTTGTGTCAAAAGGAGAAATTGCTCGTTTTGATCAATTACTTCTTTTGCCACTAAAGTTTTCAAAAAGCTGTCTGCTGCAGAGGTGTTAGAAAGCCTCTATATGAGGGAAAGGGTTAAGTAACTCACGGACCAGTGCTCAAATAAGGGTCAGAATGCAGTCGCCCTTAAAACTTCAAGGTATTCAAATGAATCAAACCTATGACCTACAGATAAGGGCATCTATTGGAAGAAGCAAGTAATTGACCTAAATATGTTGAAAAGATACACCTTGCTTACGCATGTTCTCTTGATTACGCTACCAGAAGTTTAACCCCGTCCCACATACAACACATCTGCAGCAGTTGACTATGAAAACATTGAGTAAAAATATGGAATATTTCTACAAATGAAAGTGTTTTTAATGAATAAAGATGTAAACATTGTGGCAAAAGAAGAATCTGCTCATTATGAGCTTTTTCTCCTTCTGTAACAGTGTGTTATAAAAGTTATCTGCTGCAGATGCGTCAAACTGTTTATGCATGTGGGAAAAGGTATTAAACAAGAGGGCCAAGATGGCCCGAAATCGATCACCTAATTGATAGTAAATTAGTAGCAAATATTTAACTGCAAATATCTTGGAAAATTTTATCAGGGAATGCAAATGAAACTGCAAAGGAGTGGACACTTCTCAAGAAACAGCTTATCAGTAAAGGCCATTTATATCTTGAAATCTAACAAGAACTTTAATAAGAATGGAATTATAAAGTTTTTGTCATTTTGCACCTTTCCTGATGCCGCCTTGTTTTTCAACGAAATCAATATGGCTTCAACAGTTTATTTAGAGGGTCACTTAAGGAACATTTCTACCAAATTATCTTGCAATCGCACAAGTAGATTATGGAGGAAAAGGATTTTAAAATTTGGGTATTTTTCTCACTTTCTGATGCCGCAGCAACCAAAGTTATCAATGGAATTTAAATCTTTGAACAATTTTGAAAGAGGACCACCAAAGGAACATTCTTGTGATGTTTTGTGGAAATTGGTCTATTGGAATGGTAGGAGTTGGTTGTCATTTGTAGCTAAAAGTTCAATTTACCCTTTTTGTGACGACGCCTGGTTGATATGATTGTGTAACCAATCAAAACGGCTTAAATAAATTAAATAGAGGATCATTACAGTAAGATTCGTATTATATTTTCTTAAAATCAGACAAACACTTTCATAAAAAATAGAATTTTCAAATTTTGTCATTTTGCCCCTTTTCTGATGCCGCCTGACTGCCATGTTTTTCGACCAATCAGTATGGCTTGAACACATTTTATAGAGGGTCACCCAAGGAACATTTCTACCAAATTATATTTGAATCTGACAGGCAGATTCGGAGGAGAAGATTTTTAAAGTTTGGACATTAAATCGATCACCTGATTGATAGTGTATGGTGAGTGTAAGGAACGACAACTCTGCGAAGGAGATTGACCTTGCATAATACTCTGCCAAGTGTTACCTCCCTTAGACCATCAATCTAATAACCATATGTCATTTGAAGCAAAAAGTTAATTTTACTCCTTTTCTGATGCTGCTTGGTTGCTATGCCTTTCAACAAATCAATATGGCTTGACAAAGTATGTAGATGATCAATGAAAGAACATTTCTACAAAACTATCTTTAAATCAGACAAGCACTTTTATAAGGATACTTTATTAAAGTATTGTCATTTTGCCCCTTTTTTGATGCCGCCTGACTGCCATGTTTTTCGACCAATCAGTATGGCTTGAACAATTTTTATAGAGGGTCACCCAAGGAACATTTCTACCAAATTATATTTGAATCTGACAGGCAGATTCGGAGAAGAAGATTTTCAAAGTTTGGACATTTTGTCCCCTTTCTGATGCCGCAGCAACCAAAGTTCTCAATGGAATTTTAATCTTTGAACAACTTTGAAAGAGGCCAACCAGAGGAACAGTCCTGTGATGTTTCACGAAAATTGTCCTTGGAGTTTGGGAGGAGTTGATGTTTAAAGCTAAAAGTTAACACCGGACGGACGACGGACGACGGACGACGGACGACGGACAAAAAGTGATCAGAATAGCTCACCTTCAGCCTTCGGCTAAGGTGATCTAAAAAAGGCACCTGTATGAAAAAAACAGTTAGTGACCTACTTCATTCTGTACAAGAGGTAAATATACCTCGCTAAAACATGATATCTCGATTACGCTAGCAGCAGTTTATAACCGATATGGAAGGAAAACTAATATACATAATATATGATATACTGGGGGATATAAAAATGCATGTGTATAATGTACATATATTGATAAATCTAAATGAACAGGTTTCGCTATGCATATGAATTAACTCTAAGTACAGTACACAAAACAACAACTCCCAAAGTATACCGTCAAAGTTGAGTCCGATTGTGGCGTTGCTTTCTCCGAGCGCGTTTTTGGCGGTGACCCTGTAACTCCCAGCATCCTCAGGGGCGACGTTGTTAATTTCTAAAGTAATGTTGTAATTTTTAGCTCCCGCATTAGTTAAAGTCATTTTAAGACGTCCTGAAACGAGTAAGAGTCGATTTATTACATAGGTAATTAGGTATCATTGAACAAAATTATCGTTTACCAACATTCAAACAATTGCTGACCCATATGCAGCAGGTAAAAACATTGTGGCAAAAGCAACAAGAGGCCCATGAGGGCCTATACTCTACTGGGATGGTTCTTTGGTCATTTTCAATCAAGAGCATGTATGTATGGTGAAGATCGGATAGTAAATGGATGCTCTATTGTGTTCACAAGCTGTTTTATAGCAATTTTGACAATTTCAAGGGCCATAATCCAATCATGCAAGAGCACATCTGGCTGGTTTTCGAAAAGAACCGAGCTCTCATCAATATTTAACTACTATCTAAGTTTGGTGAAGATCGGATAGTAAATGGAGGCTCTATTGTGTTCTCAAGCTGTATTATAGCAATTTTGACAATTTCAAGAGCCATAATCCAGTCATGCAAGAGCACATCTGGCTGGTTTTCGAAAGGAACCGAGCTCTCATCAATATTTAACTACTATCTAAGTTAGTGAAGATCAGATAGTAAATGGAGCCTCTATTGTGTTCACAGGCTCCATTATAGCAATTTTGACAATTTCATGGGCCAGAATCCAGTCTTGCATGGGCAGATCTGGCAGGTTTGCAAAAGGAACCGAGCTCTCATCAATATTTAACTACTATCTAAGTTTGGTGAAGATCGGATAGGAAATGGAGGCTCTATTGTGTTCACAAGCTTTATTATAGCAATTTTGACAATTTCAAGGGCCATAATCCAGTCTTGCATGGCCGTATCTGGCTGGTTTGCAAAAGGAACCAAGCTCTCATGGATACCTAACTACTGTGTTAGTTTAGTGAAGATCAGATAGTAAATGGAGCCTCTATTGTTTTCACAAGCTCTATTATAGCAATTTTGACAGCCGTCTGCTGCAAAGGCGTCAACAAGCGTCTATATGAGGGAAAGGGTCAATTATTGAATAGAGTTGAAAACATTGTGGCAAAAGTCGTCTGCTGCACATTTCAAGTACAGTCAAAGCACCCTTGTTTATCAATTCCCTGCCTATAGCAAGCACACTTTAACTTTCCCGAGTACTACTACATTTTTGAATAAATGACCCTGTCTCTTCCCATGAGGGGTCTTCAAACACAGGTTGGACCCTTTCCCTCATATAGACGATTTCTGACGCCTCTGCAGCAGACGGCTTTTTGAAAACATGACAACAAAAGAAGAAATTGTCTAAACACTAGCAATTTCTTCTTTTGTCACCATGTTTTAAACACTATTCCTTTACTATACTTTCATTTAAAGTGAGTTCCCAAATGTTTTAAGTTATGTTTTCAAAGTCGTCCACTGCAGATTTGCTGTATGTGGGAATAAACCTAAATCGTCTTCAGAGATGTCCTTACCTCCGTCGCTGAGCTGTGTGTTGTCCCTAAACCATGTGATAGTTGGGACGGGATCGGCTGTGAGAACACAATGGAACATGAGCTTCTTTCCCCCATCTTCCTGCTTAATCACAGGCTTCTGTGTAAAATTTGGTGCTATTCCCTCTTGCCTGTAATAGAACAACACAGAATCAATTAGCATGTTTTACCATTTCACACATGTACAGAGGTCCAGATAAGGAGGGGTATTCAGCTCTTTTTCCCACAGTTTCTCTCTTATTATTAAAGCAAACCCTATGTTGTGGGTACTCAAAAGAATCGTCTCACTGACACGATTCCTTTGAGTACCCACAACATAGGTTAGAGGGTCAAATAAGGATTTAAGAACATGAAAAACACCCCTTATCTAGAGCTCTGCAAATGTCTACAGACCTGATTAATACCCCCAGCTGGTGCCTGACAATATACATATGTATGAGAAATTCAAGGGGCCATAACTCATTTATGCACAACTAGGCTTGGTATAAATCATTATTGTGAAGTGATATTGAATTCTGACAAAGGGTTGCTGAGAAATAGTGTTCACAAGAAATGTCTACAGACCAACTATGTATGAGAAATTCAAGGGGCCATAACTCATTTAAAAATAATTCCAGTGCAACACGCCGACAATATGCACAACTAGGCTTGGTATCAATCATTCTTGTAAAGTTATATTTAATTCTGACAAAGGGTTGCTGAGAAATAGTGTTCATGAGAAATTCAAGGGGCCATAACTCATTTAAAAATAATTCAAGTGCAACATGATGACAATATGCACAATTAGGCTTGGTATCAATCATTCTTGTGAAGTTATATTGAATTCTGACAAAGGGTTGCTGAGAAATAGTGTTCACAAGAAATGTCTACAGACCGATCAACAAGCCTGACTCCTATATAGCCCCCATATTCTATGTATTTTGGGGTATAATTAAGGTATGATTAGGGAAACGTTTAGAAAACATTGTGGCAAAAGGAGAAATTGCTTGTTTTGAGCGGTTTCTCATTTTGTTACAATGTTTTTAAAAGTTGATTGCTGAAAAGAGGCATGAGCAAAGCATCTATATGTGGGAAACGGTTAAACGAACTAAATGGGATTTTATCGTTTCCCACAGTCATGTAGACGGATATCAACGTCTGCACCAGATGATATTTGAAAGCATTGTGGCGAACGAAGAAATCGCTTTTCTATGTTTTTGTTATAACGGTTTCATAAATTTACGAGAATGAAATTCCCTGTCCACATTACTCTTTCAGACTCCATTTGCCACCTTCGCTGCAGACAACTTTTATAAACAATGTGGGAAATAAAGAAGAAGAAACGGCTTAACCCTTTCCCTTATACGATAATTCTGCAGCAGACGACTTTGAACATATTTTGTCAAAAAGTAGAAAATCTCTTTAATTGAATGGATAGCATCTATATGAGGGAAAGGGTTAAAACAAGCAATATCTCCTTTAACCACAATGTTTTCAACTCTGAATTAAAATTAGACAACTAAATTGTCTAAACTTTCGCATGTAATAAATTTTGCCTTGGATGTTTTCAAAGCAGATGCCAATATCTTATTCTTAATGTCAAATGATAAAGAAAATGGGTTAATAATAAATTGGAACTGAGACTGGGTGATAAGGAAATTTAAATAACATGGAAGGTTCACCCATAAGCACATCTGGCTTTAATTTATGAACACCAAGTACCTACAGAGGTCCAGATAAAGAGGGGTATACAGCTCTTTTCAACACAACATCTCTCTTATTATCAAACCAAACCCTATGACGTGGTTACTCAAAAGAATTGTAAAGATTTAGACTGTGAAAAACGCCCCTTATCTAGAGCTATGTACCTAGCTTATGAAAACTCTTCCCATCTTACAAATCTTTAGCAGAGGACTTTGAAAACATGTAAGTAAAATATTATACACATACATGTATAAATGAAAGTATTATTATTGAAAAGAGTTGAAATCATTGCGTGCTCTACAAAGTGATCAAAAGTTGTCTGCTGCAGATGCGTCAAAATGTGTCTGTAAGTGGGAAAGGGTTTTATATAAACTAAACAATTTCTGACACCTCCACAGCAGAATTTATTTTATTGCAATTTTGATGGGGAGGTATTTTGACCTGTGTGACCTGTATATAAAGACCATGTAATAAGGGAAGACAACAATCTTGTCTGTGTTGTTAGGTGGTGTTTATTGCAGGGTCCTCTATGCAGAAAATAAGTAATTGGGAAGCTTAACCCTTTCCCTCATATGACAATTCTGCAGCAGACGACTTTGAACGTATTTTGTCAAAACATAGAAAATCTCCACAATTGAATGGATAACCTACGACAAAAAGTGGAAAACATTGTGGCAAAAGGAGAAATTGCATGTTTTGTGCAATTTCTTCTTTTGTCACTATGTTTTCAAAAAGCTGTCTGCTGCAGAGGCGTCAGAAAGCGTCTATATGAGGGAAAGGGTTAAAGGGTGGTTGCTAAAGACAGGGATGTGCTATTCCAAGGTGGTCTTTTATAGTAGAACTTACCTGTAATATACTTTTTCAAGCAAATATTTGATTCAAGAATTAAAAATGGTAACTGACATTTTTTAAGTTTGTTTTGTAAAGGCTGGAAGGTAATTTTTTCTATGAAAAGAAATATACTGCAATAAAATTAAATTGAAGATTATCACTTTCCCACTTGCACACACATTTTGATGCATCTTGAATAGATGGCTTTTGAAAACATTGGGGAAAAAGAAAAAAATGTGATGAGTTAAAAGGCTTCTACATGTGGGAAAGGGCCTTATAACATCTTTTAAATTCCATGTCTAACAGAAATCTCCATGTTAAATCATCTTTGATGAATGAGGTTCTTCCTGTTTTAAAGTAATTTTAGATTAAATCAAAATCTATTTTAGTTTTAATGGACTTTAAATAATCCCCTTGTTCATCTATTTGGCATTAAGTTTGACTTTGTTTTGTTTTATTGTGGTTTTACAACATTTTTAAGAGGTTTTCATTTATAATATATTGGTGTCCGAACACATATTCTTGATCCTGGTGGACAAACTGGTAATGAGCTATATAATAGATAGGAATTGCACCCTGCCCAAGGGCACTGCACCATGACTTGTACAATATATGAGCTGTTCCACGAGAAAAACCAACATTATGGACTTGCAAGAGTCAACCCTTTCCCACATACAACAAATCTGCAGCAGACGACTTTAAAAACGTCTAGGCAAAAGTACAATCCCTTTACAAAATACCATTCGCAAACATTAATGCACAAATGTTTAAATTAAAAATCAATAATTGGATAGAGTTGAAAACATGGTGACAAAAGGAGACATCACTCGTTTTGAGCAATTTCTTCTTTTTTCGCCATGTTTCCAAAAAGCCCTCTGCTGCACATGCGTCAGAAAGCGTCTATGTGAGAGAAAGGGTTAAAATGAAGTAACTGATACTTACTGATTCTGGTTTGATGCTGAAACAGAGAAGGAAAGAAATAAAATTAGTTACGCAGTCAAATTCATAATCTGAAGTCAGTGTAACGACATGTTGTTATATGAGGGAAGGATGGAAGATACAATTAAAATGATGTTGCATATTCAATTAAAGGGAAGTAATTACATATGAAGGGAAAGTGATAGGTATGAATTACTTCCCTTGTATTAACCCTTCACTGAATATAGACACTTTCAGAGGCCTCTTCGGTCGACGGCTTTTGAAAACATTGCCTTCAAATTTATTGTACATATTTTAACCAGAACATGTATTTTTATTCTCTTAATCAGTTATTGTTCAATTTAACAACCTGTAGCCGCATTTTGAAGCAACAGAAGACTTTTCAAAACATTGTGGCAAAGTGAGAATATGCTCATAAAGAACAAAATTCTCCTAAAGCCAAATTTTTAACTTTATTCTAAACTTATAATTTCATCAATAGAGATTTTAGTCAAAACTGTAGCTAACGCCTAATAGCCTACTTGAGACTTTGGGAGTGCAATTTTGACATATACTGATATAGATGAGTAAACATTTTAAACATTTTTGTTTCAAACAATTGTTCACTTTGGGCAATTTCTCCCTAGTTTTATTCTAACAATGTTTTTTCAAAGTCTGAAATTATCTACTGCGAAGGTGTCAAAATCTGTCTGCATGTTGGCAAGAAGTGTTCAGTCAGACAAGTAGAAACTCAGATGTCTAAATCTTAGCCGAGCCTCGGTAGCTCAGTTTGTAGTGATGCTGGCGGATTCAATCCAGGGATTGTGAGTTCGAACACCAGCTCGGCCAACATTCATTCAGAATAATAGAGGGCTTGGCGTGAAACAGTTGTAACTGGTTAATCACCTCGCCATGAAGTCTTTATAAGCCTTAAATAATTTTTCTTGGTAAACAATTGGAAATTTAGGTATTGCTCAACTAAATTTGCATTGTTTACAAAGGGGTCAAAATTGCCCCTAAACCAGGGTTTTCAAAATAGGTTTTTAGTTACAACCGTTTCAAGCCAAGCCCTCGAGTCAGATGTTTGATAAAAGTTAATGCGACATGCGTCATTCGTTTTTCTACCAATGGGCTAACAGTCTATACATGTGAAAAATCAGCCAGTTGCTTGGAAAGTAAGTTGTATGGAGTACTAGTATGAGAAAGCTTGAGAAATACATAAGTAGGTCAACTGGCCATGTTATCACCTTTGTTTATGAAAAATTGTTGAAAACGCCGTTAAGCCCAAATCAATCAATCAATCACTAAATCTGTGACTGTTGGTAAGCCAAGCAAGGCAATTGGTCATAAAATGTTAATCAAAATAAATTCTACTTTTCCAACATGACACATATTTGACAGGTGTTTAACTATGTAACTATGTTTAACCAAGGCAACCGAGTAGATTCTCAATTTGCAAATCGTTTATAAATATCGTAGGGCCTTCAAACTTTGTGATCTACCTCAGTTCCTGATGTCATTTTTGACTTTTTGTCATCCTTTTTTCCCATGACGTCAGTTGAAGTGTGCCACTATTTTCTGACGTCTCAAGATTAATTTAGTACTCGACAATGAAGTATATTTTAATGCTAAGTTATGACAGGGACACTATATATAGTGTCCCTGGTTATGATAACGAACTTGGGAGAACCGTAGATAGAACTCTCTGCTCAACAGATCTAGTTTGAAAAATCGCGAAAACTAATGACACAGACATGGATGGGCACTATTTCAGTATTCCAAACAGATTCAATTCGAAAACTGATCATATACAATCAGACTAACATATCGATCTACTATGATATTAATTAAACATAAATCTATTCATTTCGAAGAAAATGTACCGTTTTAAAAAAGGAAAAACTGTTCTTGAAAAATTCATCTTCAGCGTTCATTTTAAACTGTCACGTGATATGTTAATCCTGGCACAAGTCTGTCAGTCGTCAGGTTAACCGCCACGGTAGGTAGTGCAGGTTTCTGTACTAGTTTAGTTTAAACTTATTTATTTTAAATCGATTGCGAAACAAGCTTTAAGCTTATATTAATAACGCTCGATGTCTGCTTCCTGGATACTTAACCAGTACTCGCGCCGATTGTGTGGAAAAATCCCAAAGTCAGGACCCGCTCATCACGGGACTCGAACCAGGGACCTTTTCTGTACTAGGAATGCGATTTTATTTTTTGACTGTTCGCATCTTACAATGCAATATGTCGCATCTTACAATGCAATATGTCGCATCTTACAATGTAATATGTAACGGCAAATATATTGAGACTCGAATCTACACGGAGGGCTGCCATTAATAGTCTATATTTAAAGTGTTTAGTAGTGTAAAAATAGTATTGGTAATTTCTCTTTTGCCACATTGTTTTCACAAGTCGTCTCAGACTCTGCTGATTGAAATGGGATAATTATAGACGAACTATGAATTCATAACAACTATTCAGAATGGACTCGACACGCAAAACGTCACAAAGTTCTTCAATGACGTCATAAACTTATTTAAATGACGTCACTAAACATGATGGTCCATTTATTATTCCTGAGTTAAGAAATACCCAATCTCATTAAAATCATCTCCTATTAACGCTACGCACAGGTCATACATTTGGTCAGATTGAGAAATACCCAAATCCGGTCTGGTCCATACAAAATAAAAGTTAAACTTACCATTGAAATTTAAATTAATCGATGCCGACATTTCACCTAGATTGTTTTTAGCGACCACTTTATATGATCCGCCATCGGCTTGAGTCACTTTAGTAATTTCCATCACAACATTATAAGTATTTCCTCCGACAGACTCCACTCTCATTTTAGTCCTGTCCGACTCGGTGAGAGGGGTCTGTCCCCTAAACCAATTGATTTCCGGTTTAGGGGATGCCTCGAGGGCGCACTGAAAGACGAGTTTGTTTCCATTGTCCTCTTGTTTTAACGAGGGTTTCTGTGTGAACCGCGGGGCTATGTCCTCTCCCCCCATTGTACGTCCTCACGTTCTGAAAATAAAAACGAGGCAAAATGAATTCATTTTTTCAACGGACTAAAATGTTCATTTAAGTTTACCCGCATACAAAACACCTCTGCAGCAGACGACTTTGAACATTGTAGTTCTAACATTTCTGTATTTGAGAGTTTACTTATTGAATAGAGTTTAAAACATTGTGGCAAGAGGAGAAATTGCTCATCGTGAGCAAATTTTTCTTTCGACACATTGTTTTCAACTCATCGGTGCCGGGGGCGTAGCTTTACAATAATCAATGTGTTGGCCGTCTCGTGAGAAAACCAACATTGTGGACTCTGCGTAAAGTATCGACCCAAATCAGCCTAAGCATGCCACACAGGCCTACCCGGATAGACACTTTTCGCCTCCTGTGGATTTTCTGTTTCAGGAATAACTACTCTATACATCTATCCCCCTAAGACGGAATGTGTCGGCCGGATCAGTCTGCGCGGACAGCTGCATTTTGGGGCATTTTGAGAAAAAATGTGTAGGCACGTGCCTACAGTGCCTAAAGGGAGCTACGCCCCTGGGTGCCTGCAAGTGGGAAGGTGTTATCACCTTTGTTTATGGAAAATTGCTACAGGTTTGTTGTATGTTAGAAAGACAAGCGATGTCTGGGAGTGGAAACTTTAAAGCGGAATGTCCTAAAAATAGCATATCAGGTTAACGGTTTAACCAAAAAATAAAGATGATTTACTGGTAGCTTATTGAGATGTTTCGGATTACAACATTCATCTTCTAATATTCACTGTGTTATTTCATTAACCCTTTCCCACCTACAATACATCTGCAGCAGACGACTTTGAACCCATCCAAGCAAAACTATGGAATAACTGTTTAAATATAATTATACTTTTTGTTAAGAGGTGAAAACATTGTGGCTTAAAGAGAAATCGCTCATCATGAGCAAATTCTCCATTTGTCACAACGGTGTTTTTTTCAAACGTCGTCTGGTGCATATTCGTCTTAAAGCGTCTTTTTTTAGATAAAGAGTTAAAACATGCACGAGCCATGTGGTATTCATTTCTGACGTCTGCTTAACGGATTGCACTCTTCCAGTTTCAGCAGGTGGCTTTATCAGCACCCAACCAAATTATCTGTTTGTAAAAAAAGATAGACTTTGGTGGCAAATTGAAAACACAAGAGTCGTGTCAGCCGATTTTGGGTCTTAAAGATGCTGAACTCCAGATGGAGATCACAATTTTGAAATGTTGAATCTTCTGAAAATAATGCGAATAGTGACAACAAAGTAAGTAATGAGTAGTTCAAAATTAATTTGGCAGTAAATGTTTAAAAAACCTGTCAATTGAAAGTCATGAAAAATGTACAAAATTTGGTATGCTACCCAGTAAAAATGAAGCATAAACGATCAATATTTAGATATTTATGGTATTGGAAAGTGAAATTATTACCCGTATGTTATCAAATTATGATTCTAATAATTCCAGACAACTTTTTAAACAGTTTTAAAACTTTGACTATAATATCTTTTTTCTGGAGGTCAGCACCTTTAATGCATCTGCAAACGGTGGAGATTCTGGTGAACCTGTGAAACCACAGAGTCTCACTAGAGTCATCACCATCCGTGTATATAAGTTGCACATACCTAAATGCAACTTATCATAAAAACAAAATAGAAGTATAATTCCGGGATAATTGCATCCTCGGTACTCAGGCTATTCATAAAATATATCATATACTTTAGGAATAGCCTGGGTACCGAGGATGGCATACTTGCTATGCCAATACATTGAATAACTTTAAATGGTGTCAAAGTGGAGTCTCATTTACATGTAGACCCCAACATCGCTAGATGCTTCTCAAATGAAGAATAAACAATAGGAAATATGGACTTAACAAAGATCTAAACAAATAATTGCAACACCAAATTTAATTACACGTTCAGAATGGGTTATCCCGTTTTCCACATAAGTCAGCAAATTGTACCGCAATGTCGCAAGCAACAATCATTTATGTTATGAGTGTTGGTTATATATTCACAGCATTAACCCTTTCCCACTTATAGACGTATGTTAACGCATCTGCATCAGACGACCCTTGAAAACAGCGTGGAAAAAGGAGAAATTGCTCAAAACTAGCAATTTCTCCTACTGTCACAATGTTTTTAACTAAATTTAGTAATTATATCTTCATTTATAGAGATTTTCCAAATATTTTACTTAATGCCTTCAACGTGGTCTGCTGAAGATGACAGAAAGGGTCAACATTGCCCCCATGAAGATGCGTTTGCAGCAGACGACGTTTGAAAACAGAGTGAGGAATTTTAAATTTAGGTGCATATCGCTTAATTAAGTGCCGCCTGACGCAATGTCGCAACATTCGGTATGTTATGAGCTGGTGTTATATAATCGCAGCATTTAACTTTTCCGTCTTCGAGATGTGTTTGCAGCAGACGATTTTTGAAAACAATCTGAGGAATTTTAATTTGGGTGCATATCGCTTAAATGCCACCTTTCGTAAATGCCAACTAAGAACTGAACTGGTGTTATATAATCACAGAATTAAACATGACGATGAGATTGTCGCAAACACATTTTGAAAACATTGCAAGAAATTTGATTTTTGTCGGATATTGCACACAATTTGCATTGAACTTACTTTCATAACTTCATGACGTACTTTCGGGGTTATTAAGATTGTTTAAGTCAAGAGAAAAGGTTTTGTTTGTTTGTTTGTTTGGAGTTTAACGCCGCTTTCAACAGCTTTGGTCATATCACGGCGGTCAGTGCACCTACCCATATTTTCCTGGCTTTCCCACACCAGTACTTACACAACATTCTTTCGAAGCCACTGACTACTTTCTCACATATATCAGAGGTGAGAGGCAATGGAAAACATCGCCCGAAAGAATGTCGCCGCAACCGGGTATCGAACCCGTGACCTCCAGATCACGAGTCAGATACGCTACCAATTGAGCTACCCGGCCGGGTCCAAGAGAAAAGGTACAAGTTGGCCCGCTCAGTCTTATCAGAGTCTAAACAAGTTGAAATAATATTCTATAACAAACGTGTGTGAGTAATATGTGAATAGGGTAGATCTTGATCAGACTGTGTGGATGTCAATGCTGATCTGAATATATACTGTCATCGAAGACCAACTTGTACCTTTTCCTATGTGCAAAGTGATAAGTTACACATTGTAATCGTCTCCACCTTAAAGCGGTTAGAGGATCCATATTGGAGCCATATACAAGGGTTCGATCCCTCATCGGGTCATACGAAAGATTCTAAAATGGCTTGTCGTCTTCTTAGCACCAATGATTTATCGGTTGTACTGTTAAATACTGGTGAAATAATGTTTAAAACAACGTTAAACACCATTCGTGCAAAACAATGTGAAAACATCTTAAGAAGTCATTTACTTATTCTGTAGTTTTGTAGACCACGTTTCTTTTCTCTCGTCCCCTCTGCATGTAAGACCATTGGCCGTAATAATTGTATATTTGCTTAAACATTTTATTATTATAATTCTACAATGTATAGTAATATGACATCTGCATTCAATCCCATTCGCATTGTGTTCAGTTTAACTCATTAAGCGGCGGAAATGTGTATAATTAAATAGATTTATCTGGTATCCAACACGGATTATTGTTACTTGCAGCACTTCTGCAATTAACCCCTGCCATCATGCTATCCAGATGTTTGACATTGTAAATGGCAAACGTCTGTTTAACTTCTGCAATCAATTACATACGTAAACCAATACATAAGGCACTCGTAACGTTTTACGCAATGAAAAGCTTGGATTTATATAATCATCTATTGTGCTTTAATGTTTGCGAATGCATTGTGTAATTAAAGGCGAATTTCTTCTTCTTTTATAAAATGTTTTATTCATTGTTAAATCCTTTCCAACGCACACAGTCTCCAACATTACGCCAGAAATGTCCTCAAATCTGAAGAACGATAAACAGTACAACAAATCTGCTGAAGAAAATTCCAAGGCGAAACCATGAAACGTTTCTTTAAATTACAGTATTATTGTATAGAGTTGAAAACCTTTCGGCGAATTGTTAATGAAAGAAGTATGCAAATTAAGTCGTTTCGGTTCTTATTGAATATTAAATTTCGATCATCTAAAATTAAATTTACATATAAATGGTGGTGCTTTCAGTTTCCCTTTTGATTTTGATGTATGTAACACCATATAGGCTAATTGGCATTGCCCTTTTTTCGTTCAGAGAAACAATGCGTACATCGACAGTATATTCTTGTACCAATAACTACATGTATTTACAGGGTTCATGAAACATACTCGAGAACTTATCATTGGACATGGCATACCTTTTCCAATCAAATCTTCGAATATAGATATTATTATCAAGTCGATATTGGTTCTACTACGGTAGCCCTAATCAGAGGCATAGCTCCCTTTAGGCACTGTA
This sequence comes from Serripes groenlandicus, assembly GCA_031761405.1. Classification (NCBI taxonomy): domain Eukaryota; kingdom Metazoa; phylum Mollusca; class Bivalvia; order Cardiida; family Cardiidae; genus Serripes; species Serripes groenlandicus. The sequence continues at coordinate 32,599,558 of JASEVX010000014.1, forward strand.
GGCATGTGCCTACACATATTTTCTAAAAATGCCCCAAAATGCAGCTGCGGCGATACACATCTGCGTAATGTATCGACAAGATCAGCCTGCGCTGTCCGCGCAGACTGATCCGACCGACACATTCCGTCTAAGGGGGGGGGGGGATAGATAGAGTATAGTGATTCCTGAAACAGACAATCCACAGGAGGCGAAAAGTGTATATTCGGGTACGCCTGTGTGGCATGATTAGGCTGATCCGGGTCGAAACTTTACGCAGAGTCCACAATGTTGATTTTCTCACGAGACGGCCTATACACATTGATTATTGCCAAGCTACGCCCCTGCTAATGCTAAAAAAAGATCAAGAAATAGGAGCACTTTTCCGCGAAATGTTTTGAATACCCCTCGTATATACTAAGTGTGCAACACGTGGAGCAGGTAATAACAGCATTTATAGGCCATCAGAAGATCAGTTGTTCCGTAAGGTATATACTACTATTATTTTATGACAACACTAAAACTGCAGGTACGACATTTAGAGACGTTTAAACCCTTTCCCACACGAAGACACATTTTGACGCATCTACAAATGACGTCTTTAGAGAAAAAATGAGAAATTACTCATTATGAACCATTTCTATATTAGCCGAAATGTTCTCCATTAAAAATTGTTTTTTTTGTTTTTGTTTTTTCACATTTTGCCTTAATGTATTTGAAGTTGTCTGCTGCAGATTTGTTGCTATGTTGGAAAGTGAAAGAATGCCCTTAAAATGGTACTGATTGCCTACTTGGCGCCCAGGATTGCAGAACTGATGTATCGATGGCAGGATAAATTGCACCGGTATAGTATTGGTAATTTACCTATGGGAAACACCGTGATACATGTACAACCGAAATACTGTTGAACGCGGCATCAAACACCATTCAAAGCTAAGTTCATATGCCGCGATGGAGGGAGAAAGTGAGGTTTCACTTCAGTAAAATAATGAAGAAATCTCCCCTGTTAAGGACCATTCAAAGCTAAGTTCATATGCCGCGATGGAGGGAGAAAGTGAGGTTTGGCTTCAGTAAAATAATGTAGCAATCTCCCCTGTTAAGGACCATTCAAAGCTAAGTTCATATATGCCGCGATGGAGGGAGAAAGTGAGGTTTCACTTCAGTAAAATAATGAAGAAATCTCCCCTGTTAAGGACCATTCAAAGCTAAGTTCATATGCCGCGATGGAGGGAGAAAGTGAGGTTTGGCTTCAGTAAAATAATGTAGCAATCTCCCCTGTTAAGGACCATTCAAAGCTAAGTTCATATATGCCGCGATGGAGGGAGAAAGTGAGGTTTCACTTCAGTAAAATAATGTAGCAATCTTCCCTGTTAAGGACCATTCAAAGCTAAGTTCATATGCCGCGATGGAGGGAGAAAGTGAGGTTTCACTTCAGTAAAATAATGAAGCAATCTCCCCTGTTAAGGACCATTCAAAGCTAAGTTCATATATCGCGATGGAGGGAGAAAGTGAGGTTTCACTTCAGTAAAATAATGTAGCAATCTCCCCTGTTAAGGACCATTCAAAGCTAAGTTCATATGCCGCGATGGATGGAGAAAGTGAGGTTTCACTTCAGTAAAATAATGTAGCAATCTCCCCTGTTTTAAGGAATCCGCCGTGATAGAGTGGTAATCGTCGGAGATTTGTTACCGGGCGACTCGGTTTTTGATCCCCAGTCACAGTGGTCGTGGTGGAGTGCACTTTGCAAAGCATACTGGTGTGTTAACCCAGGGATTATGACTAAGTGAACTGACGTTGTGATACAAATGATTCACAGGGGCGTAGCTTGGCAATAATCAATGTGTAGGCCGTTTCGTGAGAAAATCAACATTGTGGACTCTGCGTAATGTATTGACCCGGATCAGCCTTAGCATGCCATACAGGCGTACCCGGATATACACTTTTCGCCTCCTGTGGATTTTCTGTTTCAGGAATCACTACTCTATCTATCCCCCCTTAGACGGAATGTGTCGGCTGGATCAGTCTGCGCGGATAGCGCAGGCTAATCTGGTCGATACATTACGCAGATGTGTATCGCCGCAGTAGCATTTAGGGGCATTTTTAAAAAAAAATGCGAAATTTGGAATAATACGTTAATAAATAATAAAAGCGAAGATCACTAGCGTATTATGTAATTGAATCATGGAAAACACATGGATTGGTGTTTGTTTCGTATGATTAACCCTTTCCCTCATACGGCAATTCTGCAGCAGACGACTTTAAACATATTTTGTCAAAAAATAGAAAATCTCTTTAATTAAATGGATAACCTATGACTAAAAGTGGAATACATTGTGGCAAAAGGAGAAATTGCTCGTTTTGAGCAATTTCTTCTTTTGTCACTATGTTTTCAAAAAGCCGTCTGTTGCATAGGCGTCAGAAGGCGTCTATATGAGGGAAAGGGTTAAGCCAATATCTAATGCAAACGCATTTTGTCGACTTTGTAGCGGCTATTTGAGAAAGTATTATGGCAGAAGCAGAGATATCGCTCGCATTGACTTTTAAAATATCCTCTCTCGAAAAGAAGAAATTAACCTAAACAGATCATTGTTTCTAACGAATTTGCAAGCAAGCAAACAAACACAGAATTACGGAAGACGTAAACAGTTGTTTAACCGCGAGAAGAAGGGCAAGGGTTACTGTAAGCATCCGCCCTATTCTAAGATCTATGCATAAACATGTGTGCCTGCGTTAGAGCAATTAAAATAGAAAGGTAAGTGACTTGAAGTATACACTACATCTTTCTTCCAGCGAATCTATAATCAAACCAGCACGAAATATATGAGCAGGTCCGCGAGAAAACCAACATTGTGGACTCTGCGTAAAGTATCGACCCGGATCAGTCTAAGCATGCTGCGCAGCCTAACCCGGACAGGCACTTTTCGCCTCATGTGGATTTTCTGTTTCAGGAATCATTACTCTATACCTTTTCCCCCCTGAGACGGAATGTGTCGGCCCGGATCAGTCTACGCGGACTGCGTAGACTGATCTGGGTCGAGACATTACGCAGAGGCCATAATGTTGGTTTTCTCGCGGGCCGGCTCATACTACCTATCTCACAACGTCACACGGAATTCGTACGAGCAATTTCTCCATTAACCCAAGTGTTTTCAACTACATGTATATATATATATATATTCTGTACGACCAGATAAAGATCAGTTTGCGCTACGACGCTGCGGTCTGATCAGATTAGTATTTACTACAATTTTGTCAAGCGAATTTATAATCAATCTCTTTACAATAAATAAATAAAATATTACATGACGTCATGCGAAAACCGACCTAATTATATAATGTGTGACCAGCCAAGATGTAGATAGATCGGCTTGAGCTTCCACGATGCGATCTGCATAGGTTCTTCTCTATATGTCAATGGAATATTTAACCTTTCCGAACATACAACATGATAACTTTGAAAATATCTAGGCAAAATAATATAAACTATAGATAAAACTAAAATTATTGGATAAAGTTGAAAACATTATGGCAAATAAGAAAACTTGCTTATTATGCGCATTTTCCCTTTGATCACGATATTTTTAAAAACCGCCTGCTGCATATGCATCAACATACCTACGCATGTGGGAACTAGATTGTTCCATCATCATCATACCGCAATACCGAACATACCTTTACAGGTACGTGTGGGCTTGCGACGTCTTTCTTTACCTTCCTACCTATAAATAACACCGTTACACAGAGGAAATAATAGTTTGGCATAGGCTCATGATTTCATATTACACAAGCTATACGCGATGCTAGATTTCTTAGAGATAGCGTTTTGTGAAAGATGAGATAACGGGGTGCGGGGGCTGTTAAAAAGGATGGTGACTTATAAATAATACATATACATAAGTCTATAGCGAATTTGGGTCTTTAATGCCATTCCGCTTTGACAATATTTACTTCATTTTAAACTGATTTATTTTTACATCGATTGCGAAACAATTGTGAAGCTTATATTAACCAGGCTCGATATCTGCTTCCTGAAGACATAAACTAGTACTCGCGCCGTTTGTGTGAACAAAATCTCAAAGGCTGAGCCCGCTCTTCACGGGATTCAAACCCGGGACCATGGTACTAGACACCGACGATGTACCTCTGTCCTACTGTCTTTGACAACAATTAGCGTGGTAGGTCCTATTGCCAAATAACTATTGCGGTTGTAATTCAAGTTTTTTGTCTGAAAGTGCGTTTTTTGCCTATATAACATTAATGCGAACGATGAGTCTGTGCGAATGCAAAGGCTTGCCGAGTCTTTACTGTACGCATGCATATGAGCCGTTCCACGAGAAAACCGCCATTATGGACCCTGCGTAATGTCTCGACCCAGATCAGCCTAAGCATGCCGCGCAGACTAACCCGGGTATGCACTTTTCGCCTCCTGTGGATTTTCTATTTCATGAATCATTACTCTATACCTCTATTCCCCTGAGACGGAATGTGTCGGCCCAGATTAGCCTGATCTGGTTCGATACATTACGCAGAGTCCATAATGATCGGCTCATATGCATGAAGACCCAGGTCGCTAGACGACGATCATTTGTAGTTGTCTTTAAGTTCTCTTTTTTTTTTTAGAGAATACCACTCCAATTTATCAAATGGATTCCAATTAATCTCAAATATGATCATTACAAACTATTGTTTATTTATCAAACGGTTGAGAACACAATATTGCTTACCAGTACTGTAACATGCACTTGTAATTGCACAGTCTGTTTCTTGCAACATTATTCTGTGTGAGATAATAGCATACATATGAGCCGTGTAAAAGTGCGGCGATTCGTGGTTTTTGTTCCATCTGCGTACACAGTGAAGACTCAGGTTAGTTCGTGTATACGCGCAATATCACCAGACAATGTATTGTGTCCTCACACATTAAACAGAATCATAGATGTAACTTATAACATGACAACTGTAAGTGTAGCCCCATCTTGTTCAACTCCTATGCTCATATATGTAAAGATGTACATCTCAGAAAAAACTGTGTATACGTGCAGTCTCACCAGAGACTTCATTGTGTAATCATACCATCAGACAAGTCATATATGTAACTTATGAGACGGAAACTAGAATTGTAGCCCCCATATTGCCCTAGTTTGGTGCGCCTACATGTAAAGCTAAACTGGCTATGCCAAGAGAACCCCATTTTTCGAGATGAAGCTTGTATGTACATGGACCATGGAGGTATGTTCTCGCTCAACGGTGGAGACGTTATCAGTGTACCTGGCTGTTCGAATTATATCTTACAACATTACATTGTTATAATTGGGAAAAACAATAAACATAGTATTACCGTTTTCTTTATTATCTAAAGTAGTAAGTATTATAAGTAGTAGAAGAAGTAGTAGTAGTGGCGAAATAAGAAGGAGTCGTAGAAGTAGTAGTAATAGTAGTAGTAGTAGTATAAGTAGTAGTAGTTGTAGAAGAAGAAAAAGTAGTAGTAGAAGTAGTAGAAGTAGTAGTAGAAGTAGACGAAGTAGTAGTAGTAGTAACTTACAAGTTGTCGTAGTAGTAGTAGTAGGAGTAGTAGTAGTAGTAGTAGTAGTAGTAGTAGTAGTAGTAGTAGTAGTAGTAGTAGTAGTAATAGTAGTAGTAGTAGTAGTAGTAGTAGTAGTAGTAGTAGTAGTAGTAGTAGTAGTAGTAGTAGTAGTAGTAGTAGTAGTAGTAGTAGTAGTAGTAGTAGTAGTAGTAGTAGTAGTAGTAGTAGTAGTAGTAGTAGAAGAAGAAGTAGTAGTAGTAGTAGTAGTAGTATAATTAGAAGTAGTCAAAAGTTTATCCCGGACTCACGTGTTTATCTATATTTTTTTAACAAAATGTTTTCAAGTTGGAAGTGATTAAGACCTGCATATGATTGGAAAAGGTTCAAGAGATATATAAACCGCTGTATCAGCAAGGTGTCTACAGCAGGTGATTTATGATACTACGTAGGTGTTTTTTTAAATTCCTTACTGTTTACATATTATATTTTTAGAGGCGTCTGGTTTGAAAACGTCCAAGTTCATTGAATCCCTATACAATGAAATAAAGAAATTACTTAACATACAAGCCAGCGCATAAACAATTGAACAAGTTGGCCTATTGGAAAAATATTTAGAATGCGTCTGCAGGTGGGAAATAGTTAAGGAACGCAATCCCCCAATCGCTGGAGTCAGTATTACTGTACTGTTTCCAGGTAAAGGTTTCCGAGAATTGGGTCTCTCTTTTTTATTACCTTTGTTTTTTAACAAAGCCATGCTAATTTGTTTATGTGGTTCTTATTGTGCACTAGCTAGCACATATCACGACACATCCCCATCATCAATTTAACAAGACCCTTCCTTCGTTGAGTCTACGAATGAATGACTGACGATGCCTGTAGTCAGAGATCTAGATACGTTGAGTATTTCAAATTAAAAAACCCCACCTTATTGACACCTAAACCCTATGGTGTGTGTACTCAAAAGAATCGTCTAAGTGAGACGAATCTTTTGAGTACCCACAACATAGGTTTTAGTGGAGTCATACGGGAGTAATGGATGGGAAAAGATGTATTGCTAGCATGAGAGTGTCCACACGACTTTACTAAAGTTTGGCCAGGTGACCTGGTTTTTAACTCGATATGACCCAAATTCGAATAAAAATGCAGCCCGTAATGTATTCACTAGATCATGTTAATGTTAGCCTAGTGGTCTAGTGGCCTAGTGGCCCAGTGTTTAACCAGAGATAACCCATATTTAAACGTTGCCTAGGTATAATCAAGACAAACATTCTGACACAGTTTCAACATGCTCAAGTAACAAATGCGGTCTTTAGAGTGTTAACTTTTCTCAAAAGTTGTTTAGTAATCTGGATTTTTATACGACAGAAGTCATATTCTACATCCACCTAGATATCAGAAAGAATAAGATCTGAATCTAAAAGTTAAGACATAAAGTTCTATGCACCTGAACTGAATGCTGGATGTTAATATTAACAAGGAAATACTTATAAAAGAGCGATTGGTTAAATGTATTGCCGACATCGGTAAAACACTGTAACATGAAGCACTGATGAGCTATTCCAAGAACATGAAATTCCCCCATTGAAGTTGAGATAAGGTTTTTAGTTCGCGCGTTACTCTAGAAAAAGGGATTGAAGAAATTTAATACCAACTTCGTAATGATACTTTTATATATAAGAGACTGGTACAAGTCTATGCGGAGTTTACTTTGAAATCATGAAACTCCCCATTGAGGTTGGGAAAATGTAAGAAATATGCTACTCTAGAGAGGGAGATTGACGAAATTCAATGCCGACTTCGTAATGATACTTTTATATATAAGACACTGGTACAAGTCTATGAGGAGTTTACTTTGAGACCCTTAAACGAGAAAATATAAGAAACATGCTACTCTAAAGAGAGAGAGAGAGATTGACGAAATTCAACGCCGACTTCGTAATGATACTTTTATATATAAGACACTGGTACAAGTCTATGAGGAGTTTACTTTGAGACCCTTAAACGAGAAAATATAAGAAACATGCTACTCTAAAGAGAGAGAGAGAGATTGACGAAATTCAACGTCGACTTCGTAATGATACTTTTATATATAAGACACTGGTACAAGTCTATGAGGAGTTTACTTTGAGACCCTTAAACGAGAAAATATAAGAAACATGCTACTCTAAAGAGAGAGAGAGAGATTGACGAAATTCAACGCCGACTTCGTAATGATACTTTTATATATAAGACACTGGTACAAGTCTATGAGGAGTTTACTTTGAGACCCTTAAACGAGAAAATATAAGAAACATGCTACTCTAAAGAGAGAGAGAGAGAGAGAGATTGACGAAATTCAACGCCGACACCGTAATGATACTTAAACATGAGAGACTTGAAGCCAGTCTATTTGCATGTCGATGGCTTGGCGTGAAACGGTTGTAACTAAAATTGGTATTTTGTTACCAAGGTTAATCACCTCGCCATAAAGTCTTTAAAAGCGTTCAATAATTTTTCTTGGTAAACAATGGAAATTTAGGTGCCCTTGCTCGTTCTGAGCAATGGCACCTAAATTTCCATTGTTTACAAAGGGGTCAAAATTGCCCCTAAACCAGGGTTTTCAAAATAGGCTTTTAGTTACAACCGTTTCACGCCAAGCCCTCGATGTAAGCGAAATGCTTGTATAAAACTAAGTCAGACGGTACAATGCTTAGCAAGGCAATTTTTGTTGACGCAAGAACTATCGTTACATTCATATATTGGTACAATTCGCATGAGATGTCATTATTATTCTCTCAGTGTTCGTAACAAAGAAAATACCTACATAGCACTTGCCAATAAAATCATCATTATGAATCTGAAGAACAAACATCCCGTGCGTTATTTCTTTCCCAAGTGCAGACATTTTTGACGTGTCTACAGGATGACTTTCGAAAATACTGTGGTAAAAGGAACCATTTTTCAAGATGAGCAATTTCTCATTTTAACACAATCCTTGCGCAATGTTTGCAATTCTGTTAAATAATTACACTTTCATTTACAGAGATTTTACTTATATTACCTATAGAGTTTTAAGGTCGTGTGTTGCAGTTATATTTTATACGGGAAAACGTTCTTAGGTTTTACTGCTTTTCGCATTCACTTCTTTGATATAATTTCCTCTACTTATACTTAAAAACTCATTTTAACTGAAATATAGCATTTTTAGATTCCATTTCTTTAACACATAATACATATGAAATAGTGTTATACATGTATATCTAGTAATTGAGAAAAATAAAATGGATAAAGAGTCTACAGCATTGTGTTAATTAAAAGGAAACGTTGCTCGGTTTGAGAGACTTCTATATTTTATAAACTCAGCATCTCCACATGTCGTCTATATGAAGGCAGTGGTATACTTTTCTGACAACTTTCTAACCAAGTTTCTTGTACTTTACCCCTAAAATCAATTACTTGTCTAAAACGAGTTTCTTGTACTTTACCGTTGAAAGTAATTACCCGTCTACACCAGTTTCTTGTACTTTACCGTTAAAAGTAATTACCCGTCTACACCAGTTTCTTGTACTTTACCGTTGAAAGTAATTACCCGTCTACACCAGTTTCTTGTACTTTACCGTTGAAAGTAATTACCCGTCTACACCAGTTTCTTGTACTTTACCGTTGAAAGTAATTACCCGTCTACACCAGTTTCTTGTACTTTACCGTTGAAAGTAATTACCCGTCTACACCAGTTTCTTGTACTTTACCGTTGAAAGTAATTACCCGTCTACACCAGTTTCTTGTACTTTACCGTTGAAAGTAATAACCCGTCTACACAAATTTCTTGTACTTTACCGTTGAAAGTAATTACCCGTCTACACCAGTTTCTTGTACTTTACCGTTAAAAGAAATCATCCTTCTACATCCCTTCCTAGTTTTGCTATAGCTAATTAAACATGTGTTGAGACATGCCAAACGTGATTTGTTTCACATACATGTTAACGTAAAATGATATTTTCGAGACGTTTTTATACCCTTTACCACTTGTAAACGCATTTATACACATATGCAGCAGACGATTCTTTAAAACGTTACCGAAAAAGGGAAGAGAACAATTTCTCCTTCTGAGCACAATGTTTCCCACCCACTCTATTCAATTTCAATTTCATTTTTGTATATAATCCATTTTTTGTTTGCGTTTATGTGTTTAACCCATTACTTCACATGACTTTTCATAGGTCGTCTGCTTTACAATCATCAGACGAACAATTTCCCCCTATCTAGAAAACTGAAAGATTTATATTGATAAAGAGTTTATTGTAATGTTTTCAAAAGACGTCTGCACAAGTATGCGTCAAATGTCGTCTGTGTGAAGTGATGGATTTAAACCTCGTCTGCTGCTTATTCGATGTACATGTATCTGGGAAAAGGGTCAACAGTCTATTCGAAGGTCGATGCAAAAGCTGCACTCAACAGCTCCCCCGTCTTCCATTGACGCAGCTAGGCGTGTTTATCGTTTAGTCATAAGTTCACACATATACAAAACAAGAATGGTAAAATATGTCATTTAGCTTGGAAACAGTCCGCTCATTTCACCTACACCCACATACAGACACTTTTTGACGCCTTTAGCAGCAGACGACTCTTGAAAACATTGTAACAAAAGCTGAAATTGCTCGTAATGATATTCACCTTTAGTCACAATGTTTTCATCGCTATAAAAACGTACCCTTTTATTTCAAGAGATTTTTTCCTATTTTTTGCATTGCTTGGAAGGAATGTTGTATAAAGTACCGGTGTGAGAAAGCCAAGCAACATATGAGTAGGTGAACTGGCCGCCGTGATATGACTGAAAAAATGTTGAAAACGGCGTAAAACCCCAATCAATCAACCTATTTTGTGCAGATATGTTGTAAGTATATGTGGAAAAGGGTTAAATAACCGTATCCGAGGTGAAGTGGTTAGAGTGTCAACCTTTAGAGCGGGAGACCAGTGATCGATCCCCGGTCGAGTCGTACAACATACTAGTACTTGTACTATATAGTATTAATGGCTTCCCTCCTTGGTGTTGATTGTTGCGGGGATAGCATCACGACTAGTACGTTTTCAGGATAACTAATACCGGTAGTACTTGTATATTTTCCGGTAGAAATGGTATATTTGCCGGTAGTACTGGTATATTTGCCGGTAGAACTGGTATATTGGCCGCTGGATTTAACCCTTTCCCTCATACGACAATTCTGCAGCAGACGACTTTGAACATATTTTGTCAAAAAATAGAAAATCTCTTTAATTGAATGGATAACCTATGACTAAAAGTGGAAAAACATTGTTGCAAAAGGAGAAATTGCTCGTTTCGAGCAATTTCTTCTTTTGTCACTATGTTTTCAAAAAAGCCGTCTGCTGCAGAGGCGTCAGCAAGCGTCTATATGAGGGAAAGGGTTACGCCGCTTTTTCAACAATATTTCCGTTAAATCACGGCGTTTCCTGGAAAAGTTACCATTACTACCGACCACAGCGAGTCAGTCGCAAATGCTACACCGCAATCCTGGAGCACAAAGGAGATAATGTTGAACACATCTAAGCAAAACTATGAACGTTCTCTATATATTTAAAGTATGAATATTTGGAAAAGGGTTGAAAACATTGCGGCAAAGGGAGACATTGCATCATTAAGAGCAATTATTAGTTTCAAAAGTTCGTCTGCTACAGAGGCGTCATGAAGCGTCTGTATGTCGGAAAGGGTTTGAGAAAGAAGAGAACAAAAGTTATTAACCCTTTCCCTCATATAGACGCTTTCTGACGCCTCTGCAATAGACGGCTTTTTGATAACATAGTGACAAAAGAAGAAATTGCTCAAAACGAGCAATTTCTCCTTTTGCCACAATATTTTCCACTTTTAGTCATAGGTTATCAATTCAGTTATGGAGATTTTCTATTTTTTGACAAAATACGTTCAAAGTCGTCTGCTGCAGAATTGCCGTATGAGGGAAAGGGTTAAATGCTGATGTTGTAATAGTAATTTAAGATGAGGGACTGATTCCAGTCTAGATCTCATGTAGAGTGTTTTTACAGGCACCCTAACAGTAATCATTGACACCTGTATAACGCATCCAGTCTTCTGAAGGGCACATGTACATTGTACCTGTACACAGAGGATTATTACTACACCTCGAGTCATGGCAACCGGCAATGATGGTTTAACCCCCTCTTCCTTTGATATAATCGATTGTAGATTCTAAAACAGTGTGGGAAAAGGGGAAACATGATCTTAATATTGAAACCTATATAACGCGATCAGACTTCTAACGGTAATGGTACATGTACCTTCACACAGTTAATTATAACTACTGTACACCTCGAGTCATGGCACAACCGACAATGTTGCTTTTAACCATCTTACTTGGTACAGTCGATTTTTGATTCTATAAACATTATGGGAAAAGGGAAAAAAAATGATCTTAACATTGAAACCTGTATTGGCCCTATTCCACTACGACCACGAATCCCACGAATCACCAAAAGTGGCTAAATTTTAGGATTCGGGAGGATTCGTGATATTTTGCAAATTTTCTGGTCTAATTCGTGACGATTCATTTACGATACATATATTTGGTTCCGCTGGAGTCCCGCGAGAATTGACTACGATGTATAAGAATCTATTACGAATACTGCCCGGACGTTAGGAATCAGTTACGACTACGCTAAGAACACACCGAATGCATGTACGAATCAGGTACGAATACATATTCTGTGGGATTACCTACGAATCGATTACGTTTCAGTTACGATGCCCAAGAACGCACTACGAAGTTGTTACGAATAAGCTACGATTTTTTTAATCGTGGAGTTCGGGGCCAAAACTTTGAACAGTTCAAAACTTTTGTCACGAATTCCCGATCGCTCAAGAATTGCAAGAACCGACTACGAATATATACGAATGAGTTAAGAACTTCGCGAAATGATTACGATCCATCTACGAATCCTAAAATTTAGCTATTTTTGGTGATTCGTGGGATTCGTGGTCGTAGTGGAATAGGGCCATATAACGCGAGCATACTTCTCAAGGAACATGTACCTTCACCCAAAGAATAATTACTACATCTCATGTCATGGCAACCGGTAATGTTGCTTTTATCCACCTTCCGTAATACAGTGCATTTCTGATGCCGTGGGGAGAAGAAAACTTTTGAAAATAGTGTGGGAAAAACGGAAAAAATTACCATAACCTTGATACCTGTATAACGCGTTTAGACTTTTCAATGCTGGCCTATATGTACCTTCACCTAATAATTATGACTACACCTTGAGTCATGGCAAACATGTTTATCGTTTTTTACCCTCCTTCCTTGATACAGTCGATTTCTGATACTAAAACATTGTTGGAAACGGACAAAAATGATCTTAACGTTGCCGTCTGTATAATGCGTTCAGACTTCTCAATGTACATGTACCTTCACCCATTAAATAATTAATACACTCCAGTCATTACAAACGGCACTGTTGCTTTACCCCCCGTTCCATTAACCTACTTCTTTGTAACATTCTATATATGATGATATGTGAAGTAGACAAGAATTGAAAACATCGTGGGAAAAAGGGAAAACAGGATCATATAGCATTGACACATGTTTGAGCAATCAGAACTGCTGATGTGCTGTATTTTTGAAACGATTCAAAAACTGGCTTCCTTTTCATAATTTACACATCATCATAAATGATTTACGAAGCTGACAATACATAAATGAATTTGGCAAAAATCCAGCGGAAAATGTCCATTGCTCAAAGAATGTCTGGGTCCCTTTCGAGTTCGAGCTATCTCGCGTCCACTGTAGTCAGTGTTGTCAGCCTACTCTAGGTTACAGTAAACAGCACTGTAAAAGCTATTTATAACCACCAGAGGACAAGATAAGAGGAAGTGAACAGGTCTTTTCCCCACAATATTTATCTTATTACTCAACAAAATCCTATGCTGTGGGTACTCAAAAGAATCGTCGCACTGAGACGATTCTTTTGAGTACCCACATCATAGGGTTTGAATGTCAAATAAGGATTTTTGAACATGCAAAATGCCTCTTATCTAGAGCTCTGAAACACGCTATAGGGAAACCGCGATCTTAGTGAATTTACTATTAGCTAGGCCGAATTCTAATCATCGTCTGTTTTCTTTTTGCTTGTTCAGGCAGATAAAAATATCCCCTATCAGCATATTTCCATATTTTCCCAGATGTTACACTATTCCTCGGAGATGTTCAAAATCCTTCGCTGATTCTGTCTATGGTATAACGTACACGTTTGCATTGCTGTGCAGTGTAGGTTCAGATCGGCTTGTCCACCTCTATCGTCTTACCAGAATGTACAACAGTTGAAAGAAGCTTCTAACAAGCTTAATTTAAACGTATTTATTTTACATCGATTGCGAAACAAGCTTTTAGATTGTACGAATCATTTTCGTTGTTCGATGTCTGCTTCCTGGAGACTTTACCAGTACTTGGGCCGTTTGTGTAGAAAAGTCATGAATGAAGATCCCGGGATTCGAACCCGGTATCTTCGGTACGAGACCCTATACCAAGCTTATATAAGTAATATTTAAACAGTGCAGATCTTTATCAGACCTATCGGATACACATACTGATTTGGATGTACATTGTTAACAATAGTCAACGTGTACCTTTTCAACTGGACAGGGTCATGTCTCTATGATCTCACATCATTCAATTTGAGTTTGAAATACTCGAGAATCTCTTCGTGTCTTTTACTAAGCCATGTTAAAGGTTTCAGCTCGTTCAATATTATATAACATGAATGCAAGGGAAATTTCAGAGAGAGTAAACAAAACACATTCAATTTGAAGAAACAACTTGAAACCTTCGGAAGTATTTCTGTCACACGCGCCTTCTGACCAGGATCTATACTGTTGGCTGCTCAACGCAACATTTGCTCTTGATATTCCTTAACATTTGTTATGTTCTCTTCCAAATACAAAGTTTGACAAAAATATCTTAAAAACTCAGATTTGAAAGGGTTACTGTATTGAAATCGAGGGAATGTATTTGTCACGTTAAGACTACATAATGATTAAGGAATGTCGCAATGGAGATTTATTTTTTGTGACAATTTAAAAGCAATTTAAAAGCAATTACTTACACAGTACTTTGTGGTAAGCATTTCCTCAGTTTTTTACCTACCCCGTATTCGATGAATTAACTACATCGATAACCATGCATAGCATTACATTTTGAATTCACATTTGCCTCATGTTTTCAACTCTATTCAATAATTGTTCTTTCGTATGTAGAGAGTTTCTATATTTTGACTTAACGTTTTCACTGTGTGGTCAGAATTTGTGCTCAAGTATCTGATCAGAAGCAAATTTATTCTCAAAATTGACTATTCAGAAGTCTTAATTTAGAGCCTTGAGCTCATTTCTGAACATAGAGAACGTTTTCAGAGTTTTATACTTTCGGGACAAGATTAAATCCATTTACATAGAAGTACGCCGTGGCCTAATGGGTATCGTCGGGGAACGAGGCGTCCGGGGTTCGATCCCCAGACGCGGCTATTGGGCAAGGCACGTTTCCTAGCCTTGTTCTGGTCTATTTACCAAGGGATCATGAATAAGTGAACTGTCGTCGTGATATAACTGAAATAAGCTGGAACACGGGCGTACAACACCAACTAAAGAAACAAACGTATTCCATACACAGGTACCCCAGTTAAGAGAATCAAGTATAGAATAAAGGAAACGAAAAAGTAACAATTGAAACATAAGACATCCACTTACCTAGTTAAGTTGAAACAGGTAATATTCCACTAGAATCTCCAAAGAATAGGACGATGGTATTACTATAGTAAATTAGATAATCCGAAAAGAACTAGGAAAGGTAGTGAATTTACCCGAACTGGCCGAAAGAAGGTAGATAAATAACAGGCGTCGAGTTGTAAGTGTATACGTTACTCATCAAGCCTACCGTGGGCTTATCAGTACCTGCTGGTATATTAAGGGATAACAGCCAATACGTATCGAATCCCGGTGATCGAAGTATCTGTCATTACCGAAGAACAATAATTAACCCTTAATTAACCCTTTCCCATATACGGACGATTTTTGACGTCTCTGCTGCAGACGAGTTTTCAAAACATTTTAGCAAAAGGAGAAGTTGCTCATAATGAACTGTTCTCTCATTTATAGAAAGTTTCCAAAATTGTTGACTAGATCTTTTTAACCCATTCCCTCATACGACAATTCTGCAGCAGACGACTTTGAACATATTTTGTCAAAAAAAATAAAATCTCCGTAATTGAATGGATAACCTTCTATGACTAAAAGTGGAAAACATTGTGGCAAAAGGAGAAATTGCTCGTTTTGAGCAATTTCTTCTTTTGTCACTATGTTTTCAAAAAGCTGTCTGCTCCAGAGGCGTCAACAAGGCTCTATATGAGGGAAAGGGTTAAAGTCACCTGGTACAGATGTGTTGTTTGTGGGAAAGGATTAAATGCTGTAAGTAAGTAAACAGGCAATTGCTTGCTGTCGATGGACAATTTCTTGTTGGAGTGGCACCTTACTTCAATATTCACCGAATCAGCGGCACATTTTACGAAAGAAAACCACCAAAAAACAAACAAATGAAAGTGTACCGTTTACGTTTCATTAAATTCAGTAGATTTTCATGATTAAAAGTTGTGTTCACTTTTCGATTGAACGCTTTTGTTTGTTTGTTTTATTTGGGTTTTACGCAGCTTCAACATTATTTCAGTTATATCACGGCGACAGTTCACTTATTCATGATCCCTGGGTAAACAAACCAGTAGGCTACTAGGCTATAAAATGTGCCTTGCCCATGGACACTCCACCATGACAGTAGTGCCTCGATTGGACGCAGAAAATGGACAGCATATTTCAGCGTATTGTCTTTTACAACAAAATCTTTCTGTTTAAATGTGTGTCTTTTCGTAAAACGGAGTACGTTTAAAATTGAACAAAATGGTTTTCACCTTTAGATATACAGTTAAACTTTCGATTAAACGCAGAACTTGGAAGCATGTTTTTGGGTATGTCTGGAAATTCCCCGTTGCATTGGATTTTCAGCAACAACGAGCTGATCCATTTTTCCATATATCGTTTGCTACAGATGTGTTGTACGTTGGTAAAGATTAAACCGAAATCATGAACTTTGAACATTTTCAAGACAGTGGTATTTCGGTAATTTTACACTCCGCGTGGTGTCCAAAACATGACGTAAGAGATCATATGGCTAACCACGACCTGATAGAATAATCAAATAAACCGAGTCTAACGATTTGCAGATTTTTGTTTCTCCGTATCGGTTGATATAAAAGTGTTTTAAGCCGCTTTCAACACGTTTTTCATTTATATCACTGCGTTTCCTAGGTAAGTTACCAGTACTTTATCCTGATACCCGCTAGTCAGTAGTAATGCTAACCCCGCAACCCTGATCGCCAAGGAAGACAGCCATTACTATCATGTATAAAGTCTTTTGAAAGCAAAGAAATCACTTATACCTTCATCCTGATATTTTTTATGAAAAGATTACTACCATGTTTAAAGTCTTTGGTATGACACGACCGGGGACTCTCTCCGTATCGGGACCATAGAAAGGTAATTTGGCGTAAAACTATTAGGGCTACAGTTCTAGTGTTTTGTTATAAGATGTATATAGGACTAAATGACATGTAGACTAACAGTGAATACTCTGGCGAGAATGTGCGGATGTACAGGCTCGCCTAACCCTTCGCTATGCGCAGATGCATTAAGACCAACATGTGCATGAAGCGATTCAATCAAATGTTAATATCATCACACCAAAACGTACTGTCGGTTGATCTTCTTCACACGATAACACGCGCAGATGTATTGATTTTTACAACAAAGGCGAAACAGGACGGGAAGCCGATAAGGCTTATTAGCACTTATAACAATCGCCGATCACATCTGTCTGAGCTATCGGTTCAAATGATATCCAACTGGTCTTCTGTTATTTATCACACTCTAACCAAGATGGTCACTTTCGTTTTGCTTGTGTTCGTTTGAATGATGAGTTACGCCGCTTCAACAATGTTTGCAGTTACATCACATCGTTTACTGGGTCAGCTACCAGTTCTACGGGTCCATTTATCCTGACACCAGCGATTCAGTCGTAATGCTATAACCCCACAACCATATACTTCGAGGAGGGAACGCCATTACTTCCACTTTTAAAGTCCTTTTCTGTCCATAGTACAGACAACATTAACCCTTTCCCTCATACAACAATTCTGCAGCAGACGACTTTAAACACATTTTGTCAAAACATAGAAAATCTCGATAATTGAATGGATAACCTATGACTAAATATGGAAAACATTGTTGCAAAAGGAGAAATTGCTCGTTTTGAGCAATTTCTTCTTTTGTAACTATGTTTTCAAAAGGCTGTCTGCTGCAGAGGCGTAAGAAAGCGTCTATATGAGGGAAAGGGTTAATAGCCTCAGAAGCAACAGTGTTGTGAAAGCATTCAAGCAAAAGGAGAAACTGATCAAAATTAGAAAATGTTCTTCCTATCCGACAATGTAATCATTCTTTGTGGCATGAGTATGAAGCCAGTTTCCAAGACGACATCTGGTTTCCTTAGAAATGGTTAAATACTCTAAATATTACAGAAGACGAAATCTTAAATTGTTTAACCCTTTCCCAAATATAGACGCTTTCTGCTTTTGAAAACATTGTGACTAAAGGAGAAGTTGCTCAAAACTTTTTTCAGTAGTTATTCCTCCTTCTATTATAGAGATGTTCAATGTTTTTGTAAATATATTTTCAAAGTCGTCTGCTGCAGATATGTCGGAATATACGCTGTACTTGAATATAGACGTCTTTCAACAATATCGACGATGCATCCGACGTTTTTTTTTTTTTTGTGTGTGTTTTCTTTTTCAGCAGACGACTTTTGAAAGAAACTTAACGTTTTTTCTTTTCTGTTCAAACAACATTCAAAATCAAATCATTGTCAAACAATTTCATGCTTCCACTTTACTAGAAAGAACAGATCTTCAACCACTAGTTTCAAAGCCGACGACGCATCAGTTTTGTCATGTATAAATACATGCTTGGAAATTACTTCCAAATCGCTCTGTTATGATCGCAGTTCACTTAAGTGCCATTATTTTGACAGTACTGTCATAAACCATTCCCTATCTAGTATCTACTTTATTGTTATATGTTTCTTTTGCAGAACGTTTATAGGTATATGAGCCGTGCCACGAGAAAACCAACATTATGGACTATGCGTAATGTATCAACCAAGATGAGCCTGCGCGGGCTTATCCGGGTTGACACATTCCGTCTCATGGGAATAGAGGTGTAGAATAACGAGTCCTGAAACAGAAAATCCACAGTAGGCGAAAAGTGTCTGCCCGGATTAGCCTGCGCGGTATGCTTCGGCTGATCCGGTTCAACACTTTACGCATAGTCCACAATATTGGTTTTCTCGTGGAACGGCACATATGTTATCTCTCTGATAAGTTATACAGCAATAATTTCCTTTTTCTTCGAATGACTCTTAACCCTTTCCCTCATATAGACGCTTTCTGACGCCTCTGCAGCAGACGGCTTTTTGAAAACATAGTGACAAAAGAAGAAATTGCTCAAAACAATCAATTTCTCCTTTTGTCACAATGTTTTCCACTTTTAGTCATAGGTTATCCATTCAATTAAAGAGATTTTCAATTTTTGACAAAATCTGTTCAAAGTCGTCTGCTGCAGAATTGTTGTATGAGGGAAAGGGTTAAATATACACACAGAGTTAACCGTTTACCGCATACAGACGCGTTAAACAAACCAGACCAGACCAGACCAGCAGACCACTTTTGAAAACATCTTTGTAAGAAGGAGAAATCACTCGTAATGAGCAATTTCATCTTTTGCCACAACGTTTTCAACTACTCTTTTCAATAAGCTTGCATTCATTTACAACTATTTCCATATGATGATTACGAAGTCGCCTTCTGCAGATGTGTTCGCATGCGGGAAAGGATTAACCCTTTCCCTCATTACGACAATTCTGCAGCAGACGACTTTAAACATATTTTTGCCAAATAATGGAACATCTCTATAATTGAATGGATAACCTATGACAAAAAGTGGAAAACATTGTGGCAACAGGAAAAATTGCACGCTTTGTCACTATGTTTTCAAAAAAGCCCTCTGCTGCAGAGGCGTCAGAAAGCGTCTATATGAGGGGAAAGGATTAACGACCAAAGTCACTTATCGTTATGGATAAACGTCCGCACTGCATGTTTCTAATAGAGTAACATCGAAACCAGACACGCGCCTCTATCAATTATCACCACTTACCCTATGGTACCCATTCGGGAATCCTCCCACCCACGGGGATAATCTGGGATAATAATGTCCCCACACAGACGGCTCTACCAAATGGCTCGTTCCATTAATGGAGCTGGGACAATAGGTAATTAGAGAGTGATAGCATCTAGACAAACTTTCCACATGGGCACAAATCGTGTTTGGGCCGTTAAATACATATTTTGTTTTACGATAATAATTAAAGAGCAACAGGGGGGCGATGTATGCCCCTTGCAATCATTGATCTACAGACTGAAGTTCAAGTAAGGTCGTGGTTATGTATACCTGTTTTGCTGTAGCAGACGACAGTAAAAGTATTTATTGCAAAAAGTCACCCTCAACTATAATTCCTTGATACAGACGTGATCAGAAGCAAACGAAGCACGAATGTTTTGAAAAGATTCCAGTTAAAACAAGAAATTTCACGATATCAGCAATTTCTTCTCCTTGACACAGTATGATTACAGTCTTCATCCCGTATACAGACTAGATTTCTTTTAAAAATGTTATAGATTGATAGTATCTAGACCTGCTTTCCACATGGGAAAAAATCGTGTTTTGGCCGTTAGATACACAGTTTGCTTTACGATAATAATTAAAGAGCAACAGGGGGTCAGGTATTCTCCATATAATCATTGATCTACAGACAAAACGTTATAGTAAGGTCATGGTTACCTGTTTTGCTGTAGCAGACGACAGTAAAAGTCTTAACTGCAAACAGTTACTATTCAACACTATTTGCATGATACAGACGGGATTTGAAGCCCAAACGAAGCACGCGTGTTTTGAAAATATTCTAGTTAACCCTTTCCCTCATACGATAATTCTGCAGCAGACGACTTTGATCGTATTTTGTCAAAATATAGAAAATCTCTATAATTGAATGGATAACCCATGACTAAAAGTGGAAAACATTGTGTCAAAAGGAGAAATTGTTCATCTTGAGCAATTTCTTCTTTTGTCACTATGTTTTCAAAAAGCCGTATGCTGCTGAGGCGTCAGAAAGCGTCTATATGAGGGAAAGGGTTAAAAGAAGAAATGTCACGATATCAGCAATTTCTTCTTCTTGTCTCACAATGATTTCAGTCTTCCTCCCGGATACAGACTGCATTTGACGCTCATATATTCTGACAAAAGTATTAAAAGGAGAACTTGCTCTTTGTTAGCAGTTTCTTCTTGTTACAAATTGAAATTGCTCATAAGGTAATAAATGTTTTCAACATTTCTAACAAAAGGAGAAATTTCTCGGAATCAGCAATCTCTTCTTCTTGTCCCTCAATGTTTTCAATGTTGTGGCACGAGTATGCAGACAATTTCTCAGACGACATTTTGTTTCCTTAGATATATCTTCTGCAGACGACATTTGAAATTATTTAAGAAACAAATTGAAATTGCTCAAAAGATTTTTAGATGTTGAAAACATCTCTTACATAAGGAGATATTGCTTGGAATAAGCAATGTCTCCTTCTTGCCCAAATGTTTTTAAGTTAGTGTCAGGTATATGCAGAACATTTCTAAAATAACATTTTGTTCCCCTAGATACGTTTAAAAGCGACGACTCTAAAAAACAACATTATAGCAGACGACATTTGAAATTATGTAAGAATTGAAATTGCTCAAACAGATTGTAGATGTTTTCAAAACAAGCAATTTCTACTTTTCAGACAATGTTTTCAATTCTTTAACAGAATCTGAATCTTGCAATTACCCTCACAATACACGTTTTGTCTAACATACCTTTTTTTTAAAGCAGACGTCTTAAACCTTTTAAACATGTAGACGCTTTCTGGCGCCTCTGCAGCAGACGACCTTTGAAAAAAAACATTAAAAGAATAGAGGTACCTCTCCATTCGTCACAATGTTTTCAACTCTTTCGAGTAAATTATACTTTCATTTTTATATTTTCCATATTTTAACCGAGGCGTATTCAATATCGTCTGCTACAAAGAGTTATTTGTATGTGGGAGAGGGTTAAAGTATCACCATAGCGAAACGGTTAAACATGGCTTTGGAATGTTCTCCCAGGTAATTATTTTTTACCCTCTGTATTACGAGGATTGTTATGGACAGCATTCATATAAGTTGTTACGTACTGGTATTTTTCGTCCCAACTTATTTCGAAGGTTAGTTTGTAATCTTATACCTAAATACAATATTTTATGTTTGAAAACCAAAAAATGAAACCTTACAAACAACAACAACAACAACAACAACAACAACAACAACAACAACAACAACAACAACAACAACAACAACAACAACAACAACAACAACAACAACTGCTGGTCCATTTATCCTGACACCAGTCAATCATTGGGATTCGCTTCGTTAGATATCCCTTATTGTCAGGCTTTTCCGGCTGTCTGTCTGTCTGTTTGTTTGTTTGTAAAGCGAAGCTCCACAGCCCAAACCGACGGGCCGATTCCGATGAAACTTGGTGAACAGGTGCCATACGGGCTCAGGGTGCGCGCGTTTGAGTTTCGTTGCTAAGGACCCACAACCAAGGCGAATCCCACGTTGCCTACCGGCGTGTTCGTAATATGAACCCCGCAACCCTGAGCACCATTTTTAAAGCGTTTGGTATAACCCGGCTGGGGATGCAACCCGCGACCTCCTGCAACACGGCATAACGCTCTACCACTACACCATCGAGGCGTTATGCATGTAAGAATGAGCTTGAAATAGACATAATTGCAACAACCATATCCATGGTAATTCGGCCCACGTGCAGCAGACGTCTTTTGAAAATGTAGTGATGATATGCGAAATTTCTCTCATTGAGCATGTGAATCTTTATTTTCACAATGCTTTCAATTTTATTCAATAACTACATTTTATTCACAGATCTATATAGTGTTTTGCCTTAATGATTTTGTTTTCTGGTCGTCTGCTACGGATTAGTTAGAAGGGGTTTATAAATATTGTTAATCTTTCATTTTGTTAATCAACCGTTAAGTTTATATGGGAAAGTAGTCAGGTGCCCGAGAAGACGTTTTCGTAGAGTACTGGTACGAACATGCCGGAAAACACGAGTTAGGTGAACTGGCCGCCATGATATAACTGAAATACCGTTCAAAACGTCGTTAATTTTCTATAAATAAATAAATAAATAAATAAATAAATAAATAAAATAAATAAATAAATAAATAAATAAATAAACAAACAAATAAATAAATAAACAAATAAATAAATAAATAAATAAATAAATAAACAAATAAATAAATAAATATATTAATTAATTAATCAATCAAAGTATTTTAAAAATGGTAGGAATGGCATCCCTCCTTTGAGCTCAGGGTTGCGGGGATAGCATTACGACGGTTTCATCGGAGTCAGGATAACTACTACATAGACCTGTAGAACGGGTAAATTGCCCTGAAAACGCCGTGATGAAACTGAGCTACTGTGGACAACGGCGTAAATAGGCATTCAAAACAACCAAAACGGCGTAAATAGGCATTCAAAACAACCTAAACGGCGTAAATAGGCATTAAAAACACCCAAAACGGCATAAATAGGCATTCAAAACACCCAAAACGGCGTCAATGGGAATTCAAATCACCCACAATGGCGTAAATAGGCATTCAAAACACCCACAACGGCGCAAATAGGCATTCAAAACACCCAAAACGCGGATACAACTAGAGAGCCCCTTATCTCGTCTGACGCGGGATGTTTTCGAATCGGAATGTGCTTACAGGACCCGCCCATCAAAATACGGACGGTAACATTTAATTCTAATAATTTATCATCTGTCAGATATCATAATCAGCGAAACATAATCCATTTCACTATCTTTAATAAGTAGATTTAGGTCAATATGAAATATCATATTGCTTTCTTTTACTTGCATTTATGTATGCACTGGTACTAGCGAAGAAGATATACACGTAGGTCAGTCTCAGTGCACATAGGTTACCAATAGAAAAGATTCAAATAAAGCTGCGCCTTCAAGCATGTCTGACGGGGATAAGAGCTCAAAATAACGACTATAAGACCCTGTGTTGTGGTTACTCATGTGAATATGAATCGTCGTTTAATATTCAAAAGAGACATCAACTTTCATAATTGACATTATATATACCATCTTAACCTATCAAAATTTCTCTCTTTACCCGAAATGGTGTTCAGTAATGGAGAGCTACTATAAACAAAAAAAGAGTTTCGAAGTAGTTCAATGCTCACATAATGTAATAATACTTTAACATTAGGGACTGATTTAACTCTAAATTTCAACGAGTGTCTATGGAATTCGCTGATGAGCCTCTACTTAAACCTGACAGAGCTCTACATAAGGGGCACTTTTTATGTTCTAAAATCCTTATATGACATTCAAACCCTATGTTGTGGGTACTCAAAAGAATCGTCTCAGTGAGACGATTCTTTTGAGTACCCACAACATAGGATTTCGTTGAGTAATACGATAAATATTGTGGGGAAAAGACCTGTTCACTCTCTCTTATATAGTCCTCTGATCTCATCTTAAATACTACTCATGTCAATACCTCAGAAAGTCGGTTTTCGCGTGGCTTTTTCCATTTATTTTGAGCGGGTTGCCTTGCTTTCGATGCAGGTCATGTAAATAATTGTGAAACTCAAGAAGATACAGGTATTCTACTTGACACGATGTAAACATATCTGGACGATCTTCTTGGAAAAACAATCCTTGAGAAGTCTCTATCAGTTATTTAAAAAGGTACGTGTGTACTTTACTCCGTTACCTTTACCTGCAGACGTTTTATGATGTATGCCTCTGCAGCAGACGTCTTTTGAAATCATTGTGGCAAAAGAAGAAATCGCTCATAATGAGCAATTTCTTCATTTGCCACAATCATTCTAACTTTATTTTAGAAGTAAATTATAATATGTAATGTTTTATGTATAGTTTCCCTCAATTGTTTAGAACGCACGTCGGCTGCCGATGTGTTGTACGCTGTAAAGCGTTTAACTTTCAAGCATATTGTTGCCAAGAAATGGCAATAACATTATTAATCAGCGAATATTTCTCGTAGACTTTTTAAGATAATCGCTTTGGGAATTTCAATTATAATTTATTTATGATATGGTACGTTTTTTTTTTATTCTCGTCCTGCAATAAACAACGTACAGTTTTTGTTTTGTCTGTATTGTGTTAAATGCCGCTTTCAGCAAAAGCTCAGTACCATGATCATTGTTGAATTGAATAAAACTGGACTTATACTTTTGGAATATAAATTCATTCATTTCTTGATATTGGCAATTTTTCTCCTCCTCTATGTTTTCGTGATAGTCTGCTGCAAAGGTATCGAATATCGTCTGTACTAGAAATTGATAAATTATTACCTGATACAAGCATTTGACGTCTATGCACAAGGCGACATTTTGAAAATTGCGGAAGAACTGCAGAATTGCTTATAATGAGCAGTTTCTCTTTTTGTTTGTTTTTGAAAAAAATAAATATTTTTCTAACTTTCAAGATATAACATCATTTCTCATACATTTGTTTTAAGCAGGCGATTCTAAAATAAATACCACATCAGTAAAAACAACTAACCGAATCCCATATCGAAGGCTTGGCGTGAAACGGTTGTATCTAAAAACCTAGTTTGAAAACCCTGATTTAGAGGCAATTTTGACCCCTTTGTAAACAATGCAAATGTAGGCGCCATTGCTCAGAACGAGCAATGGCACCTACATTTCCATTGTTTACCAAGACAAATTATTTAACCCATATGAAGACTTTATGGCGAGGAGATTACCCTTGTTAAAAAAAGATTTTTAATTACAACCGTTTCACGCCAAGCCCTTGATATGTAGACCCATTTTGACGATCTGCAGCAGACGACTTTTGAAAACACGGATGCAAAATGCAAAAGTTGAAATTTCTCTTATGAGCAATGTCTCCCCTTATCACAATATTTTCAACTCTTTCCACGATTATATCTAGATACTTTCAAAGTCCCTTGCTACCAACTTGCTGTTTGTGGGAACGTACACGAAAGGTGAATGGGAAGTAGAGTGATGAGTACATATGTGCGAGGAGCTAAAAAAACCAAAAGCATCATAAAAACTATCTATCTGCTGCAAATGCATCTGCAAGTGGTAAAACATGCTATTAAAACATCATAAATAAATCTACTCTGACAGAAGAAATAGATAAATTTCCTTTACTAAAGGGAACAAAGTGTAACAATTTACAACCAAACCCTATTGTGTAGGTTCTTTAAACACTCGGTTTAATGAGACGATACTTTTTAGTACCAACAACATAGGATAACACGGTCAAATAAGGACTTTAGAACATGCAAAACGCCTTTATAAAGAGCGCCAGGGAAAGAAAGCCATCATAACCAATTGGTAAAGTCCTTGGCATGATAGACTGATAGAATGATTGGAACGGAAGCTGTGACGGATTAACCATTAACACTGACTGCCATTATTTGAATCAAATTTAAATTATTCTGAAATTTATTTTGTGATGCTTATATTTATATTACAATAATTTGTACACACATCCTGAGTTCTATACGGCAGACGAAATCGCGCGTAAAACACACGGCGAGAACTTACTGTTTTGCGTATTTAGGAGAAGACATTGCTTGTTATTAGTAACGTAAAATTGGTGTGCGCCGGGTGGACGTTTCTAGGTTTCCATAGAAACGTAATATAGGTATAATATGAATGCAAATGAACCAATTTTACATTTATTTCATTCCATAAAGACCAAAGATTGTTTAACGTTAATAACAAGTAATTATATCTGTTAAAACAAAACTTATGAGAAAAGTCCACGAACTTCTGAGACACCCCTCGTATAAGGGGCGTTTTGCATTTCTTATGTCCTTATTTGACCGCTTTATCCTATGTGGTTGGTTCTCAAAAGAATCGTCTCATTAAGACGTTTCTTTCAATTACCTACATAATAGGATTTGGTTGGATAATACAAATATATTGTGGGGAAAAGAGCTGTATACCCCAACTAATCGGTAAATCTGCATGAGTAGAGTCAGTCAATGAAGGCGTTTTGATGTATATTCCTTGATTCTCCACAAAATATGGTATATTTTACGAGTAATTATTGTTAGGAAATTCAATACGGGATGCAAGCAATGTTGGTAAAGATTAGACGACATGAAAGCTCAAGCGGATTTTGATGTACACCGTTCACAAATTGTTTGTAAATAATTGCTAATAAGATAATGCTTTCCCACATACAGACGCTCTCTGACGCCACTACATACGGCAGACGGTCGACTTTTGAAAACATCGGTAAACGGGGAAATTGTTGATAATGAGAAATGTTTCCATTTGCCGCAATATTTTTTATTTTATTCAATAAGTGTTCTTTCATTTAAAGATAGTTTCCAAGTTTTTAAGTAACTTTTTTCAAAGTCGTCTGCTGCAGATTTGCAAGTCAAGCCTCCAAGCACATAGAGAGACATTTTCCTTGGAATTATGATATATTTGTCCATCACAATGGACACATTTATATTAGTTGAACACTGATGATGGTAAATATACTTGCTGTATTATGGGCCGGTTGTTTCAATATATGCTGGTAATGTCTATGTCCTTTGTCAAACAACGTGTAGCGAGATAATGGTTAAAACAGTTTGATCACAGACGCATATTTAATCAGCTATGCAGGTAAAATTGCATTCAATCAGCTTTGCAGGTAACATTGCATTAAATCAGCTATGCAGGCAACATTGCGCAACGTCTGTCAACAAGTTGCCGTGTTGATTATTGTTACTTGTGAGAAAATTTGTTGCATTGTTTGTATAACGTTCCAAAACGACATCGAAAACAAATTAATGTCTGCAGTAATCTATTGTCGAGGCAACATACACCAGTGGTGCGCAGCCGCGTCATGCGATTTGTAAGATTACCGCCAAACCAATGTTGTAAATCTAGTGTGCATACACTCATAGTTTTATTGCCAGAAGATCAATCTAGGTCTTTAGATCATACGGATGGACAGTCTATACTTTGATGAGAATGAGCTTGTGTACTTGCTCACCTGAGTATTCGCTGTGCGCAGATGCATAAGGCATCTTTTTAAGTTAAATTGCTGAATGAAATGTCGGGCTACACTTCTAGTTTTATTGTCATAAGACCCACCTATGTATGCAGATAATAGAGACAAACATTTAAAAATATGCAGAGACTATGCGTATGTACAAGCTCACCTGAGTCTTCGCTGTAAGCAGATGCAATAGGCATCATGTTAAAGTTACACTGGTGCTAAAGATGTGGGGCTACACTTCAAGTTTTATTGCCAGAAGATGCATTTATGTCGATAGATCATACAGACGAGACGGATGGGGGAGAAAACTGTGCATGTGCACAGGCTCACATGAGTGTTCCCTGTACGCAGATGCAATAAGACCCCAAAATTCAAGACGTGGCCCACTGTTTCATCTTTTTTCCTTGGCGTTTACAGCATATTGCTATAAACATCTCAAAACAACGGGAAATGACACAAAAACTGTCCTTCAGCAGTAAAACAAATTATGCTGCTTATCAGTCATAATTATACCGGTAGCTAAGTCGGTATCGAGAAAGACTATTAATAGATATATGTTGAGTGCGAGTCCCGACTCTGCCAACATTCTTTCTAACGTTTGGCAAAACTCAATGCGACAATCGGCATGCGTCTTCAACAAATGCCAACACAATATCAACCACCTTTTTAACACTCTGGAAGTAGAATGTTTTAACTTGAGAATCTTAAAACGTGCTACTTCCAGAGTGTTAAAAAGATGTTTCTTCAAATTGTCCTAGTGACTCACAATTTTGACCTAACATGACCAAAATTGGCTTAGATAACACCGAGAGAGACATACTGAATACGTTTCATGTAAACACGAAAAACGACGGACAACAGAGAAATAGCCGACCACAATAGCTCACTTTGAGCACTTTAACATAATGATCAGGTGAGCTAAAGACGTCTCTCAGTAAATATAACGTTTAGACAGGTAAATGTCTTCGTACGTGGTTTTTGCATATATATATATTCCCTGTATTTTATTGTATTCCACTCCTTGCAGAGTAATTCGATTAACTATGAACCGCGGAAAGCAAGATCTACCTATAAGCTGCGTCTAGTGTGTTGGGGTCTAATACCCTGACTCTCCCGGGCGTAACGGGATCGTATGAAGGTACATCGGCGTAAAACCAATGGGACTGCAATTCTAGCTCTTTGTCAGGGGCGTAGCTTGGCAATAATCAATGTGTAGGCCGTCTCGTGAGAAAAATCAACATTATGGACTCTGCGTAAAGTATCGACACGGATCAGCCTAAGCATGCCACACAAGCGTACCCGGATAGCCACTTTTCGCCTCCTGTAGCTTTTTCGTTTCAGGAATCACTACTCTATCTATCCCCCTTAGACGGAATGTGTCGGCCGGATCAGTCTGCGCGGACAGCGCAGGCTGATCTGGTCGATACATTACGCAGATGGGTATCGCCGCAGCTGCGTTTTGGGAGAAAAAATGTGTAGGCACGTGCCTACAGTGTCTAAAGGGAGCTACGCCCCTGTTTGTCAACAGATACATCAAAGGCTACATAACGTATAGACGGCAGACAATGACGGCAATACTTTGTGGATGCATTTATACCTAGACGCGGCATTTTTATGATCATCAACGTTTCTACTTCACACAGTGGTGTATTATGTGTTTTGGTGTTACCGGTTGTTGGCTACAGTTCTACTTCAAAGCCAGAGGTTGCAATTGGAGGGCTGTATTGCAAGCATGCGGAGAGTTAACCCTATCCCACATACACAGATCTGCAGCAAACGACTTTGGAAACATTATGTAAACAAATATGGACACTCTATATAAATGAAAGATCACTTATATTGAAGTCGTGTGCTGAAGAGGAACAGAATGCGTGTGCGTGTGGGAAACGGTTACTATTCTGGTCAGTCTGTAAGTATGTGCATCATTGTATGTGCATCAGTGTATGTGCATAATTGTTTGTTCATCTAAGTCTTACAAGTTAACCCTTTCCCACATACACATCTCTGCAGCAGACGATCGTGAAATCATTAAGTCATAAATATGGTCACTCTCTATAAATGAATGAACACTTATTGAACTCGTCTACAGCAGAGAAATCAGAACGTGTATGCATGTGGGAAAGGGTTGAGCTTCTGGTCAGACTATTATTTTGTGCATTACTGTTTTTTCATCTAAGTCTTAACTTATGTTAACCCTTTACCACACACACAACTCTGCAGCAGACGACTTTGGAAATTGTTAGTCAAACAAATGGAAACTCTCGATGAATGAAACAATTATTATTGAAGTCGCCTGCTGCAGAGGCGTCAGAAAGTGTATGCATAATGCATGTGTGAAAGGATTGAGCATCTGGTCAGACTGTTAGTTCGTGCATCATTGTATGTTCATCTCAGTCTTCACAGTTCGTATATGCAGCAATGCCACCCCGATTTTCTTACAACCTGTCTCTTGTACACATTGATTGCGGTAGTGCGAACATGTAAACTGATGAAGAGTAGGTTATTGGCTATGATGAGAGTAACAAACCGTGGCGTGCACATGTTTCTAATGAATAACGTATGGACACCTATCATACCGATAGAGTATAGTACTTGTTTTTATGTATGCTAGCTGTGCTTCGGGAAAAAACAATCGTAACCCTTTCACACTGACAGACACATTTTGCATATCTACAGCAGACTACCACTGGAAACATTGTTGCCAAACGAGTTGCAATGAAGAATTCCTCCTCTAGCCACCATGTCAACTCTTCACAATAAATTATGCTTTCAGTAAAATAGCGTTTTCATATTTCTGCCTATATGTTTTCAATGTTGCAGATGTGTTGTAGGTGAGAAAGGGATGACATATTTATTGAGAGTGTCGAGGTATATTACTGTTTAAGAGTCCGAGCTATCTCGACATTTTCAACCAAAAATGCAACGTCAGGAAAATGAATATAGAGTCACGGAGTTTAACACATTGTTGCAAAAGAAGACATTAATCGTTTTGATCAATGTTCTTCCTTTTCCATCCTATTTTTTAAAAGTCATGAGCGTTAAAGACGACAATTGTCATCTGAAAGGCTAACCCGTTATATCGTCTGAAATCCCGTAGGGTCGATCTTTGTGTGGCGTGACCTTAAAACTTTTAACTGTATCTGCATTAAGAATCGCCAACAGCAGATGACGTGTTAAAACATTGTGGCAAAGGGGGGACAAATGGTCATAATAAGCAATGGCTCCTTTTGCCAAATATTTGACAACATTATTCAATGAAAAAAAATGTTTACAAGAATCTAAACTGACGCCGTTCTTGTATTTTACGCCCCCAACACCATTTTGTGAATAACAAAGGACTCGACAAGGAGGAGTAAACTGACCTTTTCCTATCAGTATCTCCTTAAGAATTCATCTAACCCTATGAGTTGAGACTAACTCACTGAGACGATTCTTTTAAGTACCTACAACATAGGGTTTATGGATCAAATAAGTATTTGGACATGTGCCTCTGTGTGATGATCGATAACAGAGCGGGCGGGATATCCCAAGACACAGTGACTAATTATAAAACTATGAGAATGACGTGGGAGGGGGGAAAATACCACTACATTCCGTTAACGATTTATGATCCGATGCGTTATTCAATTGAGCCGTTCCACGAGAAAAAACAATATAATGGAATCTGCGTAATGTACTGACCCAGATCAGCCTGCGCAGCCCGCGCATGCTAATCCGGATCGACACATTACGTCTCAGTGGGATAGCGGTATCGAGTAATGATTCCTGAAACAGAAAATCCACAGGAGGCGAAAAGTGTTCAATCGGGTTAGCCTGCGCGGCATGCTTAAGCTGATTCGGATCGATACTTAATGTTGGTTTTTCTCGCGGGACGGCTCATTATTATAAGTGTATACACGAGTCCATGCCGTTATCAATTGATGGTGCATTTACAACATTATGATAGCAATATGAGAGACACGTTTCGCAAATTATATTCGGTACATTTGGACAATAATACATTAATATCCGTTACATCGATACAGAATATACAATAATTATTGTACAATGTGAGAGGCATATTTGCGCATTGGCCCATATTATATTTACTATATATTTAGAACTAATATATTATTCTCGGTTACATGGAAAAAAAACCATATAATAGTTTTTATCCCTTCTCCCTCATATAGACGCTTTCTGACGCCTCTGCAGCAGACGACTTTTTGAAAACATAGCACAAAACGTGCAATTTCTCCTTTTGCCACAATGTTTTCCACTTTTTGTCATAGGTTATCCATTCAATTATTTGTATTTCTCTGTTTTGACAAAATACGTTCAAAGTCGTCTGCTGCAGAATTGTCGTATGAGGAAAAGGGTTAAACAATATGAAGGAAACGTTTGCAAAATAATATTTACGCTATATTTAGAGATAATGCATTAATATGTAAATATGCATTTAAACAGTAAAATCAAAATAATGATATGCAATGAGATACACGTTTGCACTAATAATAAATAATTAACCGCGGAAACCGCTATACATTATTCGGACCATGAATGTACCATATCTACATGCTTTTGATTGCAGTGCTCCGAATGATTACCGGAGGTTTCGTTAAAAGACAAGTTCGATAAATTGGTACTACATTGAGTAGAGAAAACCCGAACTACTTCTTGCACACGTCCGAATAATGTATACATGCGTCCTCAGTATACTACTTCATACACTACACACGTTAATATAAACTGTGTAAACATAAGTGGACGACATTTGAAAACGTTTTTGATAAAACAAAAAGAAAAAACCGACTTTTGTCAGGATGATACAACTGTCAAGATGGTAAACCCATTCCCACCTGCAGACGCATATTGACGCAATAGCAGCAGACGGCTTTTGAAAACATTGTGGCCAAAGGTGAAATTGCTCATGATGTGCTCAGGTTTTTGTCGCTATGTTATCTGCTGCAGATTTGTTGTATGTGGGAAAGGGTTAAAAGAAGACAACAATGATAGACTTAAGTGTTATATCAGGTAAACGCCATTGCTTACACAATCTGGAGTCAAAGAGAAAACTTCATACACACATACATTACGGAATGTCTAAGGAACAACTTGATCAATATTTCGGTGCATATAAAACGTGAAGTTTTTGGGATATGTCCAAGCATACGATAAGCCAGAAAGAGATAAAAGATAAATCAAGGTGCAAAAAACCGTCTGATGTATGCTGTAATAAATTGAACTGATCACATCAAACGGTTCTGGCATTCGTTTGATTGGGCTTTAGAGTTAACATCTCTCCCGTACAGCAGGTTTGTAACAAAGAAGCTATCTATCTATCCATTCATGATGATTTATTAATAATAACTACAGGTAAATGCATCGTATGTGCACATTATCATGCATGCATCCAGTCGTTATTATTAACCCGTTCCCTCATATAGACGCTTTCTGACGCCTCTGCAGCAGACGGCTTTTTGAAAACATGGTGACAAAAGAAGAAATTGCTCAAAACGAGCAATTTCTCCTTTTGTCAGCATGTTTTCAACTCGACTCAATTATTGTACTTTCATTTAAAGGGAGTTTCCAAGTTTTTTCTGGATATGTTTTCTAAGTCGTCTGCTGCTGATTTGATGTATGTGGGAAAGGGCTACATGATACCTATTGGAATCTGCCAGAAATTTTGTAATATATCTGTTTATGCAATGTTTGTGTTTGAATGGTGATTTATGCTGCTTTTAACGTTATTTAATTTACATCACGGTGTTGACGGAGTATATTACCAGTACAACCGGTACTATTTATCCCTACGCCGATGCACCATTCGTAAACATATCCCCGCAACCCGGAACGACAAGGAGAGAAGCCATAACTACCGGGAGCATATTTCTAAAGTCCTTATTGTGGGTACTGAAAAACTTGAAATCGTCTAAGTGAGATGTTTTTTTTGGAGTACCCACAACATAAGATTTGGTTGAATAATAAGAGAGATATCATCGGGAACTTTCCAGTTTACTTCCCCTTCATCTAGTCCCTGTGACTACAACATTTAAAGTCTTTTGAAAGAGTATAAGGTTTTCGCATCCGCACAGTCTGGTTACATTTTCTCAGTAACTATGTTTTCGCAAATTCTTTGTATCATTGTTTTTCTAACTAACAACAAATATATGTAATATGTAAATGTAATTCAAACCAAACCTATCAAATAAAAAATTGCGTAAAAAAAAGAGAAAAAAAAAGGTAAGAGAATATTCTGTTACCATCTGGTTTTACAAAGGTTAAGATACCACTTGCAGGGATTCAGCAGCATTGGTGTGGTGTGTTAAAACTACCGGGAAACAGTCAATGTCTCTACATCAGTTAAACCAGCGAGATTCACTCTTTCATTTCACGTCGTAAATTATACGAGATGAAATATTAAATACTCTTTTATCTAGTTGTTAATGACCAGTTATCATTTACAAGAATCACCCCGACCCAATAAACAGGTATTTTAATGCACCCCCGGATTGATATGCAATAAAAACGAAATTAATCGTGGGTTCATAAACAACCCATGAACGTATGGTAAGAAAATACATATCTTTATAACAGCACAAGAAACCTTAGATCTGACATTCAAGCTGCTATACATGTCTATTAACCCTTCCCCATATACAACAAACCTGCAGCAGACGACTTTGAAAGCGTCTGGGCAAAACTATTTGAAATCGCTATAACTGAAAGCAAACTTAGTGTTTAGAGTTGTTTCGAGTTGAAAACCTTAAGCCAGAAGTTTCCAATGTTTCGCGTCCTTTGCTGACGAGGAACAAAAAGCATTTGTATGTAGAAAAGGGTTTATAAATTATATAATTAATATGACCTACTAGTATTTTATTTAAATTTGAGATTTTTTTTTTATTTAGCGCACATGGTGCGATAAATGAAGCTCAATTTTAATTCGATTAAATAACAGTTATGTTGCGTGTTAGACGGTTAGTTAAAACTTGTTTTTTTAACAGAACAGAACATAACATTTTCTATTGAATATCGAGGGCTTGTAACTAAAAACTATTTTGAAAACCCTGCTTTAGGGGCAATTTTGACCCCTTTGTAAACAACGCAAATTTAGGTGCCATTGCTCAGAACGAGCAATGCCACCTAAGTTTCCATTGTTTACGAAGAAAAATTATTTAACGCTTATAAAGACTTTATGATGAGGTGATTAACCTTGATAAAACATACAAATTTTAGTTACAACCGTTTCACGCCAAGCCCTCGATATATACTTACACATATCTCGTCATACAACACATATTTATATACGATACTACTATAGCAAATCAAACACGGTTACATCAAAACATTAACATCGACTTGTATTTCAATCACGCTCGATTTGTTTCTATGGTGTTTTCAACAATTTATAAGTTTTATCACGGCATTTTACTGATAAGTTACCAGTACTACTGGTCCATCTATCCTGACGCCAGCGAGGCTTTCTTAACCCTTTCCCTCATATAGGCGCTTTCTGACGCCTCTGCAGCAGACGGCGTTTTGAAAACATAGTGAACAAAAAAAAATCCTCAAAACGAGCAATTTCTCCTTTTGCCACAATGTTTTCTACTTTTAGTCATAGGTTATCCATTCAATTGAAGAGATTTTCTACTTTTTGACAATTTATGTTCAAAGTCGTCTGCTGTAGAATTGTCGTATGAGGGATTTAGGGTTGATTAATGCTAACCCCATATTCCTGAACGACAAGGCGGGAACGCCAAGGCGGGAACGCCAAGGTGGGAACGCCATTGCAACCATTTTAAATTCTTTGGTATGACCTTGCCGGGGTTCGAACCCATACGCACACGAGGCGGACGCTCTACCACTTCACCACCGAGGCGGACGCTCTACTTCTTCACCACCGAGGCGGACGCTCTACTACTTCACCACCGAGGCGGACGCTCTACCACTTCACCACCGAGGCGGACGCTCTACCACTTCACCACCGAGGCGGTACTCGATCTAGATATCCGCTTCCAGTAGACTCGACAGATCCGCTGATCAGGGGATTTAAAACCTATACATTTCGTAAGAGAAACCGATGTTCTACCTCTGCACTACTGTTTTCCGATGTTTAAACCATTACCTTCTCGCATACAGACGATTTTTACAGTTTGACGCATCTACAGCGGACGACTTTTGAAAACATTTTGGAAAAAGAAGAAATTGCTCATGATGACCGTTATCTCCTTTAGTCACAAGGTTTTCAGCTATTTTCAATAATTGTACTTAATTTATAGACAGTTTCCATTTTTGTTTCTAATTCTTTTTCAGGTCGTCTGCTACAGATTTGCTTTATGTGGGAAAGGGATACGAGACGGTTTACCTTTTCCGACTTGTCGACACATTTTGACGCATCTACAGAAGACGGCATTTGAAAACGTTGTGGCAAATGAAGAAATTGCTCAAGATGAGCATTTTCTCCCCTTGTCAGACTGTTTTCAACACTATTCATTTGCTATACTATCAAACAGAAATGTCTTATTTTTGTCTGGATGCCATCAAAGGCGCCTGCTGCAGACTTGCTGTAAGTGGGGAAAAGGTATGCGGCATACAGGTAGAGAAACACTCATGTAAATCACTAACAACGTTTTATTGACAGATATCATACCAGGCATAATTAGAAAATCAAGACCAGATATATCGGGACTAATTCCGTACGAGAAATATAATCAAAGTCAATTAGTACCGCGATGTAACTGAACGCGAGTTACATGTCCATGTATATATGTGTATATGAACGAGGAATCCGCCGTGGTCGAGTGGTTTTGACGTCGGATATTTGGTACCGGGCGTCCCGGGTGTGATCCCCAATCGCGATTCTAACGGTGGAGAGTTCTTGGGACATGTACATTTCTTGGTCTAGTACTGGTTTGTTTACCAAGGGATCACGAATATAAAAAACCTGTCGCCATGGTATGACTAAAATACTGTTGAAAACGGCGTAGAAAAGAAAGAATGTATATGTACGATATTTGTAATGCTCATGTGTCAGCGCTCACTAATATTGTTAGAGATTTTGTTATGTTATGAAAGGTTTCACTTTCAAACGATATATCAGTCGTATCACGTCATGTTCTATGTAAATAACCATTACTGCTTATTAGTTTATCCTGAAATCCAGCGCATCATTCTTAATGCTAACCCCTCAATTCTGAGTATACAAGGAGGAAACCGCTACAACCATTTTAACCCTTATATATGGATTCTTTGCATCAGATGACTTTTGAAAACGTCGTGGCTAAAGGAGAAATTGCTCATGATGAGCAATTTCCCATTTTGCCACAATGTTTTAAACACTATTCAATAATTTAATTTTAGTTTTTAAAGAATTTCAATAGTTCTGCCTAGACGCTTCAAACTTGTTTGCTGCAGAGACGTCAGAAAGCGTCTGTATGAGGGAAAGGGTGGACGTCATTAAGAAGACTCGACCCGGGTTGTTGATGGAATTGCGATCATTCTGGAGATTATTCTGTCTGTTAAAATGATATTGTGGCATTTTATAAAGTGGCATGCTTTTGAACGATCTTCTTGCACGTGTGACCACAGAGGACTCAGACGAGCTTTGGCATCCGCCAGATGTTATCACCAGAGCCTTCACCGTCCGTCTACATGTTATATGTGCCCCGTCCATAAGAAAACTATACGTTGGATTTTGAGAACATTGCAGACCGAGATCGAACAATACATACGTAAAGTCTTACCAAGATATCCACCTTTCACATAATGATATATTACATAAGCAGATGTACAGGCTGCTAAGAACCTGCACTGTTCATAAGTGCGGGATATCGCGGGTTCGATCCCCGACCGGGTCATACCAAATACTTTAAAAATGGTAGTAATGGCTGCCATCCTTGGCGCTCAGGATAGCGGGGTTACGGGGTAAACATTACGACTGACCGGCCGGTGTCGGGATAAATGGACCAGTAGTACAGGCAACTTACCATTGAAAAGCCGTGATTGTCAATCAATTGTACCTTTTCCCAATGACGGGTTCATTATTCCTACATGCAACGTTTAACAAAAAGGTTGGAGTGTAGTCCAACTCAAGTACTGTCCAAGAACCTTTAACTCTTTCCCACTTATTGCATCCTCGGTGCCCAGGCTATTCATAAAAAAGTATGATATCATACATGTTATGAATAGCCTGGGTACCGAGGATGACTTATTGAAGCTTTCTGACGCTCAGAACGAGCAATTTCTCCATTTGACACAATGATTTTAATTTCGTATAGTAGTTATATCTTTATTTATAGAGAGTTTCCATTTCTTGCCTATATATTTTCACAGCCGTTTGCTGAAGATTTGTTGTTGGTGTTAACGGGTTAAATATATGCGATGGCAACAAGACCAAACATCGCTATATCCGGCTCAGTACCATATACTAATGTTAATCCTTAAACCTTTCCTTCATATAGACGATTTCTGACGCCTATTTCCTATTTCTTCAGCAGACGGCTATTTGAAAACATAGTGACAACAGAAGAAATTGCTCAAAACGAGCAATTTCTTCTATTGCCACAATGTTTTCCACTTTTAGTCATAGGTTATCCATTCAATTAAAGAGATTTTCCATTTTTTGACAAAATATGTTCAGAGTCGTCTGCTGCAGAATTGCCGTATGAGGGAAAGGGTTCAACGAGACCAAACAGTTTCTCACCATACTCTGGACTCGAAGGAGAGAATCAACAGCGGGCAAAAGAGTTAATATGTATATACGATGACACATGCATCAGATTAAATACTCGACAATCTGTTTACGAATATTCTGGAACGCCCGAGCCAGTAACGTATTGGAAGGAGAACATGGAATCTCCCTATCAGCTTCCTCTAAGATTGGAACTGATCATTGTGAAGCCTGTGCAGCCAGTATAGAGTCAGATAAGCAGGTTAATATTCACCGTCTGACCATGCTCTATAATATTGACTGCTAATTTAACTATTTCCCACATACAGCTGCTTTTCTTAAGACTTTGAAAACATGGTGGCAAAAGAAGAAATTGCTCATAATGAGCAATTTCTCCTTTTTGCCACACTGTTTTCAACACTATTCAAGAATTAGTATATCACTTGTTAAAACTTAACTTATGATTGTGTAAATGTTTTTTAAATTGTCTGCTGAATATTTAAAATATTTGTGGGAAAGACTTAAAACATTTTAACCTTGTTATTCGTAGAATTGACTATAGACTTTTCCAAAAGCAATTCTGGACTCTTCCATCTTGAATAATTGATTTATTATTAAGCTTGAGTATTGGACAAGATAGCCTTTGGAAATATCTCCGTTCGTTCTGGGCAAATTAAGCGCAACTGTTGTTACTTGTTAATGAATGTAGGTAAAGGTAAACATAACTATGGAATGCCTGAATTTACATTAAACACAATCATTTATTATGCCACCAATATTGTTTCCTTGACCACAAAAAAAAAAATGCTGTTTGCGTAAATGATGATAATTAATTTATAGCGCTCTAGATAAGGGGTCTTTTTTTACATGTTATTAAATCCTTATTTGACATTCAAACCCTATGATGTGGGTAATCGAAAGAATCGTCTCAGTGAGACGATCCTTTTGAGTACCCACAACATCGGATGTTGTTGAGTAATAAGATAAATAGTGTGGGGAAAGGACCTGTTCATTCCCTCTTATCTAACCTCATAGCAATAAAACTAACAACATCGATAACCAATCAAAAAAACAAAATATATATAACTTATGACTAAAAACTGTTGAGTCTGCTTCTAAAGACTTTGGGATCTTTACCCTTTCCCTCATATAGAAACTTTCTGACGCTTCTCCAGCAGACGACTTTGTATTACATTGGCAAAAAATACGGAACCTCTCTGTAAACGAAAGAATAACTATTGAATAAGGTTGGAAATATTGTGATGACATCCAGCGGCATCAGAAAACATTTTTATGAGGGAAAGTGCTTACTCTGAGCATGAAAATCTGGATAAAATAGCTTGGAAACGTACATTTGAATATATACAGGTACGCAGATTGTTCCTGGTAGATATCGAGGGCTTGGCGTGAAACAGTTGTAACTAAAAACCTATTTTGAAAACCCTGGTTTAGGGGCAATTTTGACCCTTTTGTAAACAATGCAAATTTAGGTGCCATTGCTCAGAACGAGCAATGGCACCTACATTTCCATTGTTTACCAAGAAAAATGATTTAACTCTTATAAAGACTTTATGGCGAGGTGATTAACCTTGGTAAAAGATACCAATTTTAGTTATAACCGTTTCACGCCAAGCCCTCGATTCGAACCAAGGCTGGCCAAATGGCTTCAATCATTTGGCCTTCTCCAAATTTGCATCGCATGGCAACGATATGCTAGTGAAGCACGTGGGGGATACACTCCTAGTTTTTTATTGTTTCTATAGCTTTTCTGAATTTGGGACGAACAGTGTAGTCATCACTGTTTGCGGAAGCGAAGACAAATATTCAGTTATTGTACTTTTATTTAAAGGGAGTTTCCAATTTATTTCGGGTATGTTTTCGAAGTCGTCTGCAGCAGAATTGTTGTACGTTGGAAAGGGTTATTTAAACGAATAGTTCGCGTACCCACAACATAGATTTTGGTGGTTAAATAAGGATTTAAGAAAACGAAAACACAAGCATTTTTTTTTATCTCGAGCTCTGGTACCCATTTTCGTATACAACGGTGCATATATTCTCACGGGCGTATAGAAGCAATCAGTCAATATGGATGGGAGCCAAGCATGTAATATCCTACTTGAAGACGGATGGGACAGACAGAGTGCCGATCTAAATAACCAAACCATGGCGACGCATGCTAAACTAACCCATTTCCTTATCTTATCCATGTTTTATGCATTGATTTACCGTTAACATAGTGAAATATATACATGGCATAAAACTTGGGTTTTTTGCAGGATGGCATTCATTCTGGTACGAGTACTATAAATAACTTATTGACTTGAGGGGAAAGACGAAAAATTAAAATGATGATATAAGTCTATCTTGTATAATTGTCTAATTGAATTATGAATATTCAGCATCACTTTGTTATTTCATATTTGAATCTATTTTACTAGTATGCAAGTAAATATTTCGAGGAAATGAAATTGACATTAAAATAATTAGAAATTCATTATGAGCAATTTCCTCTTTTACCAGAATGGCCGTCTGGTCTGCTGCAGATGCGTCAAAATGCATCTGTATGTGAAAAAATGGTTAAAAAGTGACGTTTTCTCTTTACAGATTATTACATCCTTTGGTACTAACAATTAATTTATTGTCAAATTAAATTTGGTTTAAACAATTTACAGAAACACGTTATTCCACTTCATATCAAATATAATCAGAATTGGGCAGAAGCATTAAGCAGCTCCCCACTTGTGTATTGCATATAAGTATATATCGAGGGCTTGGCGTGAAACGGTTGTAACTAAAAACCTATTTTGAAAACCCTGGTTTAGGGGCAATTTTGACCCCTTTGTAAACAATGCAAATTTAGATGCCATTGCTCAGAACGAGCAATGGCAACTAAATTTCCATTGTTTACCAAGAAAAAATATTTAACGCTTATAACGACTTCATGGCGAGGTGATTAACCTTGGTAAAAAAATACCAATTTTAATTAAATTTGAATCATTACCCAAACACTATACAACTGTAGATGGCGTATGTTATATTTTGCTACATTGGTATTACACGGAAACCTAGTTTCAATGTACCATAGTCGAAGTGCACAGTTAATAACGCATGCAACAGCAAAGTACTTTACATGTATGCCTTTCGATAGTGTATGCGCATTGGCAGACATACAATTGGGGAGCTTTGTTGCGATCCCATTTTGGCCTGGATTAAAGGGCTTTGAGGGATACAAAGTTGGCTGCAATTCTAGCTTTTCATCAGAAGACCAATGCATGTCTCTTCTAAGTACAGAAGGACTGTGAAGGCTCCAGTGAATATGTGCTTATCAACATGCTGGTCTTAATTTTCACTTATTTGCATATAGTATTTTGACCTCCTCGGTGAACGAACATTTAGTGGTAGAAGCACCGCCTCCTTGAATGCGGGAGTTGGCGGGTTCAATCCAATGTTATAGTGTCAGTTATATCAAAGACTTGGTAAAAATGGTGGAAATGGCTATCCCTGCTTGCAGCTAATGATTGCCGGGTAAGCATTACGACTGATTACGACTGACTAGCTGATGCTAGGATAATTGAACCAGTAAGCTGGAGTTAGTATAATTGGACAATTAATACTAGCAAAATACCAAAGAAACGCCGTGATATAAGTGGACAATTGTTGTAATCGGCGCAAAACACCATTCTAACCGATTTGCCTGACGCAGCATTTGTGCAGTTAAATTCGACCGCCATTTTCTTTTAAAATTGTTTATAATATTCTATAATAATGATAAAAAAAATCTTGGCTGCGATTTAGGTTCAGGAAACAGCAATAAGAGATATCAATGATGCATATGTTGTATGGGAACCATCACTTCAGACAAACAGATGATCATGTAATTCAGAACTGCTTATCAGTCCTAACAGTACATATCCCTGATAGCGGCGGCAATCTCCCTCAGACGGCAAATTTGGAATATAAACCAACTAACCCTTTTCCACATGTATACGACATAGTTATAGGTAAAAATATGAAGATATTTCTTAAAAAAGAAAGTTTGATTATTGAAAATAGTTGAAAACATTGTGGTAAGAGGATAAATTGCTCATCATGAGCCTAGTTCTCCTTTCGTCACTTAAGCCGTTCCAATATGCAGGCAAATTTCGACCATCATACAGCAGAACATTTTGAAAACATTGTGGCAAAAACTAGATTACTCTAACTGTATCCAACAAATATACTCTTATCATACTCATGTACAGATATTTACCATAGTTTTGCTTATGTGCTTACAAAATCATTTTAATTGTGAAATACTTAAAACATACATGACACAGTTTCTTTTCTTAGTTTCAAGCTATATCAATAAAACTGTTATGTGTATGCAATGTTTATACTGTTTTTTGGTACAATACTTACAATTTAAACTGTTGAAAAATATAAGTTTGCATACAATTTCATTGTTACACATTGTATATACTTTTTCAAATGCATGCTACCTAATCAGATCGCACACTACGAGCTGAGTGGCTTTCTGCATGTTTCTGTAAACTCTTGGTGAAAAGTGGATCACCTGATCCATATAAGTACTTCAGCATGAGTTGAGGTTCGGGTGTAAAACATGTCCTC
The DNA here is from genome assembly GCA_031761405.1 of Serripes groenlandicus. Classification (NCBI taxonomy): domain Eukaryota; kingdom Metazoa; phylum Mollusca; class Bivalvia; order Cardiida; family Cardiidae; genus Serripes; species Serripes groenlandicus. The sequence goes on from JASEVX010000014.1 coordinate 32,642,636, forward strand.
CGTTATATATCTCTAATCACCCAACCAAACCCTATGTTATTGGTACTCACAATAATTGTCTTAGTGAGACGATTACTATGAGTACCAACACTATAAGGTTTGGCAGTCGAGTAATGCTTTAACTCTTTCAGCGCCGAATTGTTTAAAGTAGACTCTTCCATGTTCAAAATAGGGTGTGACCATGGCTCATGTAATACAATTTTGGACTATTTTGATAACTAAAAGGCAAACAATGCTGATTTCAGGTGAGACAGCTCGTTACGAGCTGACTCGCCTGAATCAGTATTGTTTGCAAAAATCTGAATATTGCCTTTGGACCTGAAAGAGTTAAGAATACTGAATACTCGTTTTATCTTGAGTTCGGTGGGACGTACGTGGGATCCTCTAGACCTATCTTGTGGGTACTCAAAATAATCGTCTTAATATTTCATTGGTTTTGGTTGGACAATAAGAGAGATTATTGTAGAGGAAAAGAGCTGAATTTTTCAATTTATCTAGACCACTGTTTTATAATGGTCGCAAATGCATTTTGATTTTTTTTCCTTGAAGCATCTGCTAAGATGCAACTTTGTAAAACGATAGTTTTCTTTAATCAAATGTATTGAAAATAATGGGGGAACAGGATAAGGTGAAGAACCCAATAACGTTTAGTTGCCAAATTGTTGGCGGGAATTTGTTTGGCACCGAAATATCCCAGACAGATTTATTTTATGGCACTGTAATCAATATTTTCAACGGAAATCGAATGTTGTCATCGATTTCTTTTAAATACGGTCAATCTTAAAAAGTGGTATGGCAAGTTCTGATCATAATGCGAAATGAAACTTTGTTATTATATTTTATTTTCGTATTTTAGTATAACTTGACAACATTCAACTGATCCTCATAATCGTTATGCAAATATCTATATCATCATGACATGCATTAAATTGAGCCGCGTATATCTATATGGGGTCAAAAGAGTATTGACTACTGTCCGCTTGCTTGAAGTATAGTCCACCTCCGCCCAGTTCAAACCAAAGACTTTAAAACATGATAGGGTATGGCTACCGTCCTTATCGCTAAGGGTTGCGGGATTAGCGTTACGACTGACGGGCTGGTGTCAGGATAAATGGGCCAGTAGTACTGGTAACTTACCCAGGAAACGCCGTGATATAACTGAAGAATTGGTGAAAGAGGCGTCAAATACCAAACAATCAGTCAATCAAAGTATGAACCCATGTGTATACACTCTGACAATATATGAGAATAATAGTCCTTACTACCATATCGAGGGCTTGGCGTGAAACGGTTGTAACTAATATTGGTATTTTTTGTCCCAGGTTAATCACATTGCCATTAAGTCTTTATAAGCGTTAAATCATTTTTCTTGGTCAACATTTGGTAAACAATGGAAATTTAGGTGCCATTGCTCGTTCTGAGCAATAGCACCTAAATTTGCATTGTTTACAAAGGGGTTAAAATTGCACCTAAACCAGGGTTGTCAGAAAAGGTTTTTAGATACAACCGTTTCACGCCAAGCCCCCGATATAGATTTTGTGATGGTTACAAAGATTCAATAAGACCCTAAATCGTCAGACAAGACTCTATTGTACAGTCAGACTCGTCTTAGGCAGCCACACAGGGGACAATCGAAAGTTGGTGGTTGAAGGCAGGTGGCTTCTTAATATATATCTTACAGCATTCTTACTTCGTGATTTTCTTTAGTTTCATAATGTCATTGTTCTCAACTTTAATTGCGGTGACCTTGAAATAGCAGTCAATTGAGAAGTGTTGAAATATTTTCTGATGTCTAAAGATACGCTAAGTCCTTTTTAGCGTCGATCTTTAAACGCTTCGAATCACGAAGACCCGAATACAATTTGTCTGACAGTGTTGATTTGCGGTTAACCGTCATCTGGCAGATCAATGCTATCACAAGTTGTACTGTATTTGGACAAATAATAAACCAGACTTCTAGATTAGGGGAGTTTTGCATGTTCTTAAATCCTTATTTGACCCTCTTACCCTATGTTGTGGGTACTCAAAAGAATCGTCTCAGTGAGACGATTCTTTTGAGTACCCACAACATAGGGTTTGCTTTAATAATAAGAGAGAAATTGTTGGGAAAAAGAGCTGAATACCCCTCCTTATCTGGACCTCTGATAAACGAAAGTCCACATGCTTGATATGACACACGGTTATAAGTTGATAAAAAACAAATCGCTGAAATCTTTGTTGAAAAAGATGAAAAAACATTTAATTTAAAAGCAATGTTTTATTACAATGTAGACCAGCACTGTCTTTGTGTTCAGTGTAGCATATTTTTTCGTTCACGGTCGCTGTAACGGTTTGTACAAGTTGTGAACAACTTGCAATTGGACTGGTGGGTTGGCTACCGTTTGCTACCGTTCAATTCCATTGAACATTGACAAAATTCAAATATTTTAATACTCAAAATAAATCCAATGAATAACATGAGAATAATACAGAAAATTATAAATTGTTGATGGCGAAATATGCACGAAATAGATGTATTCGTTACAATGGATTGATCGATCGATTGGGGTTTAACGCCGTTTTTAACAATTTCTCAGTTATAAATATCACGGCGACCAGTTCACCTACTCATGCATTTCCTGGTTTTCTCACACCAGTACTCCACAACAATCTTCCCAAACAACTGGCTGCTTTTCCACATAGACTTAGCCCATTGGTGGAAGACGAATGACGCATGTCGCATTGACTTTTGTCAATCCTCGGAAAGAAAGTTGGCGGAGCCGGGATTCGAACTCACAACCCATGGATTGACAGCCCGCGTCGCTACCGACTGAGCTACCGGGGCTCGGTTCGTTACAATGGAAGACGACGTATCAATAGAGAGGTAATGTCGAAGGCAAGATGATAGTTATAATCAACAGTTGGACTTATATGATATTCTCAGCGTCGTCTGGTTTGAAAACATCCTCGGTGATAACTTTTCCAGGAGTATTCAAAGCAGAAGACACCAAAGAAATCATATTTGGAAGGAGTTCTCCGTTTGCCACACATGACAAATCTGCAGCAGACGATTATATAAATGTCTAGGAAAAACTATGAAAACTCTATATAAATGAATGGACAATTATTGGATAAAGTTGAACATATTATTGCAAAAAGTGAAATTGCTCATTATGATCAATTTTTACTATTGGTACAAGTTTTTATCCCAAAGTCGTCTACTGCAGAGGCGCCAGAAAGCGTCTGTATGTGGGAAAGGGTTATTCAAAGCTCAGATACGAATTGTAGATCCAAACATTTTAATTGAAGAGCAAAATCCTGATACGCCCTCGAGAAGAATGCCGGATAATTAAAAGTTTAAAGAGAAAACTCGATTTTATACTATAAATAAAGTTAAAAATATGCAACGTCTATAAACACATACTAAAATAAAACCAGCGATATTCGTCTTGATAGAAGAGTTCCGGTTCGTTTTCCTTTCGCCTGTAACAGACGACTTTGGACAATTTTGAAGCAGTCGACTTTAGACAATCTTTCAGCAGACGACTTTTGACAATTTTGTTGCAGACGACTTTTGACAATTTTGCAGCTGGCGATTTTAGACAGTTTTGCAACAGACGACTTAAGACAATTTTCAGCAGATGATTTTAGACAATTTTTCAGCAAAACGATTTTAGACAATTTTGCTGCAGGCGGATAACAATTTTGCAGCCGACTACTTTGAAATCATTTTTTGAAAATGAGAACCTGTTTAAAAGCAACTATTTATCCTTTTCCCAACAATGTTTTCAAACCTTTATCAAAATTAGGATGACAGATATTTATTTAGTATTTACCCATATGCCTTGAAAGTAAATGATTTTAAAAGAATCTCACATACAGTACTAGAAAGCTTTTAGCTATAGATCACATGATTCTGGAGTTCTCTATCAGCATGGGCATCCAGTCAGTCTGATCTGGATCTTTTGTGCCACTTAACTATACGCTTCCAACGGGTAAGACGTCTTTTGACGAATCTAAGACAACTTTTGAAACCATTGTGACAACAAGAGAAATTGCGTATAATAAGTACTTTCTCCACTTGCCACAATGTTATCAACTCTTCGATAACTGAGCCGTCCCGCGAAAAAACCAACATTATGGCATCTGCGTAATGTATCGACCAGATCAGCCTGCGCTGTCCGCGCAGACTACGGACCGACACATTCCGTCTCAGGGGTATAGATGTATAGAGTAGTGATTCCTGAAACGGAAAATCCACAGGAGGCGAAAAGTGTCTATCCGGGTAAGCCTGCGTTGCAAGCTTAGGCTGATCCGGTTCGATACTTTACGCAGAGTCCACAATGTTGGTTTTCTCGCGGGACGGCTCAACTATACATTTTTACCTACAGATAAAGATTCTCCATACTATTTCAACAATGATGTGGGAAAGGGCTATAATTGAATCCGATCAGTTCACGAAACCCGATGGTCATCGGGAAGCCCGAAAAGCAAGCACTCTGAATTCTCGTTTAAGGCTGTCGATCCATACACACATATACAACCTGGCTTATGAGCACAGTATGGATCCAGACCAGACTGCATATCCGCGCAGTCAGATCCATGTCTAGACTAAATTACTTTTCTCAAATTACTAACGAAGGCTTCTTCGAAGTTTGTAGTGAGCTTTGAAGATTTTGATAAAATTGAACATGATGTACATGATGATTTCAACCTGCGCTTAACATCAATGCAAATGTGTACATGTTTGCATCTGTAGAGCATTGACAAACAATGCAGATCCATATCATACTATGCTTATGTGTATCCGCCGTGGTCGAGTGGATAGCGTCGTGGATTCGAAACCGGACGACCCAGGTTCGATCCCCAGTCGAGGCACGACGATCATGATGGACTGCCCTTGGGCAAGGCATATTTATGCCTAGTACTGGTTTGTTTACCCAGGGATCGTGAAATGTCGCCGTGATATAACTGAAATAATATTGAAAACGGCGTAAAACCCCAATAAATAATAATAATAAAAAAGCTATTGTGAAATTTCATATTGCTTGACGTTTATCGGATTTTCAAATAAGATGATTTTCCATAGCCAATATACCTAATTTGTTAGACCTGTCTGATACTTGGGGAGAGAGCGCGAGAGCTAGCTGCCAATTTAGTAACTGATTCGTATAATTAGTCGGTGAAATTTGTGGGATTAATGTATGTAATTGATAACACGTATCGGCAATAAACTTAATTAATTTCGTCAGTTCTGTATAGACCAGACCTTGTTACTGGGTTTAATGTATCAGAAAATTCGTCGAAACCTTGTAAACAGACCAGACTTTATTGGAATATGGTTAATTGTATGATTTGACCTTATGGCAATGGAAATTAAACTGTCCGCTTATAAGCAGACTGCATTAAGTAACACATTTCCCTACCCCGCCCCCGTAGATGGCTTTTGAAAGTGTAGAAAAACAAATTGTTCAAAACGAGTTTGAGTCGCCGGTTTTGAAAAAGCTTTAATGAAAAAGAAATTACCTCTGGGACAATCTATTCGTTTGATTTGCTTGAATGATGATTTACGTCGCTTTCAATAGCAATTTTGTCATATGAGCCGTCCCGCAAAAAAAACCAACATTGTGGACTCTGCGTAAAGTATCGACCCGGATCAGCCCTAAGCATGCAGCGCAGGCTAACCCGGACAGACAATTTTCGACTCTTGTGGATTTCCTGTTTCAGGAATCATTACTCTATACCTCTATCTCCCTAAGACAGAATGTGATCCGGATCGACACATTACGCAGTGTACATAATGTTGGATTCTCGCGGGACGGCTAATATCACGATGATTGCTGGTTAAATTACCAGTATTGTTGGTAAGCCTATCCTGCGCTTAGAGTTTAGTCCGATCTCATTTTAATCAGACCAAAATACACCGCTGAACTTTTTATTGGATCTGGCGACACCGCATAAATGGTCATCTCGAATTGACGACACCGCATAAAAGGTCGTCTGGAATTGACAATACTTTACACTAAAATAATCATAGCCAGGTGTTCGTTTGTTTATCCAATGAAATCGCACGATACAATAAAGGCTATATTCTATACAATTGGAACAACACTCGATCGCTTCTTTATCCGTTATGTATTGTGGTTATATCCCCTATGTTATACCTAACGATCATTTTAGCGACACTTCCATTGGCTAACGCAAAGGCCAATCTGAGACTACCTGTTTGGGACAGTCGTCAGATTTATATACGAGCGAGCGTAAATAAGGTCTGGTTTTAATGAGATTGAGTATATAGTAAAGTATCGAATCCAATGCACTCGAATATGCTTGCTCTAGCCTTAAAGACAATCTTGACAATATTGTGTTTACACGAGTAATGCCACAGGAAATCAAAACGCAGGACCATCGTATATTCAGATCACCTTCGGATCCAGACAGTCTGATTTTAGTTTACACTGGCTCAACTAGGGATTGTACAACATGTATGTATAGGCAGATATTAATCTTCTCTTTTCAAAGGCACCTCTAATGTTGCTTTGTCCCCGTGGACAGCTCGTTATAATACTACCAAACCACAAAGGGACTTTTCTCAAGATAGTCTTAGACAGAGGACTAGATAAGATGGAGAGTAAAGGTCCTTTTCCCACTATATTTCTCTTATTACTCAACAAAATCCGATGTTGTGGGTACTCAAAAGAATCGTCTCACTGAGACGATTCTTTTGAGTACCCACAACATAGGGTTTGAATGTCAAATAAGGATTTTAGAACATGAAAAAAGCCCCTTATCTAGAGCTCTGAATTATAATTAGTCTACCTAGCATTGCACGACTCATTTCTCTCCATATCATCGTGCATGAGGATTTAAAAAACAATTTTCTGTAAATAACAGATAAGCCTCTCCCGCCGAAGTTATTTCCAGAAGCCTGGAATGTGTAAACTATCTTCTCGGTAAATTGATACTACCTGTATTAGAAGTGTGAAGCTATTTCACACACCCTTTACGTGTGACCTTTTCCTATGTCTGTCTAAATAAAAAAGTGACTTTAACAAGTATTTGTTAGTGTGTTTGTTTGTATGTATGATATTTAACGCTGCTTTCAAACACATTTCCAGTTATATCACGGCGTTTCCTGGATAGGTTATCAGTTATACTGGGTCCATTCATCATGACACCAGCGAGTCAGTCGTAATGCTTACTCGACAACCTTAAGCGTCAAGAAGGGAAGGTCATTACTTCCAATTGTTTAAGTCTTTGGTATGACTCGGCTGACGTAAAAGTACAAGGAACAGGGGCGTAGCTTTGCAATAATCAATGTGTAGGCCGTCTCGGAATGTGTCGGAATGTGTCGGCCGGATCAGTCTGCGCGGACAGCGCAGGCTGATCTGGTCGATACATTACGCAGATGTGTATATATATGAGCCGTCCCGCAAGAAATCCAACATTGTGGACTCTGCGTAAAGTATCGACCAGGATCAGCCTTAAGCATGCCACACAGGCGTACCCGGATATACACTTTTAGCCTCCTGTGTATTTTCTGTTTCAGGAATTACTACTCTATCTATCCCCCGCTTAGACGGAATGTGTCGGCTGGATCAGTCTGCGCGGACAGCGCAGGCTGATCTGGTCGATGCATTACGCAGATGTGTATCGCCGCAGCTGCAGTTTGGGGCATTTTTAGAAACAATAAAGGGAGCTACGACCCTGAGTAAGCATTCTGAACGACGATGATTTGGATCGGCCTGTACATCTGCTTCGACTTATCAGAATCTACAAACGTTAAAGACAGGGCGATCCAATCACGCCTGTTTAATAATTATTTTAACAGTGTATATATTGATCAAATTGTGTGAGTACACGGGCTGATTTGGATCTACACTGTTAAAAACCCACAAAAGTATACCATTACCCATAGATTGACTCAATAAATAAAGCTGAAAGAAAGGCGTATATTTAACTAAAGAGTAAAGTGTCATACACAAACATGTGGATTTAAATGTAGACCAAACTGGGATACAAGTTGGACACTGCATTTTCAGGATCATTTACTTATGATATTGTCTATCTAGATGCAAAAGGGATTTAACAATTAACTAGAAATATCACTGAAGGTGATGAATACCCCCCGCTGGTGCCTGACAATATACATATGTATGAGAAATTCAAGGGGCCATAACTCATCTAAAAATAATTTCAGTGCAACACGCCGACAATATGCACAACTAGGCTTGGTATCAATCATGCTTGTGAAATGATATTGAATTCTGACTAAGGGTTGCTGAGAAATAGTGTTCACAAGAAATGTTCACAGACCAACGGACCGACAAACCGACAAACCGACCGACAAGCGTGACTCCTATATAGCCCCCGTATACTATGTATCTGGGGGTATAATAAAAGCTGAGAGAAATGAATCTACTAAAAAGTAAACAATATTTCAACGAAGCATATAAATTTAAATGTGCTTGTTTAGTCCAAAATTACTGGAAATTGCATTTGTTTGGTGTGGGCAAGGGTTGAAATGAAGTTATTCTACTCTTGCTACGTTTTTGTATCGTTTTCATTAGCAGTGTATCTTAGAAAAGTATTGGGTCCGCGACTCTCTATTTATCGAAATCCCAGGGGGTAAGTTTTCGTGCAGCGTGTCTCTAGCAACGGATGGTACATATACACCTGCAATATGGAATGTATTCCGTGTGTGTAGATTCAGATCAGCCGGTGTGATTACCTGTTATATAGTCGTTTTGGATGTTCCCATTTAGAGACCGTCGTAATAAGGAAAAGACATACTGTACTCACATGACATCTCCGTTGTTTCTCAATCGAGGGCTTGGCGTGAAACGGATGTAACTCAATTTGATCTTTTTTTACCAAGGTTAATCACCTCGCCATAAAGTCTTTATACGTGTTAAATCATTTTTCTTGGTAAACAATGGAAATTTAGGTGCCATTGCTCGTTCTGAGCAATGGCACCTAAATTTGAATTGTTTACAAAGGTGTTAAAAATTCCCCTAAACCAGGGTTTTCAAAATAAGTTTTTAGTTACAACCGTTTCACGCCAAGCCCTCGATATGGGTAATCAAACGAATCGTCTTACTGAGGCAATTCTTTTGATTACCCTAAACATGGGGCCTGAAATATGCTCCTTTTTCTGAACTATACTTAAGTGGAAACTTTTGATTTAACTCCTCTTCCGGCGTCTTGAAAAATACTCTGACCAAACTTTGTGAAGGAAAGGGCAAATCGTTGTGGTACATGTCATGTTATTTGTTATGCTATGCATCATATTTAGAAATATGCCCCACATTCAGAAATATGAACTAGTGGCAAAATAGGATTAAACTGTTCTTAAGGCGTATTGAAAACAATAATACTCTGATCAAACTTTGTGGAGGCAAGGGCTATTTAATGTGTGTGTGGTACAGGTACTTGTACTTGGTGGCATTGATGTCGGTATATAGTATGTTGGACTATGACTTTGTTGATTAACCACAACGTAGGTATAGAGTTAAAATAAGGATCGATGTTATAGAATGAAATATGACACCTACTCAGACCTAATGCTACTGCAGAAACTTAGGATTATAAACTCTTCCTGAAGGAGGATTGAAATAACTCTGACCAAACTATGTTGATGCCAGGATTGTCTAAAGTCTACGTGGTACAGGTACATGCTTTTGATGTCGTTCGATTTGTTACGCTACGACTCTTTGTAATTAAACACACCAAAGGTAAAGAAACGAATTTTCAAAGTATGACATATGACCTTTAGTCAGACGTATGCCACTGCAGAAACCTAAGATAAAACTCTTCATTAACCCTTTCCCTCATACGTCAATTCTGCAGCAGACGACTTTGAACATATTTTGTCAAAAAATAGAAAATCTCTATAATTGAATGGATAACCAATGACTATAAGTGGAAAACATTGTGGCCAAAGCAATTTCAGCTTTGGCCACAATGTTTTGAAAAGTCGTCTGCTGCTATTGCGTTAAAATGTGTCTGCAGGTGGGCAAGGGTTAAGGAGGATTTACATATCACTGACCAAACTCTGTTCAGGCTATGGCTGTTTAACGTATTTGAGGAAAAGGTGGCATTGGTCATGTCATTCCTTTTGCTGTTCTACGACTCTTTTGTTTAACCATAACATTGGTATAGAGGTACAATACAGATGGATTTCAGAGAATGAACAGACAAGAGACCATCTCTGTCCAGACCTATGTTACTGCAGAAACCTTAGATGAAACTCTTCATTAAGGAGAATTGAAAGATCTATGATCAAACGTGGTTGAGGTTAGGGCTCTTTGAAGTACTTGGGGGTACAGGTGGCATTGATCATGTCATTCCTGTTGTTTTTCTACGATTCTTTTGATTATCATAACATTGGTATATAAGTACAATAAGGATTGATTTCAGAGAATAAAAGGTAACACTATTACAGACCTATGTTACTGCAGAAACCTAGGATGGAACTCTTCAATGAAATATATCTGACCAAACTTTGTTGAGTCGAGGGCTGTTTAAAGTATTTGGTGTTTAGGTGACATTGATCATGTCATTCTATTTGTTGTTCTACGATACTTCTGATTAACAATAATATGGGTATAGAGGTACAATAAGGATGGATTTCATGGAATGAAATATGTCCCTTATACAGACCTATACCACTGCGGAAACCTATGATTGAATGTTCGTTTAACCCTATCCAACATACAACAAATCACAAGACGACTTCAAATTATCAGATTTACAACATGGGACATCTCTATAAATGAAAGAATCATTACTTCATACAGTTGACAACATAGCGGTACAATTCGTCTCCACAAAGGCGTCGAAATACGCCTATATATGGGAAATGGTTATGTGGGATGGAAAGATATCTCACCAAACTTTGTGAAGAGAATGCATGATTAAACTATTTGCGGTACATGGTAGATGGCATTGACGAAATTATATTTGATGTGCTATGTATCATATATAACTCTGTATTGGAGGATATTGCTGCAACTAAAGTATTACCCATCGAAAGGGTCTTAATGTATCTTAACCCTTTCCCTCATATAGACGCTTTCTGACGCCTCTGCAGCAGACGGCTTTTTGAAAACATAGTAACAAAAGAAGAAATTGCACAAAACGTGCAATTTCTCCTTTTGTCACAATGTTTTCCACTTTTTGTCATAGGTTATCCATTCAATTATAGAGATTTTCGTCTGCTGCAGAATTGTCGTATGAGGGAAAGGGTTAACTATAATGATTGATCAAAGTCATGTTTGAAAATAAGCAAAATAATGACCACTGCCAATACAATTTGATGGCCATACGAATACTTTCAACTTTAATTGATTAACCCTTACTTTCCAACAAACAACATCCGGTTTGCAGCAGACGACTTTGAACAAATCTAGGCAGAAGTATGGAAAATCTTTTAAATGAATCTATGATCATTGAATAGATTAGAAAACATTGTGGTAAAGGGGAAAAGATGCTCATAGTGAGCGATTTCTCTTTTTGTCCCGATGATTTAAAAAGTGTGTTAGCTGAAGATAAGTGAAAATGTGTCTGCAAATGGGTAATGGTTAAAATCTGTTTTACGTGACTTTCAGCAGTTTTTCGGCAATTACATGGCGTGTTCAAGATGTGTTACAAATATGTCCACTAAAACATCGTCGTAACACAAGGTTACAATACACCAAATCAATTCCTTCTTTGTTTCCATGTAAATCGACCAGTTTCAGTTCTCAATAGTCAAGCTTTCGAAGCGTTTCGCATTGCATTATGTAAGACAGAATTCACCAGGCGAAAATGGTTACCGTCATTATGGACCAAATCGGCCCCGGACAAAACCGGTGTTTAGCATTCTCTACTTTCACTTTCAAACAAGGTCAAAATACTAAAGGTGAACAAATCAATCATTTCCAGTGCATCCTATACACATTTACAGTGATTTTAAACTCAATGGCATATATTCAATGCATTCTGGTGATGGTATACACTCATTTCAACGCAAACAAAGTTTTTGTTACGGACTATTTGGCTCAGCATGACATCGGATGCATTTGGCGTAATCTGACCACAATTATAATGTTACACCCTCATTTATTCAAATAATATTATAACAATGTTTTTTTTTTTTTTTTATCAGATTTCAGATAACCTAATGATACCAATGGTCGCCACCTTGATCACGTAACATGGTGACACCATTGCGGCTGTATTATTTTTCCTTTTCAACGTGTTTTTTTTTATCAAAATATATATTTTCAAATCGTAAAAAAATACATATAAAGAAACGAAATATTGCACTATAAAAGTACGAGGTTGCATACCGTTTTAAGTTGCCTAAATACGTGCAACACCTGTTCGGAAATTGAATCTTGGCCGAGATTGTTGTCGATCCTTATCTTGCCCACTGAGGTGCTTTGCACGCCAGGCGTCATGAAATCGTTACTAATTAATATCGAGACGTCGTGATGCAAGCAGGACGCGCGGCGAGTTTGCAAAGTAAAACGTGTCTTACCTAAACTTCAGATGTAAACAATTCCTATACAACGTTAGACGTTAAAATATGTTGATTCTAACCACACTGACGACGAGGTATCAAGGCTCCGTTAGAAGTAAGAAGGAGAATTTCCCAAGATCTCCGACAACACACAGATTATACAGAACTCTCGTGCACAGTGTGTAGGGAGAGAGACAGAGAGAGAGTTCGAAATTTTCGGCATACAGGTAACACACAGAGAGAGTAGGAAACTCTATAGTTTCTGTAGTGTTTACCTTATTTGTCGGAGAGTTCTGAGAACGAGGTTCTGGACTGTATGACCTTCGACTACAGAGGTCGTTTCCATATACAGGTGACGTCGCAGCCAATCAGTGCCCTGGATTACTACGATGTGTGGGAGAGGCGCGTGCAGAAGTCGTCTGCTCCTCATTTTCTCCCAGCTGTGCCTTCGTCTGCTCGAAACTAACAGGCGATTATTTTGTTTTGTTTATTGCTAACAAATAAACCTTCACTAGTGTGTATTAACCCTTTACAGCATCGGGTGTACCATTCAACAGTTTATTTTTGCTACATAACAATAAATCAACATAACATGCAGAATATAATCTGGCTACAGTAAATCAATAAATATTGCATAAAATGCTGACACGTGTCTTTGAGAATATGTCGGTATATAAATCATTTTAGAAATTAATCTCGTTCGTCAGCACAATCCCGTTCAATTAGAAATATTTATGAGTGCGTAAGAAAAAACATGTATTAGAAATGAGTCCCATATACCTATGTACCTTACCCAAGAGTTTATTCGTTGGAACAAGTTAGTGATTAGTATCGTAGCGCCGCGCTAAACAAAACGGAACCATGAGATATATGAGCCGTCCCTGGATAAAACTAATATTATGACCACTGCGTAATATATCGAACCAGATCAGCCTGCGCAATCCGCGCAGTCTAATCCGGACCGACATATTCCGTCTTATATAGTAATGATTCCTGAAACGGAAAATCCACAGGTGGCGAAAAGTGTCTGTCCGGGTTAGCTTGCGCGGCATGCTTAGGCTGATCCGGGTCGATACTTTACGCAGAGTCCACCATGTTGGATTTCTTGCGGGACGGCTCATATATATACACATCTGCGTAATGTATCGACCAGATCAGCCTGCGCTGTCCGCGCAGACTGATCCGGCCGACACATTCCGTCTAAGGGGGGATAGATAGAGTAGTGATTCCTGAAACAGTTAATCCACAGGAGGCGAAAAGTGTCTGTCCGGGTTAGCTTGCGCGGCATGCTTAGGCTGATCCGGGTCGATAATTTACGCAGAGTCCACCATGTTGGATTTCTTGCGGGACGGCTCATATCAATATATCTGCGTAATGTATCGACCAGATCAGCCTGCGCTGTCCGCGCAGACTGATCCGGCCGACACATTCCGTCTTAGGGGGGATAGATGTATAGAGTAGTATTTCTTGCGGGACGGCTCATATGTGGAAAGTGGATGGTTAGCCCTTTCTAACATACAGACGCTTCTTGACGCATCAGCATCCAGTCGATTTTTGAAAACATTGTGACAAAGGTTGAAATAGATTATCAATTTCTCCTTTAGTCCGACGTTTTTACCTCTATTCAATAATTTTACCTTTATTTAAAGAGATTTTCTCTACATTTGCCAATACTTTCACAAAGTACTGCTTATTTCTAGTATGTGGGAAAGCGCTAAAGATCAATTTCTCGTTATGCCTCAATGTTTTAACCAACTTTTCCCCCGTACTTACACCTTTATATAGAGATAGTGTCCATGTCTATGCGTACATGTAGATATTAGTCGTCCACTACGTATTTGTTGTATGTGGAGAAGGGTTACATAGACTGGAAACATTGATTTTAGTCAAAAAATAAATAAAGGATAGATACACAAACAATTTATGAATTTTAAAATCAATCAATCAATACATCTCTCTAAACGTGAACTTCAAAGTTCGGATGTAAACGGAAAGCTACTACTGAAAAAAGAAATTCAATATTGATACTGTGAGAAACATGTATTGATTGATTTGGGATTAACACCGTTTTCAACAATATTTCAGTCGTATAACTGTCTAGTCGCGGTTCGTTTGTTTTGAGTTGTTTCTCGAAACTTTTTTATTGTTTGTCTGCTACAGATGCGTCAAAATATGAGTCGTCCCTCGAGCAAACCAACATTGTGGACTCTGCGTAAAGTATCGACCCGGATCAGCCTTAGCGTGCCGCGCAGGCTAACCCGGATAGACACTTTTCGCCTCCTGTGGATTTTCTGTTTCAGGAATCACTACTCTATCTATCCCCCTTTAGACGGAATGTGTCGGCCGGATCAGTCTGCGCGGACAGCGCAGGCTGATCTGGTCGATACATTACGCAGATATATTGATATGAGCCGTCCCTCGAGAAAACCAACATTGTGGACTCTGCGTAAAGTATCGACCCGGATCATCCTTAGCATGCCGCGCAGGCTTACCCGGATAGACACTTTTCGCCTCCTGTGGAATTTCTGTTTCAGGAATCATTACTCTATACCTCTATCTCCCTGAGACGGAATGTGTTGACCCGGATTAGCCTGTTCCGATCTGGGTCGATACATTACGCAGATGCCATAATGTTGGTTTTAGCGTGGGATGGCTGATATATCTTTATCATGTTAAAGGGGCAATGTTCTGAATCCTTTCCCACATATAGCCGATTTGAGACGCCTATGCAGCAGACGACTTTTGAAAGCATTGTGGCAAAAGGAGAAAGTACTCAAACCGATCAATTTCTCCATTTGCCACAATGTTTTTCAACTTCTTGCAGTAATTATACCGTCATTATACCTAGATGTTCAGGTGTTTTACCAACAGGATTTCTAAATTGCTGATTTACTGTGTGTGGGGAAAGGGTTAAAGATACAACTTAAGCGCTCAAGATAACAATTGTCTCATTTAAAACAAAATATATTTTTCTCTGACTAATTATCAAATACTAGCGCTATGTCTAGAATTTATGTGTTACTTTTATCATTTAAACTTAAAAAGGACCGTCGGTTATGTAGTAGTAATGCGTTAATCTCGGGTGCATCATGTCGTGGGTTCGATCCCCGACCGGTTCAAACTAAAGAATTTAAAAAGAATAGTAATGTTTTTCCAATCTTTGCTCTCCGGTGTGTGTTGATTGCATTACGACTGACTCGTTAATGTTAGTGTGAATGGGCGAGTTATTCGGGTAACTTACCTAGGGAACGCCGTGGTATAACTGATTTGTGTCGAGCCCACTTGCGGTGAGCTCGACAAATCTCTCACACTGGAGGTTGAAGGTATGTACGTGGGTGCGTGCGAACGTGTGGCCGTCTGTCCGAACCGCATTTTAAATCATGCATCATAGGATTTCAGAGACACTTGGCACAAATGGTCACCATGATGAGGCGGCATGTCGCGCACAAGACTATTGCGTGTGCCTCAATTGTCGAGGTCACACTTAGAGATCAAAGGTCAAGTGAGACACCATAGGATTCCCGAGTTACTGGGCACACCATGTTAACCATGATGACGTGACATGTCGTGCACAAGACCCAGGCCTCGACCTCAAAGGTCAATGTCACACTAAGAGGTCAAAGGTCGAAACAAGATAATAGATGGATAGGACTTACCCTTTCAGGCCCACATCTCAACCATACATCATAGGATTTCCAAGTATTTGAGCACACATGTACAACATGATCAGATAGCGTGTCAACAAAGATCCATGTCTGTACATGGAAGGTCTAGGTCGCAAGTTTTAAAGATGAACATTTTGACAATTACATGTAATTGTTTTGCTTCGAGACAACA
Source organism: Serripes groenlandicus (assembly GCA_031761405.1). Classification (NCBI taxonomy): domain Eukaryota; kingdom Metazoa; phylum Mollusca; class Bivalvia; order Cardiida; family Cardiidae; genus Serripes; species Serripes groenlandicus. Next base: position 32,658,957 of record JASEVX010000014.1, read on the forward strand.
ACAATGAAATACGTCATTTTTATTTAAACTTAGTGTTTGACAAATATACGGAAATACAAAGATTTGGTTGTTTGATCTATCAAAATTCTTCAAATTGAAGGAGAGAATAATTCAATTTGCGACCGAAATAACATTTGTTTTTGTAACAGTTATCAATGAATTATATAATTTCAAGTTATTAGTACTGAGTCTGTGGTATAAGCAGAAACCATCCTACATTGAATATACATTTTGACATTTTAAAACCACTCCGGTCTCGCAGAAAGCACTTAATTAACTGCTATCAGTTCAACTCTGTGTTGCAATTGCATGGAAGAGCACAACCTTTGGAGTGGGCTCGACATGTTGCCCGTGGGCATCTAGTTCTAAAAAGGTGGAGTAAAACAACATACAACATTACATTCGGAAGAGATTAAAAATGTGGGGGCATACTTGAGGTAATGGAGTAAGGTACGCAGTGGTAAATTTAAGTAAACATTCTTCAGACGATGTCATGAGTGCAAATTACTTTTCTGCTATGTTGGTTTATAATAGAGGAATTATTAATCCTTTCCCATTTACAAACCCTTTCTGGAGCGTCTGGTGCAGACAGTTTATGAAAACATGCAAATTACTTTTCCGCTTTGTTGGTTGATAATTGCGGTATTATTAACCCTTTCCTGCATACAAACCCTTTCTGATGCGTCTGGTGCAGACGGATTATGAATTTTCTGCTGTGTTGGTTTATAATAGCTAAATTATTAACCCTTTCCCGTTTACAAACCCTTTCTGATGCGTCTGGCGTAGACGGTTTATGGAAACATGCAAATTACTTTTCTGATATGTTAGTTTATAATAGCGGAATTATTAATCCTTTCCCATTTACAAACACTTTCTGACGCGTCTTCAGAAGACGATATATGTTAACATGTCGGCATAGGAAGAAAATGGGCAATTCCTAATTGTGCTACAATGTTTGTAACTCTATTCAATTATAATGCGTTCATCTATAGATATCTTCATAGGGGTTTAATAGGGTCATGGGAAGGTGGTAAAAAAAATAAAAAAAAATAATTTGTAGTAGTTGTCTTGACTTTCCAACTTGCAGACGCAATGTTACATTTCTTTTTTCAGTAGATGACTTTTGAAAACATTGTTGTAAAATGAGCAATTTCTCATTTTATTTCATAATGTTTTTAATCTGTCTTATAAATGATAATTTCATTTATAGAGACTCTCTACATTTCTGCTTAGACGTTTTAAAAGTCGTATGCTGCAGCTTTTTTTTTGTATGTGGGAAAAGGTTGATATACTGTAAAAATGACAGGGTACGGGAATTACCTCTACAAACCAACTAAATATTTTCCAAACATAAACGTGCTGTTTGACCCTTTCCTACATACAGACGCTTTCTGACGCTTATGCAGCAGACAATTTTTGAAAACATAGAGACAAAAGAAGAAATTGCTCACAATGAGCACGTTCGTATTTTGTCACAACGTTTTTATAACTCTATTCAACAAATAAAATTTAATTCATACAACAATTCTGCAGCAGACGACTTTGAACATATTTTGTCAAAAAATAGAAAATCTCCATAATTGAATGGATAACCTATGACAAAAAGTGGAAACCATTGTGGCAAAAGGAGAAATTGCACGTTTTGTGCAATTTCTTCTTTTGTCACTATGTTTTCAAAAAGCCGTCTGCTGCAGAGGCGTCAGAAAGCGTCTATATGAGGAAAAGGGTTAACATGGTGTTATCCAGACGTTTGTTTTTGAAGTTATTCTGCTGCAACATTGTTGTACATGTATGTGAGAAGTTATGAACGACGATACATTGTAGACCCTTTTTAACGTGGCGGATACCCTACGTAAACGAAGGTAGATTTGTATATGTGAAGTCAAGTACTGATGGTAACGCAAAAAGAAATGCCTGTAAATGACAGTGTTTTGACAAAACACTGATATCCAAAGAGATAGATGGGTTACAAAAACGGGAAGGTCACACGTACAAGTGACAAATACACGAGGGATGAATAAAAACATCTACCTGTCTAAACACCAAAGGAACAACACAAAAACGATAGCTCACAAGTACTTGCAAGTGCCAAATGCACGAGGGCTTATTCAATCAAAGCGCCGATGGTATAGTAGTGGCGATCGTGTAAAACATCCTGAAAAGTAACAAGCAGTATCTCGGTGTAGGCCTTGCGATTTTCAATATATATAGGCATATACGATAATGCTCGATCTCCAACTCAATTCGGCTACACTTTCAGCATTGACTGCTGACGATAGAACGTACAGACGTGTCTAACTTATACACTGCATGACATCGGGTCCTTTAAATCTTTGTAAACCAGTCTTATCATCTAGACGCTTTCATATATTGCAACAACTACAAAATAAAGCGTTTATACTATTGAGATTTAAGAACAATCGATAACACTTCTCGCGAGCTATTTATAGAACCTTTTGGAATTTTCAGACTGCGTCATTGAGGTGTTTTGAATAGATACAAGATACAAGATACAAAGTTTTATTTGATTAGAGGCCACCGGCCCATTACAACAAAATATAGTATTACAAACAATTTTAAAGATCTTAATCGAAGTATTGATAGAATTTAACATTGGTAACATTATTCATGCACATAATTTATACTGTATAATCACATTGGTATGGTTGAAATTTGATCTGTAATCTAAAATAAAGATACATGCTATTTCTTCAAATTATCTTGTTTATATAACTGACTAAGTTTGCATGCAAATATGTAGGTACACCTATAAATGCCCCCACATACATATTCACATAAATATATGCACATATGTACATACACGCGCACGCACGCACATTCATACGGCATATCCGATTATACAATGATCAAAATGATATGAGTGCTCAATAACTACAAGAAAATCAATCTGAATGAAGGTATAACTTGGTTTTTGCTGTTAGTTAATATCAGCTCGTACTTTGAAGGCAACATATATAAGCGACGCCACTCCGTAAATGACATTTGTTGATTTGGAAGACATCAGTAAAATCATGAGAGTTATAGAACGCGCAATGATATTTATAATCTGCCAAAACATGAAAAAAGATAATATTTACATAATTTAACTGTATGTAGATACTATCTCAATAAATCTCAAATCTTAGTATCAATCCGGTACCAAAGTAGCGCTGATATGATTATTATTAATCGTGTCTCTGCATCACTGATGGAACTATATATTTGGCGGTTTAACGGATGTAGGTTAATTGGTTTGCAGTAAGGAATAAAAAGTCAACAAGCTGTTCAAAACTGACTATGTAAATGTTTTCGTTGTTGTTGTTTCTGTTAGCATTCAAACCAATCGCCACAAAAACAGATTGGTCGCAAGTACAAGTGACACAATTAAAACACAAGAGCTGATACAAAACCAGATAGGTCATATGTAGTAGTTACACATAAAGGAGGGCTGATCTAAAATCCAGATAGGTCACACGTACAAGTGACAAATACACGACGGAATCTACAACACTAGATATATTACAAGTGATAGGTTCAAGTACTGATACTAACGCAAGGAGGAATGCCTGTACATGACAATGTTTTGGCAATACACTGATAGTCAAAGAGATAGATGGGTTACAAAAACAGGAAGGTAACACGTAAGAGTGACTCATACAGTGACCCAGAGGTCCAGATAAGGAGGGATATTGAGTTATTTCCCCCCTCAATTTCTCTCTTATTATTAAAGCAAATCCTAAATCGCAAATTCTAATTTAGTTCGGAACTGTTGGACAAACAATCAAAGAAGGTTTCAAGAATCTTCGGTAAAACAGGTGTCTATTTGGAATCCGTAGCATGAATGCGCAGGCTATGTTTTGTTCATACTTGTAATAATTACCGTTATGTTGGTTTTGTTGCCTACATTTTCCATGTCATAGCTAATAATAAACACTTCTCAAGACAAGGTCTATCAGCCCAGGGGTTGCGGGCTCGCACTCCGACTCGGTTATTCATTATTTTCGATTATTGATAAAAGTCTGTGTGACAAGCGTCACTCGTCTATCACCAATTGGATATGTGGAAAGGTAGCCTCTTTGGCCTTGGTAGAGTGTAGTGTGGACTACTCGTGCACGAAAAACAAGAAGAACACGCTAGGTGAACTGGCCGCCGTGATTTATCTAAAAACTACCGTTGAAAAGGGCGTTTAAACTCTTTGGAGGTAGACGAATCAAACGTCGAGAAATATTGTCTCGATTGGCAAAACCTCACACGAATATTTAACTTTCTTCTAACATTTTTTCTGACGTTTGACCAAAGTCAATGCGACAGCATAATTCGTCGCTCACCAATGGGTTAACAGTATATTGGGAAAACAGCCGGTTGCTTGGAAAGAGTGTTGTTTGGGATACTGGTGAGGGAAGGCCAGGAAGCACGTGGGTAGGGGAACTGAAGGGATGTCAGTGAAAAAATATTGAAAACGGCGTTGGACTCCTCCCAAACGTTCTTCTGAACAACAATAAATAATGCAATATACAATATATACAACACAATCCTATTTTCCAGACGAGATCCCCCTACACTATGATAATATTACAAACATTCCAACGCTGTTCCAACAATTCCCGGCGAGACATTTACAATAAGAGTTATTTTGGCAACCATCGAAACATGGATACCCGTCGTTTCTAGTCTGACATGTTAGCCGCGGCTGACAATCTCAGGCCTTATCGATGCCCCGCAACGGGTATACATAAGTGTAAATTGACGTTAAATTAATGGGGATAATGGTCAACTATTTTATCAAAAGATACATCTAGGACTAAATTACATGTAAACGGACGCTGATGAGACTGCGTGGATGTATAGACACACATTAACTCTTTCCTTCATATAGATGCTTTCTGACGCCTCTGCAGCAGACGGCTTTTTGAAAACATAGTGACAAAAGAAGAAATTGCACAAAACGTGCAATTTCTCCTTTTGCCACCTTTTTTTTTACTTTTTGTCATAGGTTATCCATTCAATTATGGAGATTTTCTATTTTTTGACAAAATATGTTCAAAGTCGTCTGCTGCAGAATTATCGTATGAGGGAAAGAGTTAACATTCATAACAGGCTGACATACTAAGACATCAAACCTCTAGACACGACCCATATAGTTTACGCGACAAATGCAGATCCAGCAGTTCTGACAATCCCTATAGTAATATGAGCAATTACTGTAAAATGAGCCGTCCCGCGAGAAAACCAACATCATGGTCTATGCGTAATGTATCGATCCAGATCAGCCTGCGCAGGCTAATCCTGGCTGACACATTCCGTCTTAGTGGGATATATGTATAGAGTAATAAGTGCTGAAACAGACAATCTACAGGAGGCTAAAAGTGTCTATCCTGGTAAACCTGTGTGACATGCCTAAGCTGATCCCGGGTCGATACTTTACGACGAGTCCACAATGTTGGTTTTCTCACGGGACGGGACGGCTCATATGTTTCATTATCTTCTGCGTGTGGTACGAGCCGAGCCTAACGTTTTGGGGTCGTTCGGCTTCAAAAAACTATTTATTAGCGTAATATCAGTGGGGCAACATTTCTATTTGTTGTCAAAAAAATATATCTAGGACTAAATTACATGTAAGCGGAAGTTGAAGAATCTGGAGAGACTGTGTGGATGAACTGTAAGATAATATAAAACAAGAAATATTTTTAAAAAAGATAAACGTCGATCAATATGAGAAAACACTAAGAAATGGAACATTCGCATATGATACAGAAAAATATGTAATATTCGGTATATAAATGTATTAGTTCATATATATATACTTTAGTTTTGATATGAATGAGAGAGAAAAAAAAAAGAAGCTTGCCCCTGCCGGGAAGCGAACCACAGACCTTTTACTTGACAATCCATGTCAACATCCATTACACTAGCGCGACATCAAATTCGTTCAAGGCCAAGCATTAATTACATGACTGGAGATTACGCGAGGCTCCCAAGAGGTGTATTATGTAACACAGTTATAAGTTTCAATTGACGATAAATAACTGAAAACTTATCATGTTTCAAAAATAATTAATATTTTGCTCTTAAATATTATATTTCATACGTTTTCACTGATTTTTTTCACTATAATTTATTTCTTAAGGAAAACAATTAAAGTTTAGTATGCAGAACATTTCATTTTAAAACTTCACCTTATTGGTGCCTCTCGAAGGATCGCCAACTTAACTACAAACCAATCAAAACGTTTCATTTCCTTTATTTCTTCGACATTATTCATTAAATACAACATTTGATTGGTCTACAATCTAGATCATTTGTTTAACATCTAGGTCAAAACTGAGGTTATACGTCTATCGACGAAAAAAGTAGGAATTGGCATTAAAAACAAAACAAACAAATCTACTCAAAACTATAACATCTACGCAAAAAATAGATCCTCTCTATACATGGATGTATAATTATTAAGTAGAGTCGAAAACATTGTGACAAAATTTAAATAATTTCTCCTCAGCCACGATGCTTTTAAAAGTAGGCTACTGCAGATGCGTCAAATCGCATCTCGATATGGGAAAGGGTTAATTTTATTAACTGAAACTTTCTTTCCATGAGGATCCGCCGTGGTCAGTGGTTAGCGTCTCGCATGTTCCGGGTTCGATCACCTGTCGCGGCACGGCGGTCATGGTGGAGTGCCCTTGGGAAAGGCATAGTTTCTACCCCAGTACTTGTATGTTTACCAAGGGATCATGTGAGGTTAACTGTCGCCATGATACAAATATAAAACAAGAGTTGTCGGAGGACAATATAGCTCGCCTATCAGGGCCATCGTCTATCAGGGCCTACTTCAGAACAGTTATAGCATTGGTAAAAGTTCAAAATCCAAAGGTGGAATAATTCAGTTGAAATTGAATTTACAAAAGAAAGAAAACTGTTTAATGGCAACAGCATAAATTATGAGATATAGTTTCTGAGAATAGGCCTTGAATGCCTTACTATAACCCAAAATTCCCGGTCTTGCAGACAAAGGTTTGACCAAAAAGGGGCACAATTCAATCAAAATCCATTCCAGAGTTATGAGACTGACATACAAGGTCATCTAATGACCCTGAATAAGTGTGTGCAGTTTCAAAGCAACAGCATACACAGTGTCTGAGAAAAGGCCTTGCACGAAAAGGTTTGACCAAAATTCTAAGTAAAAAAAGGGGCACAATTCAGTAAAAATCCATTCCAGATTTATGGGACTTGACATACAAGGTCATCTAATGACCCTTAATAAGTGTGTGAAGTTTCAAAGCAACAGCATACACAGTGTCTGAGAAAAGGCCTTGCACGCAAAGGTTTGACCAAGCTGGCAACGCGTACGCCAACGCCAACGCGGACGCCGGTGATTACATAAGCTCTCTTATTTCTTCGAATAGGCGAGCTAAAAAGTGTTGAAAACTGCGTGAAACACAAATAAAAAAAATGCATTTACATGAACTGGTAACTGGTCATTCTGAATAAGCACCATTTAACCGGTAATTATAACAGGATTTCCATGTAACGTTTATCCACCTGCATTAACAATATAGATAAGTAACGGTTCATGTCCGTTAACGCACGATGTTCATGCACAATCCCGTTGAAGATCTCTAAAGGGAGATAATCCATGATGAAACGACGTATTTGTCCTCTTTTCTGTCTTCAACATTCCATGCACTATACGTTTTGTTTGGTGGTATTTGTTGTGTGTTAAATCTATGGTTTTGAAATCTTTGCCAAATGTATTATATGTCAATTGAATAGATACGTGTATTTTCGTAAATGTAATTATGTTTATCTGCTCATTTCATAGCATAGACATAATAAACATTATTATGGCTATGGCCTGAAATGATATATATGTTCTGGACCTAAGGACATGTATAGATATTCTAAACCTACGAACATATATGTACATACGAGTCTTTTCAATGTATATATATGTGTGTGTTTTCTCTTCTATGTATCTATGCGTATATGTTGTTCTCTTCCATGCATCTATGTATATATATATATGTTGTTCTCTTTTATGCATATATGTATCTCTCTTCAATGTATATATATGTCTATTTTGTTATCTGTCATGTATGTTTACGGCGATGTAAAATAACTTTATATGCCGAATAAATAAACTTGAAACTTGAAATTTGAAACTTGGTATACAAAGGGGAATAATCCTAAGTTATGTGCTTATTATACTGTTGGTTTACGTCTCTTACTGTTTGTTAGTATCTATCTTTTTTGAAAGAACATGGCTTAGATTTAAAAAAATCAATTGTCTATTCATACAATTTATAATACAACAAAAAATGAAACATCTTTAAGATTTCTTCATACCTTATAAAGCCATTTAAACTATGGAACAATTTACAAAAGAATTAAGCGAGCACACATGGCCACCTGTTCGGTGGAATTCTGAGATATAGTAAAAAACAATTGACATAATTTGATTGAGTATAATGTTTATAGTCACTCATTGGATATTGAAAAATAAGTAAATATATGTGTAGTATTTTGGGGCAGTGACCTGAGTTTTTGAATGAAAAGGCTATGTCTGTGTATATCTACTGTCTTAAATATATCGTTCATCTTTCACTTGATAATTGTCGTTTCTCCAGACTGTCGACAACCTTTAAACATCGTGGAAACAAGGATGCGATGCTCGTTATATCAACATTTTGCCCATTATCGATTAACAGTATACGTAAGTGTTTTGTTTTAGTTTTGTCCTTGGATATTTTAATAGAAAAGGTGCAATGATGTCAAACAATACGAATAACAGTAAATACGATGACATTTCAGTTTAACATCGTGTTTTTGTTCATTGAATATGAATCTAACAGAAAAAAACGGTACAAGTACCACTGCTTCTTTAAACTGTTTAGTTATGTAACGGTGGTTCCTTTTAATAACCGTTATTATCGGTAAAGTCAAGGGGACCCGGTGAATTTGATTGATTTATTGACGCCGTTTTCAACATTGTTTCAGTTATATCACGACTGCCACTTCACCTGCTCATGTGTTTCTTAGTTTGCTCACCCCAGTACTCAACGCAACATACTTTCTAAGCAACTGGCTGCTTTTCCACGTTGGTGAATAACGGATGACGTTTGTCAAAGTGACTTGTCAAACGTCGGAAAGAATGTTGGCTGAGCTGGGGTTTGAACTCACAACCCCTGGATTGACTAAGCTACCGGGGCTATTTATTTGACTCGAAGGTGAGTGAACCCCGTTTTCTAAGGCTCTAGATGTGGACGCTAATATCGCAGCGCCACTGAGCCGGTTGATTTGAAATCACCTGAAGTATTGATACATTTCGGGTTTAATAACCGTTTTCAACAATGTTCACTCATACCATAGTGGCCAGTTGACCTTCCTATCTGCATTCTGGCTTTCCATCACCACAATAGTCTTTCCAAATATAGAATGTTTTCCCATTGGAACCAGGCTTGTCTCATTGACTTGTCAAGCGTAGGTAAGAATGTTTGCCAAGCTGGGGTTCGAAGCCGCGAGTTGGATAAGCAGAACAAACAAAACAATACTGTCTTTTAAAGGCGTACATACAGATAGGTTAAATGACAAAAACAAAATACAATTTCTTTAAAACTTTCATTGTGTTTATTTATTTTTAAAAATGGCTTCTTTTTCACGTAATAAAAATACTAAAATAAAAAAAACCATTATATGCAAATGTACATTTGGAAAACCGGAATACAAAAATATACAATTGTCCATGAAAAATGCTCATATATATGTAATGACAATTTATACAATGGCGACAATGATGGGTCATATTTTATTTACTCTGAGTCCTAAAAATCGAAACTCGCCAAGTGGTTATTGAAATATGACTACTGTACGAAACAGACCGCATGAACTACATTTATTCGCCACACCGGAACTACGTCACTATTTTACTATTACCTAACGTCACATACTCGTAAATGGCACATTTTTATGGCTATATTGAAAATACTTTGTTGGACCCCATTGTCCTTCTCAAATGATGCTTCAAGAATGATAATAATACTGCGTTGAATATACTCGAAATCACTCCAAGAAACACACAAAAATAAAACAGCGTCGATCGGAACCTAACGCATTGATGCACTGGTGTTTTCTTTTGGATCTACGCTTGTAAAAAATATATTAAGGAATTGTATTGTATTCTATTGTATTGTATTATATTGTATTGTAACGGGTCCATAACTTTTTAACGAAATAACTTTTTCGAGCTGAAGGACTGTCAGATTGTCTTCTTTTCTTCTTCATGACTGTATGTCTATTTTTCGTGTGACGAATGCTTATTTTCTCGCCGTATAGAGCCGGGAAGTGGGTAAAAATGTCATTAAATATGGCGGTTACTGAGTCATTATCTCTGGCTGTGACGTCATGATATCTACAGTTCCAGTCAATACTCGCCACGGCGTCTGCTATAGCACGCGGGACCTCTCGGTCATCGGTGTCATTTTTATTTCCAACAATAATCATGGGCACTCTACCTCTGATGTCCATTATTTCCTCTCTGATTTGTGAAACGCGATTAAACGTTCTATAATCATCCACAGAAAATACAAGAACAAACACGTCTCCCTGTTGAATGGCGAGTTTAACCATGCCAGGGAAGTTAAAAGAACCGGAAGTATCGAGAATCTCGACGTCGATATTATGTCCGTTGTAGAAAAACTGGTCCTCTATCGTTCGTTTGTGTTCTTCTATAAACGTCTGAGTGAGGCATTGGTTAATTATAGCTGTTTTTCCTACCCGTTCGTCACCCATAACAACCACCCGTATATAATTCGGGAGTTTCTCTTGACCAAAACTGTAAAGGAGAGACAAAAAGCTTTGATCATTTAAATTTCACAACAAGAAATGTGTATGAGTCTTAAAATAAAGAAAATGCGGGATTTTCAATTTACATTTTTACTAAGTAAAGCTTTATAAATTGAACCAACAATAATTTAGCAATATACTTTGAAATAATTAAATAGCCCTTTCCTATATACAGTACATCTGCAGCAGACGACGTTGAAAAATCTCACCTGAAATATGGAAAATCTCATAAAGCGAAGACACAATCACAAAATTGAGTTGTAAATATTTTAACAAATGCAGACATTGTTCATTGCGAGCAATTTCTTCCTCTACCACTATAATTTCTTGTAGATGCGGATGCAGATGCGTCAAAAAGTGTGGAGCGAACAGAACTGCTTCTACTCTATTTTCAAAAGACGGACCCGTTGACAGTTCCAGGAAACGGTTCGAGTTCAACGGCATCTTAGAATATTCCTTTGTTCGAGTTATCGCGAGTCCACTGTAGTAGTCTATATATAGAACCAGATTAAAACTAGAACTGTAGCTCCACGAAATGTTCGCCAGTGTAACATTTACCCTTTTCACACATACAACAAATATGCAGCAGCATATTTCAAAACATATACGTAAAATATGGATTCTTAACCCCATAAAATTAAAGAAAAAACATTGAATAGCGTTGAAACATTATGACAAAAGGAGAAATTGCTCATGGTGAGCAATTTCAGATTTTGCCACATTGTTGACAAAAGGCGTTTGCTGCAGAGCAGTCAGAAAGTGTCTGTAATTGTAAATGGTTAAGATCAAAAATTCACAAACGCGAATCAATTAAATATCAATAAATTAAAGAAAATGAACTTACAAGCGCATAATTATGTCAGCAAATCAATCTAATATTTTATTTCTGTTTAATATTCTGTTTGTATATCTTTTAAAAATCTCTTCGTGTGAATTAACTACGCTTATCGAACTATACTATTGTGATGGACAATGTTCACCACTAAAACAATGCTCAGTCTGATACACTGTAAAACCAAGCGTCAGTAACTTTAGGCAATGTTTATTATTTGTATTAAACACAATACGCCCAACACACCCAGTCTCCAATTTTACTGTATTTTAACATTTAAATTTGATCAGACATATATGATTGTGCGTTATTTTATTATAACGTTGTCGGGTTACTGAAATGTAAGTTATAGTTAATTATTCATAATCGTAATTTTGAAATCTAGCTGGAATGTTAAATGTTGTTTGGAATTATTGATTGGATATTTGGCAAAATAATTTAATTGACATATCTGTAAAATTACAAATAGATCCTTGATGCATTGTGAAACACTATGATATGCAAGCACCATAAAGGAAACGAAGACAGGTGAGAAAAGCCATTTAATCATTAATCACTCATCATCTAACAAAGCTGTCATGTATCCCCTTTCAACATTTCGACTGGACATTTAGTGCTCAAATTCATATTTAAATTCTTCACAACTCCACTCAATAGACACCAGGAGTTATTAATGCCAAACGTCGCCTTGAGCTGCTCTTAAAGTTATAGGAGCGGATTGCCTTAATCTGAAAAATATAAATTATAACTACCTGTGCCAATCAGTAGAAAATGCGTTTTTAACGAAAGAACTTATTCGAGCTGAAGTTCTGTGAGATAGTCTTCTTTCCTTCTTCATGACTGAATGTCTATTTTTCCTGTGACGAATGCTTATTTTCTCGCCGTATAGAGCCGAGAAGTGGGTAAAAATATCATTAAATATGGCGGTAACCGAGTCATTATCTCTAGCTGTGACGTCATGATACGTACAGTTCCAGTCAATACTCGCCACGGCGTCTGCTATAGCACGCGGGACCTCTCGGTCATCTAGGTCATTTTTATTTCCAACAATAATCATGGGGACTCTACCTCTGATGTCCATTATTTCCTCTCTGATTTGTGAAACGTGGTCAAACGTTCTATAATCATCTACAGAAAACACTAGAACAAACACGTCTCCTTGTTGAATGTCGATTTTAACCATGTCTGGGAATTTAAATGAACCAGAAGTATCGAGAATCTCGACGTCGAAATTATGTCCGTTGTAGAAAATCTGGTCCTCTATCGTTGGTTTGTGTTTTTCTATAAACGTCTGAGTGGTTTATTAAAGCTGTTTTTCCTACGCGTTCGGCACCCATAACAACCACCCGTATATAATTGGGGAGTTTCTCTTGGCCATAACTGTAAAGGAAAGACAAAAAGCTTTGATAATTTATAATTCACAACAAGAATTGTGTATGAGTCAGCACTTCATATTCAGAATAAACAGGAATTTCCAATAACATACATATTCAGGAGAAACCCCTATTAAACTGAAACAAAAGCTTTGATAATTTCAGTTTACAAAAAGAATTGTGTATAAAAAAATCAACTCTTAAAATAAAGAACATGCGGGATTTTCAATTTGCATTTATACTTGGAAAAGCTTTATAAATTGAACCAACACTAGTTTACCAATATACTTTGAAATCATTGAATATCCCTTTCCAATATAACACGCAGTATATCGGTGTAGGACTTGCGATTTTCAATAATAGTGCACTTTGGTGCGGGTAAATTTGAGAATGTATCAACCCTGCATCTTTTGACAGTAGAATAATGTCAGTTTGCCAGAATGTTGTCTTGGTGATTTTTTAGTTACGTTCTGAAACTGATCATGATGTGTTCAAAATCATTCCAAATTTATGAAAAATCTAGTTGGTACTCGATAGACTACCGTTTTAGCTCATTAGAATGGCTATTTGTAATCTAAATTGTTTGGGTAATCACATGGCTAGGCCATATTAAGATAAAATATTGTGTACACTTTATAAATGACAAAATTATCAAGAAAGGAGAGAAAACAGTATCCATTGGTTTGGTGTTTGTTTCAATGATGTCCGATATTAAACAGGTTTGTTCAATTTAGTCCCTTCGCATTGCATGATTGAGGGTTGTCAGCGACATATAAACACAGTGTATTTATATGTCTCTGAGGTTGTTAAACTGCTTCGAAAAATTTGAGTGCGATAACAAACACAAACCATGCACAAAAAGCACAATTTCACTATTTGCCAAACTGTTCAATTTATAAAAATATAGGCATATATTATAATGCTCGATCTCCAAACTAAATTAGGCTACACTTTCCGCATTGATTTATAATTGACTCTAGAACGTGCAGACGTGTATACATAACGTGTGTACACACTGGCTGTACACACTGGCATCGCCGTTTTCAACATTGTTTCAGTTATATCACGACTGCCACTTCACCTGCTCATGTGTTTCTTAGTTTGCTCACCCCAGTACTCAACGCAACATACTTTCTAAGCAACTGGCTGCTTTTCCACGTTGGTGAATAACGGATGACGTTTGTCAAAGTGATTTGTCAAACGTCGGAAAGAATGTTGGCTGAGCTGGGGTTTGAACTCACAACCCCTGGATTGACTAAGCTACCGGGGCTATTTATTTGACTCGAAGGTGAGTGAACCCCGTTTTCTAAGGCTCTAGATGTGGACGCTAATATCGCAGCGCCACTGAGCCGGTTGATTTGAAATCACCTGAAGTATTGATACATTTCGGGTTTAATAACCGTTTTCAACAATGTTCACTCATACCATAGTGGCCAGTTGACCTTCCTATCTGCATTCTGGCTTTCCATCACCACAATAGTCTTTCCAAATATAGAATGTTTTCCCATTGGAACCAGGCTTGTCTCATTGACTTGTCAAGCGTAGGTAAGAATGTTTGCCAAGCTGGGGTTCGAAGCCGCGAGTTGGATAAGCAGAACAAACAAAACAATACTGTCTTTTAAAGGCGTACATACAGAGAGGTTAAATGACAAAAACAAAATACAATTTCTTTAAAACTTTCATTGTGTTTATTTATTTTTAAAAATGGCTTCTTTTTCACGTAATAAAAATACTAAAATAAAAAAAACCATTATATGCAAATGTACATTTGGAAAACCGGAATACAAAAATATACAATTGTCCATGAAAAATGCTCATATATATGTAATGACAATTTATACAATGGCGACAATGATGGGTCATATTTTATTTACTCTGAGTCCTAAAAATCGAAACTCGCCAAGTGGTTATTGAAATATGACTACTGTACGAAACAGACCGCATGAACTACATTTATTCGCCACACCGGAACTACGTCACTATTTTACTATTACCTAACGTCACATACTCGTAAATGGCACATTTTTATGGCTATATTGAAAATACTTTGTTGGACCCCATTGTCCTTCTCAAATGATGCTTCAAGAATGATAATAATACTGCGTTGAATATACTCGAAATCACTCCAAGAAACACACAAAAATAAAACAGCGTCGATCGGAACCTAACGCATTGATGCACTGGTGTTTTCTTTTGGATCTACGCTTGTAAAAAATATATTAAGGAATTGTATTGTATTCTATTGTATTGTATTATATTGTATTGTAACGGGTCCATAACTTTTTAACGAAATAACTTTTTCGAGCTGAAGGACTGTCAGATTGTCTTCTTTTCTTCTTCATGACTGTATGTCTATTTTTCGTGTGACGAATGCTTATTTTCTCGCCGTATAGAGCCGGGAAGTGGGTAAAAATGTCATTAAATATGGCGGTTACTGAGTCATTATCTCTGGCTGTGACGTCATGATATGTACAGTTCCAGTCAATACTCGCCACGGCGTCTGCTATAGCACGCGGGACCTCTCGGTCATCGGTGTCATTTTTATTTCCAACAATAATCATGGGCACTCTACCTCTGATGTCCATTATTTCCTCTCTGATTTGTGAAACGCGATTAAACGTTCTATAATCATCCACAGAAAATACAAGAACAAACACGTCTCCCTGTTGAATGGCGAGTTTAACCATGCCAGGGAAGTTAAAAGAACCGGAAGTATCGAGAATCTCGACGTCGATATTATGTCCGTTGTAGAAAAACTGGTCCTCTATCGTTCGTTTGTGTTCTTCTATAAACGTCTGAGTGAGGCATTGATTAATTATAGCTGTTTTTCCTACCCGTTCGTCACCCATAACAACCACCCGTATATAATTCGGGAGTTTCTCTTGACCAAAACTGTAAAGGAGAGACAAAAAGCTTTGATCATTTAAATTTCACAACAAGAAATGTGTATGAGTCTTAAAATAAAGAAAATGCGGGATTTTCAATTTACATTTTTACTAAGTAAAGCTTTATAAATTGAACCAACAATAGTTTAGCAATATACTTTGAAATAATTAAATAGCCCTTTCCTATATACAGTACATCTGCAGCAGACGACGTTGAAAAATCTCACCTGAAATATGGAAAATCTCATAAAGCGAAGACACAATCACAAAATTGAGTTGTAAATATTTTAACAAATGCAGACATTGTTCATTGCGAGCAATTTCTTCCTCTACCACTATAATTTCTTGTAGATGCGGATGCAGATGCGTCAAAAAGTGTGGAGCGAACAGAACTGCTTCTACTCTATTTTCAAAAGACGGACCCGTTGACAGTTCCAGGAAACGGTTCGAGTTCAACGGCATCTTAGAATATTCCTTTGTTCGAGTTATCGCGAGTCCACTGTAGTAGTCTATATATAGAACCAGATTAAAACTAGAACTGTAGCTCCACGAAATGTTCGCTAGTGTAACATTTACCCTTTTCACACATACAACAAATATGCAGCAGCATATTTCAAAACATATACGTAAAATATGGATTCTTAACCCCATAAAATTAAAGAAAAAACATTGAATAGCGTTGAAACATTATGACAAAAGGAGGAATTGCTCATGGTGAGCAATTTCAGATTTTGCCACATTGTTGACAAAAGGCGTTTGCTGCAGAGCAGTCAGAAAGTGTCTGTAATTGTAAATGGTTAAGATCAAAAATTCACAAACGCGAATCAATTAAATATCAATAAATTAAAGAAAATGAACTTACAAGCGCATAATTATGTCAGCAAATCAATCTAATATTTTATTTCTGTTTAATATTCTGTTTGTATATCTTTTAAAAATCTCTTCGTGTGAATTAACTACGCTTATCGAACTATACTATTGTGATGGACAATGTTCACCACTAAAACAATGCTCAGTCTGATACACTGTAAAACCAAGCGTCAGTAACTTTAGGCAATGTTTATTATTTGTATTAAACACAATACGCCCAACACACCCAGTCTCCAATTTTACTGTATTTTAACATTTAAATTTGATCAGACATATATGATTGTGCGTTATTTTATTATAACGTTGTCGGGTTACTGAAATGTAAGTTATAGTTAATTATTCATAATCGTAATTTTGAAATCTAGCTGGAATGTTAAATGTTGTTTGGAATTATTGATTGGATATTTGGCAAAATAATTTAATTGACATATCTGTAAAATTACAAATAGATCCTTGATGCATTGTGAAACACTATGATATGCAAGCACCATAAAGGAAACGAAGACAGGTGAGAAAAGCCATTTAATCATTAATCACTCATCATCTAACAAAGCTGTCATGTATCCCCTTTCAACATTTCGACTGGACATTTAGTGCTCAAATTCATATTTAAATTCTTCACAACTCCACTCAATAGACACCAGGAGTTATTAATGCCAAACGTCGCCTTGAGCTGCTCTTAAAGTTATAGGAGCGGATTGCCTTAATCTGAAAAATATAAATTATAACTACCTGTGCCAATCAGTAGAAAATGCGTTTTTAACGAAAGAACTTATTCGAGCTGAAGTTCTGTGAGATAGTCTTCTTTCCTTCTTCATGACTGAATGTCTATTTTTCCTGTGACGAATGCTTATTTTCTCGCCGTATAGAGCCGAGAAGTGGGTAAAAATATCATTAAATATGGCGGTAACCGAGTCATTATCTCTAGCTGTGACGTCATGATACGTACAGTTCCAGTCAATACTCGCCACGGCGTCTGCTATAGCACGCGGGACCTCTCGGTCATCTAGGTCATTTTTATTTCCAACAATAATCATGGGGACTCTACCTCTGATGTCCATTATTTCCTCTCTGATTTGTGAAACGTGGTCAAACGTTCTATAATCATCTACAGAAAACACTAGAACAAACACGTCTCCTTGTTGAATGTCGATTTTAACCATGTCTGGGAATTTAAATGAACCAGAAGTATCGAGAATCTCGACGTCGAAATTATGTTCGTTGTAGAAAATCTGGTCCTCTATCGTTGGTTTGTGTTTTTCTATAAACGTCTGAGTGGTTTATTAAAGCTGTTTTTCCTACGCGTTCGGCACCCATAACAACCACCCGTATATAATTGGGGAGTTTCTCTTGGCCATAACTGTAAAGGAAAGACAAAAAGCTTTGATAATTTATAATTCACAACAAGAATTGTGTATGAGTCAGCACTTCATATTCAGAATAAACAGGAATTTCCAATAACATACATATTCAGGAGAAACCCCTATTAAACTGAAACAAAAGCTTTGATAATTTCAGTTTACAAAAAGAATTGTGTATAAAAAAATCAACTCTTAAAATAAAGAACATGCGGGATTTTCAATTTGCATTTATACTTGGAAAAGCTTTATAAATTGAACCAACACTAGTTTACCAATATACTTTGAAATCATTGAATATCCCTTTCCAATATAACACGCAGTATATCGGTGTAGGACTTGCGATTTTCAATAATAGTGCACTTTGGTGCGGGTAAATTTGAGAATGTATCAACCCTGCATCTTTTGACAGTAGAATAATGTCAGTTTGCCAGAATGTTGTCTTGGTGATTTTTTAGTTACGTTCTGAAACTGATCATGATGTGTTCAAAATCATTCCAAATTTATGAAAAATCTAGTTGGTACTCGATAGACTACCGTTTTAGCTCATTAGAATGGCTATTTGTAATCTAAATTGTTTGGGTAATCACATGGCTAGGCCATATTAAGATAAAATATTGTGTACACTTTATAAATGACAAAATTATCAAGAAAGGAGAGAAAACAGTATCCATTGGTTTGGTGTTTGTTTCAATGATGTCCGATATTAAACAGGTTTGTTCAATTTAGTCCCTTCGCATTGCATGATTGAGGGTTGTCAGCGACATATAAACACAGTGTATTTATATGTCTCTGAGGTTGTTAAACTGCTTCGAAAAATTTGAGTGCGATAACAAACACAAACCATG